>VZRH01005470.1:0-105144 GCA_013397555.1 Urocynchramus pylzowi | reverse complement strand
TTTTTTAAATGTTGATTTGTTTAATACGACCCTGGTGCCTTCACTGGAAAGAAAAAGAGAATGGTAGCTGGGACAGTATTACAACATTAATTTAATGTTTGCTACAGTCAAAAATAGCTGGGCCCAAGACTCATGGCAGTCTCCCTTTCTAAAAGATTGAAGACACCCCAGTAAGATGCACAGTAAAATAAATGAAGTCAGGGGACATTTAGATTCTGCACCAACTCAATAGCAACTATTCTCTTTTTTTCCCCTGTCCCATTAATCATGCTGGTTAATTGTTGGGCTAATGATTTCACAAGTTCATGTAGTACACAAAAGGATTATCCTTGGATTGTGCATAGTGCCTGGCATTTACTCCTGCATATGCCAGGATCTCTTCATTTAAATGCAAAGATGCTTTTCATTCTACTTTTTCCTATTGTCCAATTTTGCTAGAAAATGAATTGCATGTTGTTGTCAAGGATGGATATAAATGAAGAGAGAAAACTTAAGATAGCAAGTAATAAAAGAGATCTCATCTTTTTTCAAAAGGAAAATCTAGAGGACATAAAGATAGAAAAACAGGAAAATATTTTTATCATATAAGTGTTGTTTTCATACTTTTAAAAAAGTATTCAATCTTTTTTTTTTAGTGTCTAGGTATTTCACCTCTATTTTAAAAACAGTGGAATTTTTAATATTTTTTGTCAGCTGAGTTCAGATTTCTAAGAATAAAAGACTATCAAGACCTCTTTCTGTGACTTCAATCCTCACTGTCCAGAAAATTGTGATACTTATCTGTCACTGGGGCTAAAGGGAAATTGCTTATGGATGTCTGTAAGAAACCTATCTGAATTCTTAAGCACTTCATGCATACTTATAAAAAAAAATTGCATTTTTTTTTAAAGCTGAGATTTTTTAAAATCTATGTTATCCCTCTCATTGTTTTTTGGATTGATACCAATTTGTTACTGTTTTGCTCTAGTGCTATTTCCCATTTGCATATAGAATTTAATAATTTTTTCTCTAATGAACTCTGCCAAACCCATTCTAAATATTGTTGATTCCCATCTCCAAAAAGAAAGGAAGATACATGAGGTTTCTCTGCACTATTGAGATCTTTCAAAACCTTGTAGTTTTCCAGCAAGGTGACTTGTGACACTTTATTTTTCCCAACATAATCACCCAGAGAAAGACTGACACTTTGGCAGTGCCAAAGCCTCTCCTTTTAATTCTGAAAACTTACATATTTATTTGAGACATAAAATTACCCACCAAAAGAACAGCAGATAAAATATAATTTGGTTTTTCATATTTGTGCTCTTTTTTTCCTTACAAATGGATGTTAAGCAGATAAACAGTGAGTTGTTGCCATAGCAGTATTTTATGATGTCAGATATGTACAACTTGCTCTTCTCTCTCTCTCCTTGGAAAAGCAGCTCAGCAGTAATCCTCACAGCTTGTTCTACATGCCTTGAGCTGCAGTATGAGAAACTCTTTTGTGGCATTTTCTTAGCCGAATTTTTGTGACTCTTTATTGCAAAAGAAATGGCCCTGTCTGAGGCAAAGCCAACAATCTCTTGGGTTGAAATCATAGACATATGTTTCAACAGAGCTAGGAATGGAAGACTGATAAAATACACAACCCAAAATGACCTGGTTTTGGCCTCTGTTTTGTAGTAGAGGCATCAGGGAATCCTTTGCTTTCCTCATTGACATAAAAGTCCATTTCACAATACAATGCAAAAGGTGAAATTTATTCTAGAAGATATCTTAGGGTGCCCTGTTTTCAAGTGTCCCCTTTAGATGAAACCCTGGGCCAAGTATTTAGAATTACTGACTCAGTCAGAAATGGACTTGTCTGTTTCTTGTAGTAACTCCATGTCAACCCTCCTTACTCAAAAAGTATCAAGATGTTAATCTTTTCAAAAGGCGAAATTCGTGTTTAATTTCAAAATGACTGCTTTCACTTTCCCTCCTCACCTTCCCACTGCAACAATCAGATCACAGAAGATAAGCTGTACCTTGTGATCAGTTGGGAGTGTCATATCACAGAGGCACATCACAATAAAAAAATATCTCCAACTTTCCTTCACTCCTAAAAGTTGCATGATCTTGAGTTGCAAATAAGTTTGAAACCACTGCAACCAGTACATTGTGACTCCATGAGTAGGAATGAAGGTTAAATTCAAAGGCTAAATTATTTATTGCAAACTATTTGCTTAGTTCTGGCACTGAAGAACAGTGGAACAAATGGAATTGTTAGATGCAACATGTATTAAGAACAAAGGCTGAAATCTCATTTCTGGTACTCCATGCTTAAATTTCCCCTGTGCTTTAAGAACTGCAATGTTAGCTTTTCTCTCTCATTAAACTGCTTCTCTTCTATATTGAACCTAACTTGTATTTTTTTTCCATTTTCCGCTTACCTAAAAATCACACATTCTGAAACATCCAGTAGGTATAATGATTGAAAACAGAAATGCTCTATGAAGCAGTGAGTACATTTGTACAGACTGAACTGTCCAGGGAGGTTATCTCATGGCTACCATGACAATATGCCACGGAAGCTATAACTCATTCAAAACGTAGAAGATTCATCTGCTTGTCACATTGCAGGAAATCTGCAGTGAGCATGGACACAACAATGAAAAGATGGTGAGCAAAGACTGGGACACCCCACCACCAGCAGCCCTGCACCCACACTCATGGTCCATCCCACCCTTTTCCATGCAGTGTCAGCCCAGCCCCTTTGGCCAGCGAGGGAGCTGCTGCTGGATCCTGAGCGTGGCACCTCCCCAGCCACGCACCCACACCTTGGAGCTGGTCTGTGTTCTCCAGCTCAGCAAGACCAGCTGAAGGCACAGAAACCTTTCTGCAGGCCCCTGGGAAGCAGGAGGCACACTAGGTCGCTCACACCCTTCTTTCTGCTGCTTATGAAGCTCCAATGCTCTGTGTTATTTTTATATACTGCCTTGGCATCTCACAGCCAGGGCAGCATAGCATTTTACTCATTTAGAGCCAAGCTCTGCCCTCACTTACACCCATGCAACTCATGGCCCTGGGAGACAAATATATCTGCCAACAAAGTATCACTCAAAGTTCCATTTCTTAAAAAAAACCCCAAAAACACTGAAACAAATAGAAGGACTTTGTAGCAAACGAAATGTGGTCAGTCAAGTAATACTGAGCCAAGAGTTGAGGGAGTTAGGAGCTAATTTGCTGTGATACAGTGCATTATGAACATAGTAGACTACAGACGCTACAGCAAGCTGGGTGAGTTCTCTAGTTACTTCAAATTCATGAAAATAAGCCAAGTTTCTCCACTTTTGCATAAAAATGGATTCTTTCTTCCTCCAGTTCTCTATAACAGTGAGTAGTCATAGTTACAAAGCTAAATTTCTTGTGGAATAGCACACGAGTATTACTACACATTTTGTCAGTTAAGGCATCTGAAATCCTCTCCTGAGGATCCTCAGTTACACCAACACTTTTAGAGATAAAGCTCTCAGGTGTCTATTCTACTTTCTACTTAGGGAAACATCCCATTAACTTCAATGCACTTTTTTTTTTTTTTTTAATACATTTACCAAACAATAAAGATTCTAACAATTACAAGACAGAATAAAGCAGTTTGAAATCCCCCTTACAAATTTATTTTCCCACCTTTTTTAGAATAGGCTTCTTTTCTAAAAAACCCCTCAAACATTAACATTGCTGCTCTAGGCTGTGTGTGAGTTTGTAGCAAAGTCATGGTTTGGATTAAAGCAATCTTTGGAAATGTCCTTAGCTCTGTTTTCAGGACATTCTCACTGAGAAGAAGTGTTGCCTATCCAAAGGTTTGAATAAAGCCTTAGATCGATGTTCATTTAGCTCTACCCAAGACTAAGATATTCACATCTATTTTCTAAACAATTGCTGCAGGGTAATGCTGCAGAACAAAGGTAGTGGGAAGGGGGCTGTTCTCCACTGAAAGCTACCAGGAGCTCACACCAAACTCTGTAGGTATGAAGCCAAATACCTTCTGCCTCAGATTAGCAGATGTCTGCATGGAAAACTATTTTTTTCAGCTCACTGGTTATTGCTGATCTCTTCAGTGCTGGTTGCATACTGATGTGGCCAAAAAAGCAGAGCTGTCTGTTTCCTGCTAGAGCTACTGATGCAAAACCCTGAAAATGCTAAACTGAGTTAATTATACTGTTGCTCTGTTACCATCATCCCCTGTTTATTCACTTATGGTCCAATCTGGCATAGTACTGGCATTCATTCCAAATTATGACAGCCTTTGCTTTCATTTTGGTGTAAAATTCCTAGTTTCAAAGAAATCATTTGTAAATTTGGTAGATTTTCATAGAAAATATCTTCCGTGAGTCAGACATTTATTTTCAGGGTTTTCAAACATTTCAGAGCTCAGGAATAAATTAACAAGAAATTGAAAACATACAGAATTCCCCAGCTGAAATTATTATAATATTTTAACAAGTTTGGAGTGTTTTTTTCCCAGTACTTGGAGTGTTTGTAGCACAAGTCAAACATATTTATAGAATCATAGAAACTGTGTTTGTAAGAGACCCCTCTGGGTGTCTCAAGACCATTTTTCTGCTCTGAGCAGGTCTCTTACCAGCCTGAGAGCAGAATGGCTGTGCCCTTTCTCAGCTGAGCAAACTTGCAGACTTCCACAGATGAAGATTCTGTAGGTTTTCTGGGTAATTTGCTCCGGTCTCAAACAACAGAGTTTGTAGCAGAATTCAGACATATTTATACTGTGATAGAGGAGTGATAATAATTCCCAAAATTTAGAAGGAGATACTTAGATGGTGCCTGTTGTCAGAAGACTCAACCAGATAGAAGAAATAAACAACCAACCAGACTCCCCTCCCCCTGCAAAGCAGCTGGACAGTGGGGGTCACTTCTGAGTGCAAAACAAAGGTGATCACCACCCTCCAAGCAGTTCTGCTTGTTTTATTTTGATTTAGGATCCAGTCTAGACCAACCAGCAAAATCTGCACTACAGAGATAAATTTTACTCACACAGAATTGTAATCTCTAATGAAAGTAAGAAACTGGACTGTGTCAGGCTATTTGTAACTACACTGACATTTCTGCAGTACTTTGACCACAGCAGTCTATCTTATTTCAGTATGTAACATTCTGCCTTTTCCTTGACTCAACAGTCAATTCCTCTTCTTCTGAATACTTTTAGTGCAGCTACAATAGAAAATTAATTCCAGCATAGAGCTGGCTGTATGTGGTGATGAAAAAATGCAATTCTTATGTATTTACACATTCTAAGGATGTGTGCATTTATATCCTCGTGTTTGTATATATAACATATATCAACATGGATCTGGAGATAAAATTGGTAATATAGAGATAGATATAAATAAACATAATTATAATTGCTATGTAGTTTCATACTTGCAACAGAAAATACACATTCATTTATAAAAGATTATCTAAATTTTTAATTATGGAAGGATATATTGTCATTTTAAAATACTCATTTCTAGCAGCCAGAGAGTTATTCTTTCCTTTTTTTTAAGCTCCTCTTTCTTTCTCCCTTTCTTCCTAGTTTCCTCAGATATAAGAGAGCTGTTCATGCCTCCCAAGTGCATTGAGTCACATTCTGAAATCACCAACACACTTGTATTAGGTATCCATAGTCATTAGGTGCCTCTGATGGAACTATAATGAGATGGCACTAACTGATGGATTAGACCTTCTACTCAAGATGAAGTGAATGCAGTAATCTTTGAGGTGAAATGTGCCACAAAATAACACAACGCTAATGATATTTCAAGATTAAATGTGTCTTTGTGCCCCACTGAGCCAAATATACTGATTCATTAATAACAAACTAGATTGCTACCAAATGCATGCTACCAGTGCAGAGTTTATATTGCTTATTCAGTATTCACACGTTTGAGTAGATGCACTTTTGAAGAGATTTTAGGTGGTTAATGTTATTTAGGATGGAATTACTCTTTATACCTCAAAAAGCTGAAGGACTCTCCTAGCTGAACAATGTTATCAGCTCTCATGCAGTTACCTTAAGACTTCTAGGGGCACATTCTGCACTGGTGCTAACCTGGGGACCTTGAGTTTCCCATCTCCATGACAAATCCAATTGCTGTCTCAAGAGAGAGCAAGCATGATGTATCTTTCCCATGGGGTCATATTTGTCCTTTCTATGAAAATCCCATGACATTATACTCAGGAGGCCATAAGTTTACACAGTGAATGATGGGAGAATAACAGCTATAAGGATAGCTGTATTCATTTGCTCATACTATACTTTTTCTTTCAAGACCTTTCAGTGAGAAATCTGAAACTTATGTCACACATAACCTAAGTGCAACTGCATTACCTCTTCAACACATTGTAACACATAAGTTCTGCTTATTCCTATGGATATTTCTCATTAAGTCTGTCCTTTTAAGAGATAAATGTTGTTTTGCCACACCTTACCTGACACCTGAATGCACATTTTGACCTAAGTGCTACAGGCTTCATGCTGACAAAGTTCTCTCCTTGCAGAGTTTTTTCAAAGAGCTTTTGGGTCAGGTTTTATGCTTGTGACTCATGAATAAAAGCTCTCAGTGCTTCCTGTAACATTTCACTCAAGGTTAATCATTATATAGTATGGAGACACCTGAGAAAAAAGACTCCCCTGCCTATACACTCTCCAGAATACTTTAAATGCTAAAATCCTTGTATTCTTCATCAAACTCCCAAACTACTTAATTAAAACTATAGTATATGTCTAATAAGCTACTGCAGAGATTTAGTTTGCACTAATTAAAACACAGTGACACCTTTATAACCTGATACACCTTAGAATATCCTCTTTTCCATCCCTTTTCTTAACTCAAAAATCTCCTGTTTTATATTTACTCATCATATCTTAGTTTCCTTGATGGTACCTGCTGCCTCATCATGTACTGAATTTACATAACATTGGCTCCTGTCCCCTAAACCTCAGTGCAATCCAGCACTGGCTTCAGCCTGCCAGAATTACCTGGTCAGCAGCACACTGATAGGCATTTTCAGACCTAGCTAGAGACAGCTAAGAAGATCATAAGCTTGAAGCTTGCTCTCTACTTGTCTCTTTCCAGCCTTGCAGTAGAAGTCTTCCTCAAGATCTGAGAATCTGATGCTCTTGACAACCAACTCAGGAGAGCCCTGCCTGGGTTTCACACCTGTGGCAGACATTGACCACCAGGCAAATGAAACCATTTCCAATTCCTCTGCTCCCCAGCATATACTGAGGTAATTACCAATCTAAAGGAGCAAAGGGTTAATTGAAAATCATAGGTTCTTTCAGATGGTATCAAGCCTGCAATTCTCCAGAGCATCCTGAAATAGTAATTACTCAGTGAGCACTTTTCCTTGTGCTCTCACCCCCTGAGGGTGACCTTACTCTACAAAAAATGTGTCCGTCTCTTGTGTGCTTTATGCACCTTCCCCAAGGAGTATGCATTTTGTGTAACAGGATGATTAATTCTTCATCTCCACATCAGGGAAAAAGAGTTCCTTGAAGAGGCAAAGTAAAAGGATTGGGGTGATGCAGTTGTCCCTGAAAGAAACTTTCATGAGGCTTTGCTTTTCTTTTGTGCTTTGAGATGCTCTTATTTAAACAGACTTGGTGCTGGCAAGTAAGAACAGAGCAGGTTTGTGCATACTATTTGAATATAATTGTTTTTCAAGTTGTCTCCTCAGTATTTAGTGCATGCTGGGCATTACTTGGTATACTGTACTCTGTATTTGCTTTTCATACCACTTTTACCTGTTTAAAAAGCTACAGTGCATCTGGGTCTGGTATTAAAAGATAGTCAGAATTACTGATGGATAGGAAATTCAGGACCATGTAAACTACAGCTGTTGCATTGTATTTAATACCATTGAAGAGATCCTATTCCTGTGTGCCCCCAGCTCACCTTCCACTTTTCCTGAACATTTAGCCAAGAGTTTCATTCATGCATCTTCCTACTTACAGTCACAGCTCTGTCTCAGTATGGGAACACTGTCTGTAACCTTATCCCATAAAATAAAAGGAGTGGATAGAACTAGGCATCTACATTTGCATATTTATAAGTAGCCTGAATGTCAAGATCAATGTCCTTTCCTGTATTTGAACAGCAGAAAATTTGTAGGTTCCATCTTGGTGTAAGAAGTGCTGATTCTGTACACAGACCAACAGGTGAACCAACCCAACTTGTTCTTTCCCTGCATGGTCCCAGAAACCCATCCTTTCATTCACAGTGCTTGAAATAATATCAATTGTCTATCCTGGGTCACTCCCTGCTGTAATCAACACACCATTATTTTTTTCTTTACCCTTCTTCAGCTAACAATACATCTTTAGTGAATCAGTATACTCTCAAACCCTAGAACTGTCCTGGTTTAAGAATACAGAAATCCTGATGAATGCTGCTGATAGAAGTTCCTGCAGATAACCATCTTTTCAAAGGTACCAAATACGCTTGCTCTAAATAAGTTCTTCTGCAGGTGCTATCATAGCTAGACTGTCTCCAATATCTTCTTAAACTTACTGGTATTTCCAAATTGTAACTCTCAATGCAGGGATGTCTGAACAATAAAAAGACTTTTTAAAGTAATGGGGGAAATCTACAGCAGAGCAAGAGCTTTAGATTAGGTCTCCTGATCGTCATTTCAGCCCATTAACCACCACTCCTATCAAAAAAACCCCAAAAAAACCAACAAAAAGAACAATGAACAAGCAGAGGACTAAATACATGATAAGTGAATTATCAGTGTATGGTAAATTAATTGGAAATTGGTTGTGCTAACACAAGTAACTTATTGTATTAAACCCTGGGGCCCATTCACTTGTTCTCAGACTAAATTACCTTTTTCTTTCTGCTTTATTTTGATGCAGTTTATTTTTCTGTGTGCAATTCTGGTACAGAATTGCGAGGAGGTAGCTAGTGCATTTATAGATGCATTACAGGCAACAAAGGTGACACATCTGTTCTATCTCTTTGTCCCCACATCTGGGAAATCTCTGCATTCTTCACCTGGCATGACTTACCACATGACACAGCTCAGTGCAGATAAACACACAGAAATGGGAGAAAAGTTCTTGGTTTGTCACATCAGCTCAGTGTCAGCATTTCACTCAGCCAGGACCTACTCTGGATAGACTCTCCCTGTTACACTTGGACCAGGATCTGTGAGCAGTCCTGACTTCAGCTGTTGAAAGAGACTGCTCACTAAAACTCAGGAGCACAAAAACCACCCTGGACAAAGTGTCCACCTTAGGTATGTGTCCATTGTGCAGAGTTAAGTGCAGGTCACATTTCACCATGTAAACCTCATTGTATTTATACATTGCATTTAAAGCTTGTTTAGAGCATCTTCCAGACTTTCCATTAAAAACATCATTTGAATAAATAAATATATAATTTTGAGTTCAAATATCAAAATTTTGGATGGACATGTACAGATCCTTTTGGATTTTACTTGAAAACTTTTGAAGTAGATTATTTCCACCTCATGACTTCCATTTTCATAAAAGATCACAAAGCAGATAAAACAGTGGCTACTAAGTAAATCATAATTTCAGGTGGCACTGAAATAATTTTTGAGGATATAATTATGAAAAAAACCCGTGAGATTTTGATTCAATTAAAATTCAAAAACTCATGAGCTGTTTTAAAACATTGGTACCCTTGTGTGATAGATATTCTGGGGTTTTTTTCAGTTCTTGTATGGATACTAGGCTGAAAGCTTACAGTAAGTAAAATATTAGGCCAAATAAATGAAGTTGACTTTTTGAAAGCAATGTTTTGTAAAAAAGCATTTTTAGGGATTTATTATGGGAAGAAAGTCTGGTGTGAGGACCAATTTGAGGAAGCTCATGTTTATCATTACAGTAGTCTGGCCAAAAAGCTGCCTTAAAACCTATGTGCTCAGCACACCAAATTGTGCTCATATGGCAGGCATTTCTGGAGGTACAGGAGAAGACAGTCTCCTGATGAAAAACATGAGCTGAGTACTAGTTTGAGCCACTTTCATGGGGAGCTGTGAGCAGGGCAGGAGTGCATCAAATTGACTGGGTCCCATTTTCAAAGAGAATTCAAGAAGTGGCCAAAGAGCCCTTGGCAAACATCTTGTTTGGTTAGGTACCCAAAACTGCAGACACAGGCTTCTGAGCACAGGCTTAGCTTTAACAGATCAGGTAATTCCAATGCAAGAATCCACTGACAAGCCTGGAGGCAAGTATGCACACAATCTTTTGCAGACATGCATTTAAGAGGTCTGTGCTATGGTATTGTGGTCCAGACACATCTTCTAAAAACAAATGCAGTTTTATGGTAGGAATGCTCATAAAGAAGTCAAATCTGTAGGAACATTATTAGCTGAAAGGATGAGGCATAATTTACCTTATTGTTGTAAAGCTTACCTTACTGTTGTGAAATTTCTCTAAGGCTGTAGTGGCCTGAAAGACTTTAGCAGCTTTGTTCTTGAAGCTTGGTTCTAGTGTCAGGGTAGCCTTTGTTCTCCAAGTGGGATTCTGCATTACAGAGTGAAAAGTAAAGTAAATTTTCTCATCTAGAAGATTTTTATGTGATGTGTTCAGTGTTATACGTCTTCATTTTGATTTTGTTGGGTGCAAAGTTACTTTAAAACTTTCTTCCAAAAAGTCAATGAAAGATATGGTCTTATGAGTTTGCAGGACATCACTAATTGATCTGAAGAGGAGTCATGAAAGTTCAAACTGAGGTCCTATACATAATAAGTCTCGTGGCTGCTACATAATTCCCAGTAGACACTCAAGAGCAATATCCATGAGGCCCCTTTATTAGTTTAGAAAACCCTTAGCTGAACTCTAATTGCATTTCCAGTCATTAATTGCAGTAATTAACATTAAGGACAGCAAAAGATTAATAAACAGCTTTTCCATTCATATATATGATGCTTTTAGGGGAATCAGGTATTTACTAAGCCACACCTGTGGATTACATTTGAAGGAAGAGCATTTTTCAAATAGTGCTCAAATTGTATGTTATTCTTTGATGTTTGGAGAAAAAGAAATCATAACTATGAGACTAAGGAGGCTTCTTATCACACTGGTAGCATGGTAGAATTCATCTTCCTATTTGTTCCTATCCATGGTGCTACACTATAGGTTTTTTTTGAGTAATGGAGTGTGTAATCTTCTGGGACCACTTGGTTCTTCTTCATTTCAGCAAATAATCATGATTGTGACAATGATTGTAATGAGAATTGAATTCATCACAATTTGAACCAAATGCAAAGCCAGGGAAGAAAACAGCTCAACTGAGAAAAAACCAAAAGAACCCCAAACTTGTTGCATAAGTTAGGCAAAATTGTTCAAACAGATGTGGAAAGAATACAAGGATGGAGATTATCTTATCTGTTATCATTACATTTTAAAAAGCATAACCAAATACCAAAGAAACCATATACCACATTAAATGAATAGACATAATCAGTTTACTCTATTTACTTTCAGAAGCATCCAAAATTTAGAAACAATCCACTGTGGATAATAAAGGCATCAGCCAGTATTAAAACCAGAAAGAGCAGGGAGTGTGTCATTTTGGCTTGTTCTTACTTGAGAGAAATGCATAAATATCCATGAGAATATGATTGCAGAACCCATGGGGTGATATTAGAAAGACAAATTTAGAAATGAAGGTGTTAGGAGGGAATTTTTGCAGTGGTGATTAACCACACTTTCCTCCTAGTGAGAAAAGTTGGTTTGTTTCAATGGTAGCAAAACCAAAGTCCATAAGCAGCAATTCTCTTTAAGGTATTTTTAGTTTCCTCAGTAACATGTAAATCCTCCCATTTCTTTAGGGAAACAATTTTGTTAATTCTAATGTCCCTCTCAAATTCCAACTGGATAATTGCATTTTTTCTACATATGTCTTGACACAGTTGTGACAGGAAGAAGTGTCATTCACCTGCCATCTAAAACTATCACGTATTTTTCCTATTAGTTGCTTGTTATGTCTCACTGCAGAAACAGTTGCACTTTCACAAATGGATTAAAAAGATTCCTGGACATTTATATACATATATTTTTTGTAAATATATGTATATAAATGACCTTTAAATTATATTGCTGTTAGATGATTTTAATTAGCTCATAATTCTGAAAAAAAAAATTATCTGGCTCTTTAGAAGCTGGGATGACTTAGGAAATGGAATCTTTTCGTCCTTGAAAAATCTGAGTAAAATACCATGTGCAATAGGAATTTATAGGCAGATCCCAGCTACTCATAGAAAGATGAAGTTTACAGTCTTGCTTTTATTCAGTTTCTGTGGGAAAAATATGGGAACAAAAGTATTTTTATCTAGTTTTAGTTCTCAAATTCATGTTCAATAAAAAGATATAGCACTTTTTTACTCCATTAAAAAACCACCTTTTTTCCTTCAGGCGTAGGGCATTAAATATTTTCAGATTCATCACTGCAAAATAAAGCAAGTATATCCTTCATTAAAACTGATTCACACAGTGTCAGAATATAATGTCATAAAATCATCTTTTCACCTACTCTCTTGAGAATGAGCTCTGGTCCTTCCAGGCAGTGTTGTCGCTTTTCCTTGATATCCGACGGCTTCCTAGAAATCATGTCACTTAAATGGAACACTTTTTTTTGCCATTCAGAAATCTTATTGACTGTAAACTAGAGATGAAATGGGCATAGGAACTAGCAGTCCAGATTGATACAGCTATCATTATATATTTCAGCTAAGTATTAATTATCTATATTATTCCCACATAGGGATTGCTATCTATACAGTGAACTTATTTCCTTTTTAGCTTTCTGTGTTTGTAATAGAATTGTAAATACTGAAGCTAATAGCACAAAAACTCTGTTTTCCTTACAGAGCAAGGTGTTGGGTTGAGAAAATCTCAGTCATGATCTGGTGACAGGATAACATCTATTTTCAGGAAGCCAAGATTCAAATGAAAGCACATAAAAAGGAAGTTCCTTTCATCACTGCCTCAGGTTATACCATGATATAATATCAGCTGAATTTTTCTTCTGATAATCCATGACAGTTTTGCCTTGGGCCAGCCTACAGAGATGATGAACTTCTTGTGTTCTGCACAGTGTGGGCATAACCAGGCACCAGCAGTTCCCTATGTACCTAACACCCACCCTGGATTAAGGCAAGTCTCTCATTTGTTTGTCTTGGCCTGGAGAAAAAGAAGCAAGTTTTGTAATTGTTCTGCTCTGACTATATAAATAATTCCAATTATTTTGGGATCACATGATTTAAAGAACTATGGGAGCTCTAACTTAGAGAGCGTCTGACTTTTTGGATATCCAGAAGATCTATGGAATCAATGTGGGTTGCAACATGAATTAAAGTCATATTCAATCATTCATACAGATATAGCTCAAACGCTGCCTCAGGTACAAAACTTCTATGGTGGGCACTAGTTTAAATATTTTAGCTCTCGTACAGACAGAATGTGTTTAAAGACCAGTTTCAATATAGTGCTAACCTGGACATAGAACTGATGAACATATATTTGTGCTTGTATTAGTAAGGAATGAGGGTCAACAGGACCAAATCTGCCGAGCCAAAGCTTTGATGATGCAGAGCAGCACCCACAAACACTCTGACCATGGTCTATTTTGGAGTAATTCTCTTCTAGCCCCATGGGCTGAGCATCTATTAGCACTTAGAGCACATTCAGGGCTCTTCCCATGCCCATCTTTTGGTTTTGTTTCACCCATAAGGCATTTAGTTCATGTGCTCAAAATCACTCTACAATTGGTTACAAATGCAAGAAAGGAGTGGCAATCAGAACATTTCTGAGAAATTCGTTTCTTACACCTGAGAAAGAAAATAAAATGGTAATGCAGATGTATCCACCATTGATGTCTAGACAGATGAGGATTATTTTTGTCCATGTATTTTGGCCAAACCCTAAAAGTTAGTATCTTGGATGTCTCAGGAAAAGGCTCCTTTCCTACTGATGCCATTGAAAAGCCACACTTTCAAAGCTCTCTTTGCATTGTTTCTGATTCATGAGCCTCAGAAGCAAAACCCTGCTCCCACCAAAGTCAACAGAAGATTTCCCACTGATATTCATGCAGCTAGGATTTTGCCCAAGATTTGTGTGAACCCAAGATAACACTTCCTTCAGCAATAAAAACTGGAAAAGACTAGATCATGATATGTTTGTTTGGGTTTTTTTCCCATGTGGTAGGTAGCTGGCTGGCTGGCTGAGGACACCCCAGGTGCCTCAGCAGGAAGATGCTGCAGACTAGCAGAGGCTGTGCTCTTGGGATTTGCCTTAGACCTTAGTGGTAATTCACATCCCAGTTCTCACAGTCAGGGGCAGCAAACAACACTGTGTTCAGAATCCCAGAGCCCCGGGATTGAATTCAATTCTACTTGGGTATTCAAGCAAGTCACCTCAGCTTCTGGTCCCTTCACTGCCCACCTTGTATCTTGGTGATTTCAGCTGTAAGACCAACTGTGTAAGGTCACTTCCCATGCTTCTGGGGGACAGCTTTGCACAGCAGGGAGCTCTGAACATGACTGGTGCTGACCTGAAACAAATACCAGCATCAAAATAGGTTGTTCTCTGAGAGAATTGCTGCTCCTGCCGCTCCTCTGAGCTTCCTCTGAAGTTTCTCATCTTGCAAGAAATAAAGGATTAGTGTCATGGAGCAAAATAACCTGTCACCCAGGAGAATCATGTTTTGTGAGACTTATCTGTTCCTTATCAGTGTTGGCACTTAACTTATGTTAACTGAGCAGTGATCAATGGTAGTGTAACTTCATGGGAGCTGCATTGCACTATTTTACTTCAAAAGTTTTCTGGAACTGTATTTACTTGATATCCTACTTTTCTTTCCTCTTCTTTTTCTTTAACAGTTTTTATTCACAAGTGAGTTTCTGGCAGTTTCAATATGTTAAAACCCATTTAGACAACATTGAACTGGAAAATTCTCCACTGTATAAATTTAATTCCAATTACCCTTATTCCCTAGTTATCTGTTGGTTATAATATGAAATTTGGCATATTAAAGAAGATATAATTTTCTGAACAGCTGTAGAGACTGTGATAATTAAAGGAAAAATTAATCTGTTTTATTTTGATGTTTCTTTAATCATATTTCAAGTATGAGAATTTTCTTATCAAGGTAAGAAGTCATCAATTCTCATCTGTCTATCTATCTATATATATACCACAGCATCACACTTCTCTGAGCACCTTCCCAAAATGAAAATATGGAAATAATCTTTATCTCTTTCTTCTCCACTCAGCCTGTAGAAGAAATAGATTGCCTGATTTTAAAGTCAACAAGGACCACTAGGTTATTTAGTAGGAGATCCTTGATCAAGCCTTATATCCAGGCATGCCTTTATTGAACACAGGGATGTGATTTCAACTCAGGCAATTCGAGACAGGCAGTCAGTTTTGATATGAAAGCTCCAAGAAATGAAAAATTCAGTACTTCTTTCAGCAGTCTCTTCCAGGGCCTGCTGAGCACCTGTGTGCCTTTCTTCTGGTTGAATCTGCAGATTTAACTTCTAGGTGCTAGTTCTTGCAGTGCCTTTTTCTAGCACATTGTAATTCTCACTAGCAGAGAATATTTGCTCTTCAGAATGGCACGCATGCCATCAAATAAAAGCTTATGTTGGTCTCCTCTGGACAAATTATTGAGATTTACATTTCTGTGTTTTCCTTTGTTAGAGAACTTTTGGACCACAGGTGAGATGCATGGAATTTCTTCAGTCCTTTTTAAATTATGAGGTTCCAAACCAGATCCAGAAGCTTTTTTTGGTACAATTGGTACAAGCTGAAGTAGCAAAACCATTTTCCACCTCCAAATACCTGTCCACTTTTGCATATTCAAGGGCACTAGGCCTTTGTCATGGCTTTAGGCTGTGGGTCATGTTTTGTTGGCATGATTCCTAAAGCATTTGCAGTCTATTTGCAGTGAGTCATTTGCTCACCTTTAGCTGTGAAGGACAGATTTCTAGTACTCCAGTCACTAATTTCTAATAAATATCCTATCAAGCCCAGTTCCCATGAAAGATGTCAGATATTGATTCTTACTATGCAGGGCACCTTAATCTCTAGAGGAAAACTACAAAGAAAACTCAGTTCAGGCAAACCTAACTCTTAAGATACCCACAGAGATGAGCACACAGTAAGCCAGTGGGACTAGGTTCATCACTGGAACAGGTCACCTCACTTTTTAAAAACAAGTGGTTCAAATACCTCCAAAATTACAATTAAAGGAACATTGACTGGTCTTGCAGATATTTGCCTGAGTCTTTCTCCTCCTTAAACTTTCAATCGATATATTGAGTATACAAATATTTACCTATGTAAGTACCATTCATTAAAAGCTACTTACAGTATACTTCTGCAATTAATTAATAAATGGTTTAAGTAGATATCTTATAATATTATACTAAATAAAGAAGATCAGCCATTCTTAGGAGAGTGCAAGTAAGGGAATGTCCTGAAAGGTAAGTTTAATTCCAGTTAAACAAGATGTATTGCAAGTGTTTCCTTATACATTCATTTGACATCCAAGGCTCTGGAGAACTTTTTGTTCTTTTCCTACTTTGCTCTGCATCTTCCCCTCTGGTCATCCATTACAAAGAGGAATTGGGTTGCTGTGCTCAGACACCTCTGCTGCAGCACTACCCCAAGCTATCTGTTCCTTCAGAGTCTAGGTTCAATTCCAGTTGTTTATTGACTTGCTCTGGGTTTCTCAGAACACCTGCTTATGGCCAATTGCAGGCTGACTGCAGTGTCAGCTGGAGGTCTGGGTCTGGAAAGGGCAGCAGAAAGCCTCTCCCTGAGAGTAAGCAGCCCAGCAAAACCACAATTACATTAGATTCTACTGTGAATTCCATGAATAGTCAATAACAGGGTAGATTTTCTCTCTCTAGCTGGACGATGAACATGAACAGCATATAGGAAAAAAAAGCCACATGCAAGGATGAAATATTTTTGGTGTCTTAGTTATCACAGTAGAGAAAGAAGAAATGAAAACTGCATTTACCTTTCTTTGGGTTGCAAATTTGTATATTGGAAGATTTTCACTCCCCAAAAAAATCTCAGTACAAGAGACTATTTTTCACCTGGTAGAAATACCAGTACTGAATGAAACCTAATGCAAATGAGGTTAGTATTTCCTTACCACTTGATAATTTATCCTTAAAGGGCTAGAAAAAATAATGGTTGCAATGCTTAGGCATGCCTAAATTACGGGAGATAGAAGTTCCATTTTATTTTGCCACTGCTGATAAGATCCAAGAGAATTAATCTATGGAGAGACACATGAATATCACACCTTCCAAAAGCAATCACTTTTACTGAGAAAAGTTGTTATAACAAAAGTTTTCTACTTTCAAAGTGTGAAATCTGCCTTCGTCTGCAGATATCTGCAAAAGAAAAAAATAAAAACACTGAATTACCAGGACGGTATTACTGATTTAGCACAGCAACATTTGACTTTGGACACTTTGGCACTTCAGAAAAATTTCCATAATTAATCACACAAGTCCTACTTCAGTTTCTAAATCAATGTACAATTCATTGTACAGCTTGATCAAAACAATACACACAGCACTTGTTAGGTCTCACATGCAATTCATTGACATTGAAGGGCCCTCCCAGGTATTTCACTGAGATGTCAGATAAAACTTCACAGGTGTACTTTGAAACCAAGTTTTGATCCCAAAGCAAAAAGAGAAGTCATAAAGAAAACAAGACTTCTCCTTCATGACTGTTCAGCCTTTCCTGGAGACTTGGAAGCAAGTCCTGGAAGCTTTTCTTTTAGCAGTTTGATTCTCTGCTGCAAGGTAATGGTATTAAGGGCAAAGGAACAAATGGGAATAAAAAACGCCAAGAAAAATGATCCATTTTCAGCAGGACACCACGCATTCTTTCCATTTTGTTGCTATTTTTTTTTTACACTAGCAAACTGTTTTACTGTTTCAGCATCTCAAGGAGGAGATGCAGTAAGGTAGGCTGCTCAAAGGACTAAGGGGACCTCGCCTACCAGGTGTGCTGTGACCATTGGCTTGTGCAAAACAAACTGCAAAGCAGTTTCAAAGCTGTTGCACTCCTGCTGGTGGTATTGTCCCCTGATTTTGTGTTGCTTTTATAGTTTGACTATGTAAAGAGAGGAAAACATCACCAATCAAGTCTTAGTCTTTCTTTCACCACTTTGCACATCTTTACTGTAGTAGGAGAAACTAGACAAAATGTGTTTGTCTAGAAAAGGAAGCAGTTGTGGAATTGTGGGGCTTCTTTTTTATGAACTACTCTATTCAAAAGTGGTATCTTACTGGTATCACCTAAAAGAGCTAAAAGTATTTGAAACACTGATTTACAGAATGGAAACCACATAGACATAAGTCCAGAAGCAGCAGTATAAGAAAGTGAGATTTCTTCAATGAGGATATGGACAGTTGAAAGAAAAACATTTTACTATTCTTAACTTTTCATTTAAATAAAAGTATGAGCTTTTTTATGTTAAAATCATGCAACAAAGTTAAGATTTTCTATTCTTTAAAAAAAAACCACTGTACATGTAAAAGGGTCATTGGCTTTTCTGTCAATGATTTTGATTACCTATAATAATCTTTATGTTAAGCTGCCTGAAGTCAGATGAAAACTATTAGTGGCCAGAAGAAACATTTATACATTTATACTCATGAAACAAATCAAACTTACATAATAGACTTTGCAAAATAGAATGAAAAAGTAGAGGGACTTTTTACTCATTAACAGAAAAGAAACCACTTCTGACATATAAAAGTGCCATTTCTCTGTCGCTTGCTTAAGATGTGTAAACAACAAAGTGATCTTGAATTTCACACTGTTTCTGGTGAAATGAAAGCCAAGTGGCCAATTTGAGTCATTTTATGTCTTTCAGATGAATAGCTGTGAGGTACATCCTTTAAGCCAGACAAATGATCTGAGACAGTTCCCAAAACGTATGATTATATATAAGCACCTGCTTGCTGTTATGATGATTCAGTCAGGAACAATTGTGAATGCTTTTATGAGTTCTGCAAAGCTATTAACCTCAGCAGAATAAAAACCAGTCTTTTTCTTAAGTGTCATAGTTCTGAAAACCCTCCAACAACTCTTGTGTATAATATGATGAGCAAGTCTCTGTATATTGGACCACACAGTCTAGAAGGACAAAGTTTCAGACGGACAGGCTACAAGGACAGGGGTGAGCAGTGAACCTCAGCATGGATGAAACTGTTAGGAAACTGAAATGAGTCTTAATGCAATCACAATCAGATCTGTGAAAGGTCTTTTCCAGTTCTCTGGGCTATCTGAACTGGTAAGAGGGCAGTCATGTTCTGGCAAAAGTTCCTTTAGATTGTCTCAGGATGTAGTTTCCGATGTTCAGATTTCTGCAGCCAAGTAGACAAGGACTGTGCAGCACGAAGCTCAACTTTAATTTCAGACTTAGTCACAGGGGCACAAAATGTAGCAAAAGACAATGAGACTATCATTACTCTAAGAGAAATATCAAGGAAAGCCTCTCACCTTGCATGTTTGTGTAAGGCAATGACAATTAAATAAATAAGGAATGTAAAAAAGGTGATCCAAGAGAAAGCAAATGCTGTTACTTTCTATATGCAAGATGGACTGTTAGAGATGCTCAATGTCAAAATTTAATAGCACAAACTCCTTTCATTTGTGTCTCTCCTAGAAAACAAAAACAAGAAAAAGAGGAAAGACGACATTGGGTGTGGGAGCATGAAAAATGGACTTAGTGAAGACAGAGATCATGAACTTATCACAAGCTTAGAGTTTCTTAACAAGAGCCACTTATGAAAGTGAAGGTGGCTTATGATGGTTCACATTAAAATGTCATGTAGCATATATTATACAGAATTGATAAAATGATATATATGTATATATATATAATGGACATAAAAGCATAATTATGCATACAGTTTGATGACACATTTGCTACAAAGCCAGTGAGCAGGCAGAAAATGAGATATCATCATGAATATCACTAGTCTATGTGAATGAGAAGAGTTCCCCCCGACCAGAACTCCTGAGAATGTGGCAGTGGTACTATAACCTCTTTCTTATTGTAGAGAAATATAATTCTTAAGGCCATGAACTTCTGCTCTGTGATCAGTGATCTCCAGATTCATTATACAACTTTGCAGAGTTTCAAAAGTCAAACACAAGAATAGAAAGGATTTATACATATATATTTAGTTATATTTTTCTCCTTAACAAAAATTTATGACTATTAAATTTATACTATGTAGGGTACGAACAGCTCTTAATAATCACCTATGTAACAAAATTTTTCTTGTGTTAGGCCTGTGTCACCAATAGCTATGCATGCAATGAAACTTGAAAAATAATTTTTTCCTTTGGCCAAATCAAAAAAAGCCTTTGTCTACAGAACAGCATGACCTAAGGGGAGACAGAGAATGGGAGAACATTTCTATCCAACTCATTACAATGTCAGTGACTTGATAAAGCCAGTCAGTGAAGAGCACACTGTCTCCCAGCCACAGTGAGTGAGTGAAGAGTGACTAGCAGGAAGCACACAGTGTCTTCCCCCATCTTTCCTTTGCCTCTTTGCCCTCATGGAAGTGACAGAGGCTGGAGCCTGTACAGCCACAGTCTCTTTTACCTCCTCCCCTTTTCTTACCCCTCTTTCCAAACTTGGTATAACAAAGGCTAGTGCTAGAATCACCCAGATCAATGACACTTTTCAAAGAGATTGAGTCAAGCATGTAAAATTCCTGCTGTCAGTCTGCACTTTGTAGCTTACATAACCTTGATTGACATATGCGAAGTGGTTTGGTGGGCTGTGATCAACTAGGGATTAGGCTGATTTTGAGTTTCAAGCACAGATGAAGGGTTGGGTAAGAAAAGCAATTTTTTTTCTGCTTATTTGTGCTTTACGTGAGTGGAAGTACCTGTCTTGTTTGGAAAGACTGTTTGTAGAAAGCTGCATATTTACCATTTCTTCCCTGTTGCATAAGAGGCATGGAAGAAAAGGCTTTGATTGCCTATGTTTTGCCACTTTTCGAGTCTGGGGCTTTGCTTGGCTACTGTACTAACCCAGACATTCAACAAATGAGATCCCTCCAGTCAGCAACAGCTCACACACCAAACCCATGTGATTTAAACAATGTCTGCTCCAACTGCAACTTGAATAAATATACAAAATATACTTTTAATCTTGGTAGTTTGTGTTGTGGTGCAGCAAAAATGTGTTTACACAAAGGTGCATTCAGTTCCCCAAGAGCTGAGGCTTTCTGGAAGACTTGTTCAGTGTTTCAGTGTTTAAATTCACCCCACCATCCCCTCATTTATTGGCCTGTGTAGTTAGATTAATTCCTACTTGGTGTTGTGCCAGAAAACAGTGCACGTGCTACACCTTTTGCCATGAAAATTTACTCCTGCAGGGTAGAAACACTTTCAACCTGAGCTGTTAGCTCATCTGAGGCTTATATCATAGAATCACAGAATGTAAAGGCTTGAAAGGGACCTTAAAGATCCTCTAGTTTCAGTCTCCCCTGCCAAGTGTGGGGACACTTCCCAACAGACCAGTTTGTTCTAAGTCCCATCCATCCTGGCCTTAAAAACTGTCAGGGTTGGGGCATCCACAACCTACCTGGGCAACCTATTTCAGTATGTCACTACCCTCAGAGTAAAGAATTTCTTCCTGATATTCATCCTAAATTTCCCCTCCTTTAACTTGTGCCCGTTACTTGTTGTCCTGTCACTACAGTTCCCGATGCAGAGTCCCTTTTCAGCTTCCTTGTTGGCCCCCTTTAGAATCTGAAAAGTTGTTATGAGGTTTCTGCACAAACTCCTCTTCTCCAGGCTGAACAGCACAAACTTTCTCAGCTTGACTTTGTAGGGCACATGTTCCCGTTGTCTTATCATATTCATGGTGCTCTTCTGGACTTCTCCAACACTTCCTTCTTATGTTGGCAGCACCAGAACTGTACACAGTGCTCCAGGTGGGAGTCATAAATGACTGCAGCTCACAAAGAAAAAATAATCCCCCAGAATCACAGAATCACAGTTTGGAAGGGACATCTGAAGATCATCCAGTCCAACCACCCTGCTAAAGGAAGTTGAACAGGATTACATCCAGGTGGGGTTTGAATATTCCAGGAGAAGGAGATATTCAAGCAGTTGCCCACAATCTCTTTGTGCAGCCTGTTCCAGTGTTTGGTCACCCTCACAGTAAAGAAGTATTTCCTCATATTCAGTTGGAACCTTCTGTGCACCAGTTTCTGCCCTTTGCCTCTTGTCTTGTTACTTAATACCATGGAGCAGAGCCTGGCTCCATCCTCCTGCCACCCTCCCTTCAGATTCTCATAGACCTTGATGAGGTTCCCTCTCAGGTTTCCCTTCGCCAGGTTAAACATGNCAGTTTGGAAGGGACATCTGAAGATCATCCAGTCCAACCACCCTGCTAAAGGAAGTTGAACAGGATTACATCCAGGTGGGGTTTGAATATTCCAGGAGAAGGAGATATTCAAGCAGTTGCCCACAATCTCTTTGTGCAGCCTGTTCCAGTGTTTGGTCACCCTCACAGTAAAGAAGTATTTCCTCATATTCAGTTGGAACCTTCTGTGCACCAGTTTCTGCCCTTTGCCTCTTGTCTTGTTACTTAATACCATGGAGCAGAGCCTGGCTCCATCCTCCTGCCACCCTCCCTTCAGATTCTCATAGACCTTGATGAGGTTCCCTCTCAGGTTTCCCTTCTCCAGGTTAAACACTCCCAGCTCCCTCATCTTTTTCTCATAAGTGAGGTGCTCTGGTCCCATAATCATCTTTTTAGCCCTCTGCTGGACCACTCCAGAAGTTCCTCATGTTTCTTGATCTGGGAACCCCAGAACTGGACACAGCACTCCAGCTGCTGTCTCTCTAGGGTAGAGTGGAGGGGAAAGATATCCTCCCTTTACCTGCTGACCACACTCTTCCCAATGCAATTTCTAATTTGGCACAGCCCAAACCTTTATACATTCATGCTTTCCTAGTGTCACAATTTCTAGCAGGGACTCAAAAGAGCAGTCATATTTTTCTGTAAAGAATGGTGAAAATATCCCAGAATGGCTCAATTTAACAAGTGCTAAGAATGATTGGATGTTGTTAGCACCATGCAGAGACTATTTCTTAAATACCACTTGCCGGATGCAAAATGCAAAATGTCTGAAATAATCATAATTTTCATAGGCTAAGAATGCTGTCTCCCACTGAGTAGGAAACACATGTAGGTGCAAAAGGTTGGAGAAGTTCACAACAGCTGATTTTAGCCCTCTATATACATATATATTTATATATGTTTGAGTACACAAGCTTTAAATAATCCCAGATTTTATGACCAATATGTTTTTAAGAGAGAAACATAATTGCAGTTTTTCAGTCAAATTTATTTTATATGTACAAGCTCTAACCTTCATTTCATTTGCTGAATGGGTGGGTCATGACTCATTGACATAATCTCTTCAAAGTCTACCAGCCTGGGTGTCTTCCCTAATGATATTGCCTGTTTCGTGCATTCATGCAGTGACAGTTGAGAAAAATGCTTATTCTTTGAAAGGTCAGTGTACAGCTTAATCTACATCAGAGCAATCAGTTTCTGCAAAGCCTTATTGCTGAAACATAGTTTTTAACCTTTTTACATCTCAGCTTTTCAGTCTTCTTTTCACTTACTGCTCTTTGGACTGACACAACAGCTATTTGACATTAAAGTTCGAATCTTCTCTCCAAAATGCTAAACTTGGTAAGGTCAGGAGTATAACTGCTCTTCCTTATCCTCAAGAGTATTTTAATGAAAGACCAGCATTACACAGCTCAGTGCTAAAAGGATTATAGAAATTGCAGAGCACAGCACTCCCAACCCTGTTCTATGCAGAGAATCAAAGCCAAAAGTGGTTTGTTTTGGGGTTTTTTTCATTACAAATAACATTTGCATCCCATCATTACTGGACAGAAGCCCAAGAGGTCTATCTATCTACCCACCTGCAGTATTGTTTTCCTGCCATTTGCCATCAGGCTCTAGTCAATAAGCAACTCAGGGCAGAACAGAACTTGCTCAGTGCAGAGTACACAATCAGCACTGAAAGCAATCACATTAACATTCCTCTGCCTTAAGGCCTCTGAAACAGTATTGTGCTTTTGAGAATGTTTCATGCTGAATATGCACACACACACACACCAGAGGAATACACACTCTTGTAGAAACATACTATTTTGCTGTTGAAAGTTTACTCAAGACAGCTAGAGAAATCATTTATGTGGGCCAGACATAGATGTGCAAACATCTAATAAGACAATCAGTAGAAAGGCAGTGAACCACACAGAACCCTACCACATGACTCTACTTGAAATTTATTATGTGAATTAAATAATACAGTTCAAAACCTTTTTACATCACTTTGCTGTTCTCCCTTGGCGCAAGAGAATGAATTAGACAGCTGTCACCTTGTCTGTAAATAATGTTCAAAGCTAATTTCTTTGAAGATGTTCCTTTATGTGCATTTCAGTAAGATGAATGTAGATAATTAAATATTAAGATATTTAAATCAAGTTGAATATAGTCAGTAGCTGAAGTAAATTACTACCTTGTACTGAATCTTTATCACATGAATCTGCTTGTTTTGTTTTGTTTTCCCTTACTCTATTCAGAAAGAAATGTCAATGAATTGAGATTAGTACTCAAGGATAAGATGTTCAGATGACAACCTCTTTTTTGTCAAATTTGAAAAATGTTTCCCTGATTTGTGTCTTGCTGGACATGGCATAAGGTGAAGAATGTGAGGATCATATTTTCAGGTGAGATTGTATTCTGTGCTCTGTACTTGGAATAAATTACTGGGCAAAACTGTGGAGTAAAAGCCTGTCTAAGGTCAGGAGGAAAAAACAGAAGCAACACTCTCTGTACAAAGAGTAATGCCAAGGAAAAGGATGACCTCAGGGCCAGAGAGAAACATCAGGGAAAATTCAGTGAGATTTTTACTGCCCATGGAGAGGCAATCAGGGCATTGGTGTTTAATATTCCAATTCCACATCATCTGTGTCAAAGGGAGCTTCGTCATTGGGCTTTGCCTGATTCATTAAGACCTGACACACCATGGCTTTGCCTTGGCAGGAGGAGATGCTGAGGTAGCTGCACCAGACCTGAGCCTGTGCTCCCAGCTCTGACAGACCATTCAGCTACATTTGCTGGATTTATTGCTTCGACTGTCAAATATGTTTGTCCCATGACAAGCAATACAAAGCATTAACAGATTAGGAAGTGGTTCAGCATGAACTCAGGAAAGTAAATATGGTTACTTTTTACTCCATGAATTTTATTCTATGCACTTACGCATTCACTACTTAAGTATTTCAGAGACACAAATCTCTTGCATCCACAGCCCATGAGTGTGACCTGAGTCTAGAGCAAACCAGACACGTCTCACTAACTAAAATAAAATTTAATTCATACTTACTGACATTGACACTAAAATGGAGAGATGAAGATGAGCATGTGTATAAACTCCCAATTGAAGAAGAGCTATGTGGAGGTAAGAATGACAGAGCTGTGCCAAAAGTGACACTGTTCTTTCCCTATTTCCAAGCTGTTTTTGTACCATACATTGTTATATCAAATCCTCCCACATGCAGTCTGGTTTGTTTTGATTTTTTAAGAGTCTCTCCATGGGTCAGGAGTTAGGACATACTTGAAGGACATACTTAAAAATCACAGGAGTCTCTCCTACATGTGCATACCATTTCTGCTACCTGTAGACCTGTACATCAATGGAAGAAAATTGAGGTGGATAATGTAAAGGTATAGTGAAAACTAAAAGATTCTATGAAAACAAGAAATTTTCTGTATTCCTTAGCAGCTCATTTGCATGCAACCTAAAAATGCAGTACTTCTTCAAGCATATATTTTTCTTGTAAGGAAGATGTAACCTCATTTCGGAACAACACTGCTACACTGCAACACATTGGCAGACTTTACATTTCAGTAATTAAGTTATTTATTGGAGAACTACTCTATAAATTCCCCCCAAACAGGCAGTAAAAAAAAAAAGCATATATATGCATGGTGCATAGCTGATTTACAGGGGCTGGTCTCTTTTAAGTTATGTAGCAAAATAATGATTCCTTCAAGTTAGATGGCTGGGTTTAGTAACATGTGTACTAAACAGGAATACCTCCTAAAAACAGATAGGTTGCTGGTTGCCATTGCTCTTTGCAGCATAAAAACTGCCACAAATATACTGAAAGAGGGATCTGTTTTCCCTTTTAGCTAGCTGTTCTTGCAAAGTTGTGAGGGGAATAGCAAGCATGTTTGTAATTAAAGATAATACACAATTCTTCTGTGCTATCATTTCACCTACAAAACCCAGAGTAAAACAGCAAAAGAAACACATCTAGTGCTGTTGATGGGATTTCCTCTGCCTGAATTACATCTTAGAGAAAGAAAAAATTTTGAGCATGGATCCTAACAAAAAATAAATGACATTCCATTTATTACTGCTGTCCGCTCAGTACTCTTCTCTAATAGGTGTAAGAAAAAAAGTGCAGAAATAAACTTCTCCTGGACAGCCATTACCTACAATTATTTTCTAGGAAGATGGGGCTGCCTGTAATCTCCACTCACTTCAAACCCTCTGAGAGCATGGAAACTTTCAGGTATTCCCATTCCAAAAAGGCCAGGCCAAGGGGGTGATGAGGTTTCCTGCTGACTCCTGTGAACATATGGGTGAGAGTGGCCCAATAGGAAGATGTGTGCTTTTTGTAAAACATCAGACTTGTACACAAAACCTGAAAATTTGTCTTGGAAGCAGCAGGGAGGTGTTAATATCTTTCAGAGAGAAGGAAAAAGAGATACATGTTATCATGAAAATTTTAACTGACAAAAATGATTTTAAGATCTGCTCTTTCACATAACCTGTTGGGACTTGAGTATTTTTCAGCAAAACTCCCTGTCATAGCCATGCCTTGCTCATCAAACCATGCAGAAGTAGGAATGGCTTGATGAGGCTGTCTCACCACACTGGCCATAAAACTGGGCTTTGCTCCAGAGATTGTCCAGCCCTCAGTCTGGTTATGTGCACAGGCTTGTAAGCCCCCACTGTCTTCTGTAGAGCAAAGACTGCATGACACAACTCAGGAATAATCCCTTGGTGTCCAACTCGGAGAACAGACTAGATAGTTTTATGATTATTAAGGATTTTTTAAATAAGGATTATTAAGTTTTGTGATTTATTATTTAAGGTTTATTTTACCATTGTCCCCTCTCACTTCTCCCACATTAAGCAACCATAGCTTTCCTTCTTGGTTCTAAATTTTATTAATTTATGGCCCTGGAATTATAATTTGTCAATACTTTAGAATATTTAAATGAAGGATTTTTCCTTCTGTTCAGTCTTTGTATTTTAATAAGATGAGAACACACAGTTTTTCCAGTTGTGCTTCAGTAAGGAGCCCCCATACCTATTGTTTAACTGGGAAAATACAGGAGCCAGTTCATTACATTCCAATTTATTAACAGCCCCTAGTAACTCCCCATGGGAAGCTGGCATGGGTTTTCACAGGAGCACAATAACACTCTGGTATGTAACATCTTTTAGACACTATAATGGAAAAAGCCATGGCAATTTTATGTGGACTTTATGGAAAATAATGACATACAGAAAATGTATGAGTAGCACTGTCAATGAAACTCTGCAATCAGATTATTTTTCTACCAGGCTCTAACTCCTGCTTCATGATGCATAGCATATATCACAACCTAGTATTTCCCAGAAGAGCCCATAACAGTGAGAACTATTGATTAAATGTTAACCCCTTGACTCAGAAAGTTGAAATTTCACAAAGTACATCCCATTACCAGCAATGGTAATATGTTGAGAAAGATCAACAATTCCAAACAGGTGCTGTAATATGCATTTTTATCTGTAGATTTGAATTTATATTTAAATAATTCAAACTTATTTTTTGCTGCATATAGTTATGAAACAAATACACTTTGAAATATAGCATTGGATGTTAGCATTACATGCACACACATATATTTACACAGTAGTGACAAAATATTGTTTGTAAATTAGCAAATGGAAATATAAATATCAATCTGCATATGAATTCCAACATACTGTTATGCTAAAATGTGTATGTGTGTTTTCAACTACTCACACATTTGCATTAGCAGTCTATAATAACTGGTTATTTCCATATGTAATTATGGGAATTGCATAAATTCTCTAAGTATATAAATGTGGATATAATGTATTTCTTTTTTACCTTAAAGCAAGTTACTTTATTCTGAATTTCTTCACTGGTTTTCTTTCTGAAATTCAACTTCTCCCTGGCAATTTTTTTTCCTAAAATCTTGATGCCTTATCTGTAAAACAAGCTCACATGTTTTTATTTTTCTAATGAAATATTTATGAGACATAGGATTTTCTTTATCTAAAGAAAAAAATATAATTTAAGTCAGAAAACATTCATCTCATACAAATATAATTGGCAAATTTAGAAATAGGCAATTCTGAAAATATTCACTAGATGAAATCTCAGGGGTTCACACAGCAAAACAAAACCTCAAGGCAAAAAACACTGTGATTCTCTGTAAAGCTTTCACTGGGTGGATACTTTTGATTTCATGATACAACAATTACTTTATTTACAGTGCCTTATACTAATAAGGCTGACAGCCACATGAATTTAAAAAAAATAAAAAAAAACCTCTAAATTGTAGGAATGGTAGAACTTGATAAAAATATTGTGTCTTTGTCCACTTAGTTTGGTTATTTTTTCTTTATTCCATAAGAAACTAATATTGCTGACTATTAGCTTTACAATTAGTTTCATTAATGCTCTGCACATCAGCACTCAAAGATGCTTAAATATCTGTTTTCACTGGAAGTTAACCCTTAAATGTATCATGGGATAGATGTGTCTACCTTTCCCAGTGTCACTGAATCAGGACACAGCATAATGAGTCAGTGTGTAATACACTGCTGAATCTGCCTCAGAAATATTTGTAGGACATCCTAAAACCATCTTCAGCAACACAGTGCTGCAGTCAGGGGCTCTGTGCATCAAACCCATGTTTATGCAGTAACCCATAAAGTTATTCCTTTGGAAAATCCTAAGCAAAGGGTAGTCCATGGCAACAATATGATAGCTCTCATTTATCAGGAGCAGTGTAAAACCCAAGCACTGTATTAAATAAAGAGAAAATGTATGAGAAGTCCTGCAGAGTTTTGCCTTTCATTACATGGGAGTTCCACTGTAATGGAGTTTATGGACTTGTGATTTTATGGAGTGTGCCTATGATTTCTTATTTTTTATCTATATATATTCCATCAGTTGCTTTAATTTACTCTCTGTGCAGGCTGCAAGTTATTGTTTATAAGTTTTCAGTCCTTGCAAGCATTACAAGGCAATATTTATCATAGGGAATAGCTATGTCTGGCAGCACTTTTTGGGCTCTCGTGCCTGTCTGTGTGTGTGTGTGCCCCCTCAGTCAGCACTTCTTGGGGATGAGGGATTTTTTTGACACTATGCAAAAAAGAAGGGAATAGTGGTCAGAGGAAGTTTTACATTTTTACAAGTCTGGATATAATGTTCATAAGCATACTGTAAATATTGAACATTACAAAGGTCCAGTTTAATCAATGTACAAAATTGCAATGAATAGCAAATCTATAGGCAAAAAAATAACTTGATGCCACTGCACAAAGGTTACCTGAAGTTTTCTCTAAAATGGTATCACCACAAAGAGCTTGCATTTCCTACTGTATTCCTTTAACTCCTAAGCTAGCTGTTCAGCATTGCACAAACAGGGAAACCAGGCACACTGTGCTTCAGTTCCTTTTCTTTCTCTTCCTCTGTGTTGGGAAATCAGTCACGTGTTTTTTCCCCACTAAGTTCACTGTGCATATGGAAAGGTCAAAGGCAAGGCATGAGAAGAAGGTTGCTGAGTGCATTTCTCAGTGTGGACACACTTTCTTGGTCTGAGCCTGTTAGATCTCCACTGCTCATATGTGTAACCATCAGAATAAAAACAGGTGCCTTGGATCTCCCTCTCCTGGCTTTAGACTGCCCAGAGAATGGCCATCTGCAGCTCTCTCCTTCCATTTAATATGTAGGGATTAAATTACCTACTTAACAAGTGGGAAGACTGAGAGTTTAGGTTCCTCAGAGTCATCAGAAAAACTGCTTTTTCCATTTCCCTGGAAAATGTCAAGGCATGTCTTAAAATGTCCTTGGAAAGTTCTCTGACCATCAGATTGTGATTCAACTGTAATGTTTGGTTCTCCATCTGAGCCTGTGACCCCTGAGACAGGCATGGAAAAGTGATGGAGCTGTAAAGAGAAGGTAAAATGCAAGAAGGAGCACAGCACTCTGAGCTCTTTGCTGTCATGCTGCAGAGAGAGAAAATACAAATGTGTTCCAGAAAGGAACAGCTTAATTCATGAATGATAGGTCCATCAGGAGGCAGACACAGGAACAACTTCACCTTGCTCAGAAAGTCTTCAGATCAGGGAGAAGATGTATGGATATGCATCTTAGGATGGATGGACAGAAGGCTATTTCCATATTTGTATTCTTTATCATGCTTTTCCCTGGACATTGTTTCAGAACAAGGTGCTGGGTTATGCACAATCCAGGTTTGAACCACAAGAGCTGTTCTAATGGCCCTTCTACTGCAGGGGAAGTGGCTCCAACTCCCAGCTTTTTTGTGTTTTATATTAAATAGTTATTGGCAGGAGGGAGTGGGGGATATCAAACAACATAAATAATCCCACAATCAACATCAGCCTCTAGTAAAAGCTGGAAATATGCACAAGAGAAACAACTGTGAACAAGGGGAGTCAGTTCTTTCTCTGCACTATAGGAAATCTTAGTGGTCTGGTGTCCTTTGAAATATGCCAATACATGCCATTTTGGCTGGCTGCAGTGCTGGTCACAGGGAACAGAGGACAACATTCATTTCACATAGACTGCTAAATAGCTGACAGATGGTAATGACTTCATGTCACAGGTGACCCGAAGGTGAAGGTCTCCATATCTCATTACACAGCCCCTTAGCTGTCCAGTAATCCCAAGCACTTTTTCTCAGGCTCACACTTTTGTGAGAGGAAAGAAAGCATTCAATCATGTGCACTATTTCTCTTCCTTTGCTAGATCCTTCCTTCAGGATGGGAAGCCCCTCAGGCTTTTCAGGACTGAGATACCATGTTTGGAAGGTTATTTTCATCAGCTTGTAAAGCTTGAAGTAAACATCGCTACTCCCAATCACACAGAGCTCTAATTGAAACCATTCCCAGTAGCTCTGTATCTACATATACACATCCTGATTATGACAAAGCTCATGAATAATCACTGGTGTGAACTTGTTCCTCATTGTCACAAGTTCAGGAAAGCAATGGGGATCCAATGGCATCACCCGATCCCTCTGCAGGGCAAAGATGACAAAGTTCCTATTTTCTAAAAATAATTACATAGCCCAGTGAGAATTTGTGCAGCAAAGGACACCAGGATGACTCACAAGCACAGAGATTATGAAAATGTATTCATGCTGCAGCATTAGGATTAGGACAGAGTGAAGTTGTAAATATTCAGCTTCACTTCAGGTTTCACCTCAGCTCTTCAAATTTCTGGCTAACCCCCTTTGCAGAATTAACTCAGCATTGTTGTTTCCTTAAGCACACAAAAATACTCCTTTCTAAAAGCTTTTAAATGTGATGCTGCAGATTCTTCTGCTTTAGGTTCTGTGCTCTCCCTTCCTTGTTATCATATGTGGTTTTCAAAGGAGGAGAATATGTCAGGCAATTTCTCTTTTCTGACCCTATGAATCTAAAATGAGATGATTTCATTGTCTTTCTTTATCCACACTGTAATTGCAGTTCCTGGTCTCTTTCTAGAATGCACCTCTCTGGGGATCCACACACAATCACAGTATATTAGAATATTTCAATGCTTTGTTTTCTTCATGGCTCTTGTAATGCTTCCTTTCATATTCCTGATCCTCCCTGGCACATACAGGAGTACCTCCACTGAAGTCAATGAAATGTCATTTATTTTTCTCCTGCTGAGGATTTGATACAAGGCCTTTAGCTTTATCTGTGTTGTACCACAGCTGAGCTGTTTACTGTATTTTTTTGCTCCCTTGAAGAGCAAAAATACATATAGTTCTACATGTAAACTTCCTATCAAAAGGCATGTAAAACTTCTGGCTATTGTTATACAACAGAAAGAGAGTATAAATGATGCTAAGAAGATTATTTTCAGTATCCTTAATTGACAAAACTAGTAAATGGTATAGAGTGAAATTTTGTCTCAGGATAGGATGGAGATCAAGATCAATAACATTCATGAAAACTGAGGTTCTTTCTATTGGGTACTTCAGTCTTTCATAAAAACACTTTTAAAACCAACAGCAGGTAGAATTTAGATTAAAATCTGGTCAAATTTGGTCTAAGAGAAATTTGGAAATTTTTTTTCTGTTATCTGTAGAAATGAATGCTTTGGAGGCATTGCTGTAACAATAAGCTTCTTACCTTGAAAATTACATTTAGGAAAAATGTTGATTTTGGTTGCAATATGAAGCATTTTTTTCAAAATACAGATTTTTTGCCTGCTTATTATACAGTTATGGTTTTGTATTTTTTTTTTCATTCTTAATAGTGGGTCTGTATAAATGTCATATCCTGTAATGCCTAAAACAGATATGCTATAGGAAAAAAGCATATGTTCATAGACAGATAGATAGATAGATAGATAGATAGATAGATAGATAGATAGATATTTAAAATTTTACTCTGGTCTCTTTCAATGATAGTAACTCTAAAAAAAAATGTTTTCATCACAATTCTTTTCCTTGATGGCTTTGATTTAAATGGCTACACAATTCAAAGTGTCCTAGTGCTTCTGTATGCTATTTTCCAAGAAATTGTTCCGCCAAAAATTTTAGACCCAGTGTGTTGAAGGTGCAGAAGAGGTAGCTGACAAATATGACCGGAATAATATTAAAGGATTATTTTTTTGTCCCATGAAGACAGCCAGGCAGTGGAACAGGCTGTCCAGACAGGGTGTGAAATCCCCATCCCTGCAGACTATGAAGATTTGACTGATCTCACTGAGATTTTGGGCAGGAGTTTGGGCTGCAGAACTCCTGTGCTCCCTTCCAACCTAGGCTGTCCTATCATCCTCTAGTCCTAGGAGATGTGAATTATGTTATAGAGCTATTAATGCTTTCCAATTTAACCAAGGAGTTAATGTGGTAAAGATCAAATTTTTTTTAACATTTTGGTCACTCACAGAGTGTTGTGTCTTTACTGGAGTCACCAGTTGGAACTGCTTTAATGGGATGGATATATTAATGACACTCTTCTGAAAAAAGTATAAACTCAAAGCAGTCACTGCAAAGTCTTCTGGAAGGTAACTACAACCTCCAATGCAAAAAATTGTAGCAGACTCATGAAATATCATAAAGAGTATGTTACTACTATGATCTACATATATATATATATATATAATTTTTTTTGGGGGGGGGTCAGAAAGAAAACAAGAATATAGATAACCCATTAGGGGAGAAAGAACAGACAGGCTCAGAAGTTACTGGCCTGGTGCAGCCCTCATTAAATCATGTGATTCACATCTATTGATCAATCTCTAGTAACGTAACCTTCCAAAGTCAGGCTCACTACCAGGATTTTAATATTAAATGTGAACCATTATAAAGAAATACCACATATTTATTGTTTTCAGCTTCAAAAATGGCTGGCTGTTTTGTGCTGTGTCTTATCTAACATTTATAAAAAGATCACATGAACACCTAGAAATTATTTAATATAATCTTAGCAACTGTCCATGATGCTCCAGTTTAATGGGCTTGGCAGCTTTATAATTTTTACAAAATTCTGTGTGCAAAAAGATACAAAGCAATAACCACTGAAGTTTGTGCAATGGTTTTGTGTTATCCCCACAATCATGGTTCTATTGTGCTCTGTGCTTTTAACACACACACACACACACACACACACACACACACACTCACATATAAATTCTTTGTGCCTCAAGGATTTGCAGCCTAGGGACTTCAGGGCAGATCAGCACAGTGATCTGGGTACCTACAAATGCATGGGACTGCCCACTGCAAGTTTCAAAAGGGAAGAGAGTCACTTCTGACTTCAGCCCTCCAAACAGTCTTGGTTAAACCAGTTTTCTAGCCCACTCTCCTTCCACTGGCAGGAGATCTATGGGCACCTCTCAGGCAGACTCACTGCATCCTTGAACAAATAGCATGAATCACTTCCTGCAGCATCTATCATGGGCGGAGGTATTTCAATTCTGAAGTCAGAATTTAAATGCAGAGACATTTCTCATGATTTTGAGGGAGGGTATCTAAAATTAAAATGAATTTTTAATCAAAATCTCCCATCTGTGTTTTTTTTTTTTTATAATACAAACAAATAGTAATATTAAATTCTGAAATAACAGCAGAAATTACTCCCCTTTCCTACACTTTCCCCTTTTTCTTCATTCTTTTTGTGAAAATTTTTAATAGCAGAAGTGAAATCTATGATGTTTTTAGATTAAAATCTATTTCATTTTTTCTGCCTATCTTTTGGAACTCTCTACAGTTTTAAATTTTTCAGAAATAAAATATTTTGAAACCTATAAATTTTATTACAGTGCCTACAAATATATCTGAAGCATAACAATTTGCAAAAAGAAGAGAGTGAGGGAAGGTAGAGAAAGAAGTGGAAGGGAAAGGCACAGATTATTCCCACAGACAAAAATGATGAAATGCTACTCATTTTATTTTGATAGATTAAGAAAAAAAAAAGGATAAAAGTTTAAAAACAAAAAATGTTTAGCTTCATGCCTTATCATTTCATCTGAAACCCTGAATAAACTTTATTTATTTGTGTATGTATCTCCAGTTTACAACTAGAAATGAGTCATCAACTTTTTTCTTTAATATTTTTAAATTTACCATTTATAACTAATATGAGATACTTCATAGAGGTATCTCATAAGGTAGAACATAAGAATTTCCACATAAGAATTTCCAAAGGCAGTAAACAATTTTCCAATTCAAATGCCAGGCAATTCAAAGAGATTCACTGGCCCAACACATGCCACTGAGAGGCTGCCAGCAGACCTTTGGTGCAAACCTAATCACCCAGAAAAGACCAGGAGAGCAGACTAGGCTCATGCAGCTATTGATCTACAGCCAGCAACTCTTGTGTTTGACAAGGTTCTCTGCAGCTAAATAAACCACAATCAGAGCATATAAGTAGATATTTAGATTAAGACATTGGCCCCAGCCTTAACCAGGATGTGTTAAGGTTAAATTCAAGTCATCACCACCATGTGCTGTTTTAGCAAGTCCTGTGTAATTCCCTTAATTATCAGGTGCTGAGCAGATAAGGTGGTGTTCAAAGCCACAACCTATGGTTAAAAATTGAAAGGATAAATCTTTGAGAAAAGAGCTGAGCATAATTGTTTGTAATGTATAATGGGCTTTCTGCAATGAATATAAGAAATTTTGAAGACTAGATAAACCAGGAAATGACAGTGTGGGGAACAATATATCATCTCAAGTACTACAAGGTCCTCTGTGATTTGAAGTGATTGGGAATGAGGTGTCCCTGATATGTTTTGTCTTTTTTGGTTTTAAATCTTTGCTCTCTCCCACTGTTAAGCAAAGGCAAATGCTGATATTTGCAGTGCAGGTTTTCCTCACGGAACGTAAAGGGCAGCTGAGGTAAACTGGCACACAAATTATTTGCTGAAAATTTCTCAGCTGCAGCGTTTGTTTTAAATGTGTGTCTTACTCCTTTCACCTCAGTGCAGACTGAATGTTCATCAATGTGGTGCTTATTGATCTTGTGCTCATGTACTGAACCAAAGCACTGTATTACCACAGAACTTCGTCTTGCCTTTACTGTGATTATAACACACTTTGCAAATTCCACGTCTCTAAGAGAGACAATGCTTTAAGGCATTGTAATGATCAGGGAAATCATATAAACAAAACCCTCAGGAGTTGTTGAATTGAGAACATTCGCAAAGAACTAAGAACTAAAAATACATTTTGGACATCACGAAAAAAACCTCTTTGCATCATGTTGCGTCTTTCTCTGACTAAAGGTAATAAAAATTCAGAGCTGTTTAAGTAAAGCACACTTCTAATACCACAGTCCACTGAGCTCCATAACACCATCTTGATTTGATTTCTTATGTTCCACATTTAGTAATCACCCAGTTGGGTCTGGTGGGTAGCAGAAATAGTGTTCATGGGTGAGAAAGGCTGCAAACAGCTCCTGTCCTTGGGAAGCCATTCACCATACTCTTATTCCTCATACATTCCTCTGTCATATTCAAAAAGCTGCTCACAGCTACAATATCTTCAATTGTAGCTTCAATTTCAGGAGTAAAAAGTTTTCCCTTTTCAAACAGAAAATGCACTATATCTATGTATTACTGAGTAACTTCCAGAAAATATTTTGCTGAGCAGTTCTGGGTCATGAGTGAGCAGCCACATCCTCAGTATTGTACAGAGACATAAGAGATGCTTAAAGAATTGGGAAAATGTGCTATAGGGACAGTTGCCTGTAGGGTTTAAGTATGACAGGGATTGGTACAGAGAAATAAATCAGATAATGGTTTCACAAGAGATTTTATCTCTATCTGTGTGGCACCACTGTAAAGAGGCCTTTAAAAATACTTTGTCTAGCAGACTGCCTCCTGCCATGGAATAAAATTGCTCAGTCTAGATCTCACATCTATGGAAACCTTGGCTTATTTTACCTTTCTCATTTTTTCCTCAATCCAGATACCCCCTTGATGCGTTGCTAAACCTTTTATTTCCCTTGATTTGGGGTGAAAGGAAATAAAACCTAGAAGGAGGAAGATATTGCTCAAGAATATAAGGAGACAGCATGACAGAAGGAAGAAAGATGAATAGTAGCAAATTGAGTAGATAAATTGCAAGTCAAACATAGCTGATGAATCATGGTGTAAAATATTTGTAACTCGATACCTGTGAGAAAAAGGAGGTGTTCCTCATTACCTCATCTCTCTAGCATGGTGTTAAGATTCTGTCTTTGCAGTAGGCTGGATATTTTTAGGGCATTTATGAGCTGGATCATATGTTCTTTATGAAAAAAGATATATGAATAAGATGTAATTGATCTACACATTCTTTTGAAATTGTGCTTTTCTTTCTGCTGTGTGGTCTCTGCTCCTCCTTCCCAATCAGACAAAGCTCTTCTGTGACTGGTTAACTCTCAGTGGATAGAGGTTTGGATAAGTCATGCCCTCTGCATACTGGCATATCAGAGAGAGTAATGCAAAAGCCACAGAAAAGCTTTGCTTTGCCAGGACTTCCTGCTATTAAATTTAGATATTTAGAGAAACTCCAAGGCCTGCAGGTACTTATACAAATGGGAAAAAATCCCCAAAATACCCTTTTTATTTTCACAGTACAAAATGAGACATCTGTATAGAAAATCAAATTGTGTAAATTGCTTGCAAAAAGATATACCCTGATGGGGGCACAGCCACTGCTTCCCATCCAGTAGATCCATGGATCTATCCAGAATCCTGGACAGAATCCTCAGAACACACATGCATGGTTTTTTGTTTAGAAAAAAAAATCAGAATTGAGTGTTTTCCACTTCTAATATTACTGAAAACTCCTTTTATAGAGCTACTTATAAAACAGGCAAGGTCAGATAAGCCTAAAGCAAGCAGCTGAATACCCCAGCTGTAGAAATCCTGAGGCCATCCCTTATACAGTAAGTCCTGTTAAAATACAGATTATATCAGAGAAGAGATGTAGTTTTGTACTTTAAAACCTGCCTATTGAGCAAAAGGCATTAGGATTATATCAGTCTAGCTGAGGATTTTATAGCAATTTAGATGATGGCAGATTATTAATGTAGAAGTACCTGTTTTATCAAGAATATCGTTTACTTTTTGTCTGATTTTCATCATGTGCCATATGTACAGCAGTTGATCAAAGGCTGTGAAGGTATTATCTCTTGCCTCACTTATCATTTCTGAGAAAAGATGAGAAGAAGGAGAAAGGAGGGACAGAAGACGATGATCAGAAATAGAAAAGTTTCAAAGTAGATCAAATAAGAATGTCCATAATAGATTCCCTTTAATGAAAGGCCTCATTAATCAGCTGGAATGGTGAGTGAGTGTTGGTAAAACAGTAAATAAGCTGAAGAAAGCAGTCTCCAAGAATAAATGTGTACTGCATTGCAGCAGACATGCTTCTCATTAGTTTAACTCAAATGTCACCAGTTAATGGGGGAAGCGATTTAGCAACGTCCTAGGTGGTAACACTGTGGTTTCTTCATCAGCCTCTCCCTAGGCACCTGACTTGTGTACCTGTGCAACACAACAGAAATAGGCATTTATGAGTACTTTGCAGGCTGTAACCTAAACCCAACCAAACAATAAAAAATGGCCCAAACCCAAAAAAATAAAAAAAACCCAAGCAAACAACCAAACAATGAATTACCAAAAACCCTCAAACAAAAATAACGCCCCATATAAAAAAGGAGCAGGGCATTACATGGAGCTCTGTTACTGCCTCTGCATAAACAATTACCTTGCTTGAAGCCCTGCCAGAAGGATTTAGACTGCAGCACAGCCAGGGAACAGCTGGGAGACAAGTGGATCGATAGCATCAACGGCCCTGGTGCAGTGCCTGCCTGAGCCACAGCACCTCTGCCTGGCACCAGGAGGGAGCGATGCTCACCACAGCCACTCCCTGCCTGTGGCAGCCTGTCCCTCCCCACCACCCAGAGCCTGTCCACCTGGCTGACTTGGGTCCTCTTGCCAAGGGAAGACTCTGGAGCCAGGGCTCTTTGAGCAGAGAAACTGGCTTAGCCTCTCAGCAGTTCCTTTGGGAGTTCCTACCAGAGCCTCCCATTCCCATTCAGGGTGCCATACACAGGTAATGACAGTAAAAGGGTTGTATCATCCTCCTGTGTTCTTTGACAGACCACAGAGCTGATAATAACCTGTCCCGTGGCTCCTGTGTGGGCCAGTGGAGTGGGCTGGAGCTGAAGCAGAGATACAACAAGGGAGCAGAGTCAACATCTGGAAAAATCCCTAAACCTAGACCAGAAACTAGAAAGATTTAAAAACTACCAAGTTTGCTGCTGCCAAAGTCAAGAAACCGGACCAAGGGGAGCCATCCCACAGGTATTTTACATGTCTTCCATATCTGCAACATCAAAAAAGCTCATATTAATTGTTAAAAAAATTATCTTTTAAACATTAATGAGAAGACTAAATGGAGACATTTTGCATTTATTTGAATACTAAAAAAAAAGAGGTATTCTCTCCAAGTGAATCGAGCAGTCTGAAAACTAAGGTAGTGCAACAGTAGGAAACCCCCAATATCAAATATTCAGCTATAAAATCAAGACTTTATTTAATTCACCCATGAGTATTACATTTTAGTATACAGATAGAGTTGAAAGGCAACCGATGTAAATGGAATTGTTTTGGAAGAGTAAACTTAAAACTGTTTGGACAGAGGTAATAGGATGGTAGGCATTTTTCATCCAAACACATATGCTTTTTGAAAGGCACAAATAAATTCTAGGGCAGCAGTTAAACCATCCCTGCCCATCTGCCCATCCCCTCCCTCCCCCCCCATCCCCCCAAACTGGTAAGTGCTGATAAATTAAGTTTTGACTTAATTATTAAATGGCTGGTTTTGCTCCACTATTGAACTTTCTCAGAATTTTTTCACATATAGGAGAAGGACCCTACTAAGGAGGATTAAGACCTCAGATTTAGGTAATTCCTCTTGCTTTGCTTTTTGCTACTGGAATTTCAGTGAATTGACACCAACTCCTCTGAAATCACTACTTTGTGGATGTAAAGGAAGCAGGAAAAGACTTCAACACAGTAATTGACAGGCATCAGATAGAACCTTTTACTCCTTTCCTTTAACCACAGAATTTGCTTTTAGCAATATTGGAGCTGAAGGACAAAAAGTGTACTCAGATCAAAACTTGGCTTTAACAAATAAGGGAAAGAAGACAGAAAAAGCACAAGCACACCCAGATACTCTCCCCAATGCATCCTCTCAGCTGTCAGAAATCTTAGTATCCTAAGCCAGTTATTGTATTTTCCTCTGTGTTCAACATCCTGTAAGGATCTTTTTATTTCCCATTAATTCCATGAATTGCCTTTTGCAGCCACTTATACTTTTAACATCCACAACATCCTGTGGTAAAAAGGCCAAAACTTCCCCAGACAGGCTCAAATTATGGAAACATTAGAAGACAACTAGGGAAAATGTGAGAAACCATAAACAATTTATTTCCATGTTTGCTTTTTTTCTGTCCTTTACGCCATTTTTTAGTTTCCTTCATTAACTCCTTTTCCAAGTTTAGACATGCCAATCCAATTTATCCTTGCAAGAAGGCAGGCATTCTTATTAGAAGGGCTTGAGTCTCTTACATAATATTTGCTATTTTGCTATTTCCCTAGAGATGTCTAGGGAAAATGGGATTATCCAGTTTTATTTTTGCTCTGTGACTTACTTCACTTTAATATTCCCTTTATTCCCTTCATATCTCTGTCTCTTTTTTTTTCTTTTTTTTTTTCCTGTAAAGAAAATGAAAGGCTCAGAGATTTGGGGTGGTTCAGCCTGGAGAAGAGAAGGCTGTGGTGAAACCTTAAAGCACATTCCAGTAACTAAAAGGAGCCTACAAGGGAGATGGAGAAAGAGTTTTACAAGAGCATGTAGTGACAGGACAAGGGGGAATAGCTTCAAACTGAAAGAAGGCAGGTTTACATTAGGTATTAGGAAGAAATTCTTTACTGTGAGGCACTGGAACAAGTTTCCTTGAGAAGTTATGGGTGATTTATCCCTGGAAATGTTTAAGTCCAAGCTGGATGGGGCTCTGAGCAATTTGATCTAGTGGAAGGGTCCCTGCCCATGACAGGGTTGGAACTAGATGAGCTTTGTCTCTTCCAATCCAAACCATTCTAGGTTTCCATGATTCTGTGAAAGTGAGAAGAGTAAATTTTTATCCCAGACCTCTCAGCTGCCTGCCCCACCTCTGGGTGCCTGTGCCTCAGAAGGGACTTCATTGATGCAGTGAGAAGATGCAAGCCTCAAACAGCCCACAAAGCTGCAACATTTCTGTTCAGTGCTTCATATTAAAAATCTTCAGCAGATTATCAAATTACTCAGCTACTTTTTCAAAACACTTTTAGATAAGAACCAAAGAAGAGGCAGTTCTAGCTGCTTTTACAGATATTTGTAATTACTCACCAAGTTTTCCTATGAGAACAAGCTCTGCTAGAACAGTGAAGTGGCTGAAATTTAGTCATTCCATGTGCCAAAGGAAAAATGTACCCTTTCACCTCCAACACTAGGGAACAGTTGGTTTTCACAGAGAACACACAAAAATTCATGTCCTGCTGATTTGGTTTACTAACTGTGGAACTAAAAATATTCTTTTTGGCCTGTCAAAACAGCTGATCTTGTAATTAACTTCAAAATCCAAGTGACTTGCACAAAAAAAAATGCCTGTACACTGAATAAGTGAAGAAAATATCTGACTGAACTGCAGCTGGAGGATATGGTTTGCTCCTACTGTCTTTTCCTGCATTTGAAAAGAGAAGTCTGCTGATATTTACAACTGAACATATTTTTGCTATGTGCTAATGCTAAATGCATGTAGCAAATGAGAGCTTCTGCCTGCACACAGGAGAGTGGTCAGCCTGTTGATATTTGCACTCAAAAACTAAGGGAAACTGCTTGCACCCAGATACCTTTATCTGGATGCATATTTTCTCTTATGTACTCTGGATTAAAAGCCTGAGGAAACCTTTAACAACATGTCAAATAGGAGGAGTTATTGCCTACTTTGGAAAGACTTCTTGAACCTTTTTAACTCTTTTGTATCTTTGCCAGTGAGAACTGGTAGTGAGCCCAAACAATAACTCCAACTGCAAATCTTTATTAAGTAGCACAGATCTAAAGCCTGACAAACTGAGTTGGTAAGCACTCCAACAGGGTCAGGAGCAAAGGAGTTGCTAAAAGTATCATCTAAATCATCAGAAATGGTACTATTTCCATTCCATTTTCTTCTAGGTCTTTCCAATTTCTTCAGCTGTGCTATATGCTGGACCAGCAGGCTGCTTTGAGAGCCATTAAGAAAGAGAGGAGTTAAACTACAAAGCCCAGAGCCTGAAACACAAATTGCTGGAACAACAGCTGTTGACAAAAACAATAGGGAAATATCCCAGAAACCAGTTAACCAGCAGCATGCAATCAACCAAATGTATGGATTTTGCTGTCAGAAGCTAAGACATAGCCATCCTCCCTATGATTAATGCATCTTTGCACTTCAGTTCAGAGATCCTCCTCTTTCTGTACATTTTTGGGCTGGTCCAGTGCAGTCAGCAGTACACCAGAACCTGTCAGGAAAGATCAGACTGAACTGCAAAGCACCCAGCTCTATGGCATTCATCTCCATTTAGTTCTTCTAATAAAACAGTCTTGGGTTTTGTTTAATTTGGTAGAATTCAAATCTAGTACTGTTATCTGCCAGAGATAGACCCCAAAGCATAATATTTCCATTTAAATACTTTAAATGCTACATACAAATTTATCTAGATGCTTGCCTGCTTTTTTTTTTTTTTCTTTTTCTCTTTTTATTTTCCCGTTTAGGAGAGAAATGCTTAGCTCTATCAGTTTGTGGTGCAGAGAGGAAGAGGCATAGTGCCAAAATATTTCAAATCAGATCACCATCACGAGCTCTGCTATCACAGAAGGGAAAAAAATATTAATGTTGTCTGCAGGTGGGCAAAATTCAATGCTGCCAAGAAAAATGCAAGCAAAACTGCCTTTACCTCTAAGAAAAGTGTCTCCAGCTGCTGCATTATGGTACCAAACAAGTTCCACATGTCAGATGAGGAATGCAGTGTGGTGCTGAAAAAAAGAAATGGCAGGCACCATCTGTATTCTTATAAATTCAGCAGTTGCCTAGAGAGTTGCTGCCATTGAAGGAAGATTGCTTCTCTTCTATTAGTAAGGAAACTCGACAAGACTGAAAAGGGCTTGAAGGAGCTGTCATTAGAGAAGTTTACATTCCACAGCATCTCCCAGCAAAGAGAATGCAGCACTGAAACCTGTAAGTATGCACCATCCTGTGACTGCCAAAAATTTCCAGTAAATAGACCTAGTTTTTGAAGAGAAAAGGGCTGGGGCAGTAGCAAATCTACATATTTTTAAAGCAATATTAGGTACTGTTTGGCTTCACTTCTTATGAAGACTTCAGAGAGGGTCTATAGGTAAATAAGGGGATCAAATGTATACTGGACAACCCTGTATGCAGCAGCCTTGAAATCTGCTCTGTGAAATCAGGAAAGTCTTGTTCTGCAGCTGTGCTGTCAGCACATGTAAGATCTTCCAAGGCAAGGACCACCCATCTGTGTCCACGTTCCTCCAGCTGATAGGAAGTGGCAAGAAATGAAAGGAAAAGTAAAAGGATTAGTGAGGAAATCTGCAGCACCCAGAGGATGCAGCATTGTGCATTACAGATATGGATTTCTTTGTGGATGTGAGGGAAGAGAAGGGGGCTGATGTCCTGTTCACTGGGCTCTGTGGCTTTCATCTGCCTGGGCTGCCTGCCTGGGTGCTGCTGCCTTCTCCCCACACAGTGTGCCATGAAAGAGAATGAACTTCTGCAGGGTGGCATGGAGGTGAATATGCCAAGCAGCTCATTAGCACAATGCTGGTGCATTGCTCATTGTTAAGATGCCAATTCCCATTTTCAGCCTGGAGGGTATGCAAAGGGCAGGTAAACAGTTAATGAGCACAGTTCTTTGAATTAAGCAGCTGAATCTGTGCTGAACTTTTAAATCTTTTATAGCTGTGATATTTCAGAGTCCTAAAAATGAATCAGAACATCTGACAGGTATGCCATGAAGTTCCACATACACACTGTGCCAAGATTTAGCACTGAGAATTTACCTTCTGATATGCTGACAAAGGAAAAATGTTTTATGCAGAGGTTTGTGGGCTGTTTTGCACCTAAAAGAAAATGGTAAAATTCAGCTTTTTACTATTGCTTTTCTCACATAGAAAAATTCCATTGAAATACATGCAGTGGTTTCCTAGTATTACCACAAGCAAAAGGTTACTTCATCAATAAAATAATGTTGGTGCTCAAAGGCTTAATATATACATTACTGACAAGGTAGTGCTCAAGGTCAATATTGAAATACAGTCAGCAGTGTCCCAAATGTTAAACTAATCTCTATTCTTACACTGCCCAGTTCATCTCAAAGCCTTTTCCTCTTTGAACAAACAGGCAACAGTTAACCAGCCTGAGTGATAGCTACAATTGAAATGCAGTCCCCTTGCTGCATCTATTTACCATCCTGCAGTAAAACTGCATCCTTTTGTTGACCAGAAAATCAGAAAAAGAAGTAGCAAATTTTCCAAGGAAACTCTTCTTTTCCAGAGCCAAGAAAAAGTGAGAACCACAGAATCAGAGAATATGCTGAGTTGGAAGGAACACATTAGGATCATCAAGTCCACATCCTGATGCTGCACAGGGCACCCCAAGGGTCACACCATGTGCCTGAGTGATCAAGACTTGCTTGTCCACTTCCTCTCAGGAGAAAGTTACACCTGCAATGAGGTCTCTCCTCAGTCTCCTCTTTTTAGCCTGAACAGATCAAGTCACTCAGTCACTCCTCCCCAGCTTCCCCCTCCAGACCCCCCCTCCTCATAACCCTCCCCTGAACACTCTCCAACAGTTTAATATGAAATGTTTCATTTTGATATAAAGGAGTTCCTGGGCTGTGGTATTGAGAAATTCTCAATCTCATCTAGACACCTTCTGCTGCACCCCAATCCCTGCTGCTGCAGTATGAAATCTTCCTTCCTTCAGTGGACAGAGATATTCTGACTCTGAAGCAGACATTTCTGTTCAAATCCATATTTTTAAGAAGTATCCAAAAGAGAAAAGAAAAAAAAAAAAGGTAGATATTCACGACAAAATTCTGGCAAAGAGAAAATAAATATTTCTGCCCCTTCCTTGATTTGAGTAAATGTACACAGAGAAGCAATTAAAAAAGGCTTAACTTAAATTGGTTTTCCAGATGAACAACGGTTTGGATAGCAGTGATTGCATGTATAACATTTATCCCTTGGGTTAACGATACTCTCTTCCAATTTTCCTTAATCCCATTATAAAGTCAATAAATATTTCCTTTTTCCTAACACTGTTCTCCAGCATTGTTTAGAAAAAGGGAANGGAGAGGAGAGGAGAGGAGAGAGGGTAAATTTAGAACTTGAGTCTGAGGAAGCTGGAAAACTCTTTGTGTTAAAATTGCTCATCACATCTCATACTTCCTCTCTCAAAGACATTTCTGCAGTTGACTGCAAGTGTCAGAGCCCACATGATGTGCTGCACTTCACTGAGGGACTTTTGGAATAAAGGATTTGACATGTAGCAAAAAGTTTCAGTAGTGGTCCCTGTATCCTGCCACCATGCAAATGCTACTCACAGGCAGAGCTGCTACAGCTCTTAGAAGCTGGTGGCTTACCACTCTATTGTATTACACACTACTTTGAAATCTTCTCCTAAAAACATCTCCAGCTTCTCATTTTTCAGCTACTGGTCTTTGATTTATGACAGAAGAAAGGTCCTGGTTACTAGGTGTCTTTCTTGGACTGGATATATAATTTGCATATACATGTGTGCATGATGTTTTTGACCATATATGTATACACACGCACCAATATATGTAGCAGTTCTTTTCAAAGCTACTTACTAATACACTAATTATGTAAATTTTTTAATCAGGTGCATTTATGGTGATAATTACAGCACATAATCCATCCCTGAGACAACTTAATGGATTGGACGGAAAAAAATCTGTCTGATCTCTTTCATCTTAAAGATTTTAATGCCTTTTGTTGTTCCCATTGCATTTTGTGTGTTTAGAAAATGTCTATCCAAAACAGCACAGTCAACTTTGCACATTTTTAAAAGAATATCTCTGTTAAAATACCATCAGAACACAATCTGGTTTTGTTGTGCCTGTTGACAATCGACAATGCTTTTTTTTTATTTCTTGAACTGTGCTTATCAGCTGAACCACAAGTGGGGAGCACAACACATGCTTCAGAACAATGCCATCAGATACAGAAACTCTATGATTGCTCCTGTCCAAACAGCTCTTTATGAAAACTACAGGTCACAAAAGATTAAAATTCTGCCTTGAGTGGGTTCATTTTTTAATAAAAAGGGGAAAGGGGGCAGGGAGCCTTGGGAGGATCAGAAGAACAGATTAGCTGTCTACAGAAACACTAGTTAAGTATCATTAACTCCACTGGAGCTATTCATAGTTAAAGCCAAAAAATGCCCAAGTTGACATTCTTTCCTCCCATGCTGTCAGAGGGGGAGGTCAGAGACAAGATTTTCCACTTCATCTCCCAGTTTCCTTTTATGTACAGGCTCTCAGCAAACTGCTCATGTTGCCACAACAGAGACCTTGAACCTTCAAAGCTATCTGCAGAGACAGACCCTTATCCCTGATCAATATGGATCAGCAAAGAGGCACAGACAATCCACACATATCCGTTTGCAGGAGTGGAACTTGTATTTTCAGTGACTGAATTTACTTTTCTAAAAGGGCAGAATGTCACTGCCAATTGGTGTCTGCAAAGTGAGCTAAAAATATCTGATTTTCATAGAACAATAAGAATGGGGAGATGCTTTTAATGGAGAGCCAGTCATCACTGTGACAGAGAAAAGTAATCTGTGCACCCATCCCTGAATCCTTTTCTATGCCAGGAAGAAAGATCCACCTAAAGCCAAAGGAGGTGATTTTTCTTTTTTTTAAGAGAGAAAAATCTGCCTTAGGTCCAGTCTGAATGAATATCAACATGCATGACCTAAAGGAGAAAACACTACATTAGTTTATTTTTCACACAATGTTATGCAGTGATGAAGGACAAGAATATTTTGCAACTCAATGCATGAGCAAAGAGCAGCAAAATAGAAATTTGCTTGAAAATGTGTCATCCATGAGAAGAATAATTCATCCTGCAGGCACTGAGAAAGAGGAGTGGAAAATCATAAAGGCATGACCCTAATGAAAATTAACCTCGATGGAAGGTGGAAGTTAGACACAACTAAGATTCTTAAAATAATTCTTAAGACAAAAGAGCCTTGGTTTAAATGTTTTCATTCATTCTTTCCTCAAATAGTTTTGGAGGACCTTAGCCCATCACTGGCCAGAGAAGCTACCTGAAACAGAGATGGCTGAAGAACCAAAAGCAAGATTATATTTTCAATCCAGCACTGCCTCCAAGCTCCATCTTACTGTCCAGCGATTTTTTTTTTAGATTATAAATACCATTTGTTTAAGGGTAACAAGTTTTTCTTCCTATTGCACATAGGCTTTTGCCACGTGACATCTCACTCCTGTAAGACAACACATATTATGCATAATGGCTTTTTTAGTATGCCAGTGTCATTTTTAGAAATTGGGAATTGAGGAGTTAATGATGTTTACTTGATGTTTTTTCTCTAAAGTCATCTTTGTTTCCAAGTGTATTCCTCCATTTTGCATTCAAGGAAGACGTAAGCTTGTTTCAGTAAAGGTGCTGATAGAAGGACTGCTTCCCTCAGAGGAGCTGGCTGTATTAAATATGTATAGGCTGACTAAAGAAGATCCATAGGGAATAGTAAAGGGTTTTAATAACTGGAGTGTAAGGACAAAGAAGAGGAAACAACGTAGGTGCATATTAATGGCAAAACCAAAATGAAATAACCTGATAAAACATCTTTGACATTTGCTTGTGACACGATGTTAATGCTAGACCTGAAGAGAGCCAGCAGGGAAAAGTTCTGCGTAGGGTAAGAAATGTGTCCTGTGAAACTCCCTATCCACAGAACTATACACATACTCATCTCAACTTCTTTCTCTACACATGTGTTTGCAGAACTATTGTAAGATCCACAGACCTCTACTAAGGCTCAGTTGTTCAGGTGTGATTTATGAAACAGCAGCAACTGTGAATATAGCCTAATATGAAGCAAGCCAGTGTGTGCCTCTGCTCTATCATTTATGCTGAAAGCCTGATAGTTGCAGGGAGGAAAGGGGGTCAAGTTAAGAATAAATGGTTGAGAATAAAATACAAATCAAATAAATTCATGTTGCCTACTCAGCAAGGCCACTCTTTGTGTTTTACTTCATGAAAAATCGCTCAGTGTTGATTATAAACACTGCAGCATTGATTATCCAGACCACAGGAAAGAGGCAAGCCATTAAAGATGAAAAGGATGAGAACAAAACTCCTAAAAATGGTTAAAGACAGAAAACAATTCTCTCTGCCCAGCTTTTGGGGACACAACCTTGTGACACATCATCACACGTGAGTGGGACATGGGGCTCAGCTGTGATAATAGTTGTGTTCTTATTACCTAGGAATTAAATTCAGATTTTGTCCAGCTGCTATGTCAGATGGAATTTATTCAATCTGAACAAGTGGGGGCAGGTCTGTCCCCTCTAATGTCTTTAGGAAGAGCATTCTGGAGAAAATTCTGGAACATAGTCCTTGCAAACTCCCCTTCATTTTCCTTGGTATCTCTTTGATAACTCTCTATTGCTGGGCATATATCTTTTGGGCATAAAAAGATTTCCTCAGCTTCCAAGCAGAAACAATAATGGTGAGAGTCAGCTAAACCCCCCAGCAGGGCCAGACCAAGCAGGAATACTATTCATATATATGGACATTTTCTTAATTTTTGTTCTTATCTTCATCATAATCAACCACAAACAATCTTCAGTAATCCCAGTTACACATTGCTATGAAGTTTTCTTTACTGTGTGTCTTGTTGGCTGTTCCCAGTACAGTTATATGTTAATCTTTTCAAAACAGGCCTTGATCTCACATAAGAGTATACAAAGGTTTGTTTTTCTCCTTAAGGGAGAAATGTAGGAAATCTCCTTACAAGTAGAGATCAATCATGAAAGAAATTCTGTATTGGATTGTTCCTTCTTTATGCTTAGCTTTCCTTTGAAATAAGCAAGGAATATCTCAATTTAAATGTCATTTCAGTGATTGCCTCACATTAAAACCACAGCTCAATAACTCTGGAAGAAAGCAGATGGGAAGAGTCTTACAAACAAACAAACAAACAAAGTTTGTCCTTTCTCACTAGCAAAGAGAAAAAGAAGACATTTCTGGAGGAAAAGGCAAAAGCAACACTTCACTGTAGGTCTTCTCCCTTCCTTGTGGCAAGAAATTAAAATTCTCTAGTGGTGCTAAAATGCTAATCCCAATGCTTGTAGTCTTGCTAAAACCCCAATCCTTGTAGCCTGTGCCCCTCACTGGTATCCCCAGGAGTGTTCCACAGCTGCTGATGCAGGTTTCAGTTCTCTTCTGATGAAGCCATGGGGAGTTTCATGTGAGCGACATCCAAGTATGCCATGGGAGCCAAGGGCTCCTACAAGTATGGAACCACTATAGAACTCTGTGGTAAACCTTTCAAGTGGCTCAGGAACTACCCATCCCCCAAAATGCCAAAATTAAATTATCTTATGCAGAATTACCCCTATTCCTACCCAATCACAACTTTCACTCAGGATTTGGGGGGTTTTTGCACACCAATATGTTTTCCATCACTCTTTTCTTGTACAATTCATCAGGCATTAGTTGAGTTTCTTAAATGTCCCATACTATTACTGTGCCTGCAGTCCTCATATAAGGAAGAAGAAGAGAGCTGGAGGAGCTATATGCCAGTCAGGTCTATCTCACTGGTCAGGCAAATCAGGTTTCATACATTCACAGAAGTGTAGAATAGTTTATGTTGGAAGGGATATTTAAAGGTTATCTAGTCCAATTCCCCATACAATGATCAGGGACATCTTCAACCAGCACCACATCCAACCTGATCTTTAATGTTTCCAGGGATGGGGCATCTACCACCTCTCTGGAGAGTCTGTTCCAGTGTTTTGCCACTCTCATCATAAAAAATTTCTTTCTTATATCTAGTCAAAATCTACTCTATTTTAGTTAAAAACCATTACCACTTGTCTTGTCACAAAGGCCCTGCTAAAATATCTGTCTCCATCTTTCTTATAAGGGTTAAGAAACATTTAAACATTGAAAGGCCAGAGTAAGGTCTCCCTGGAGCCTTCCCTTATCCAGGCTGAGCAACTCTCTTAGCCTGTCCTTATACAAGAGGTGCTCCATCCCTCTGATCATTTTGTGGCCCTCCTGTCAAAATGGTTCTTTCCTGTGCTGAGGGCCCCAGAGCTGAGTGCAGAACTCCAGCTTGTCTCACAAGAGCAGTGGCAGAAACACCTCCCTTTACCTGCTGGCCACACTGCTTCTGATGCAGGCAAGGATGTGGTTGTCCTTCTGAGCTGCAAGTGCACTTTATCAGCTCATGTGCAGCTTTTCATCCACCCCTCCATCCATCCATGAGCACCCCCAATTCCTTAGCAGGGCTTCTCTCAATCTGTTCTTCCCTCAGTGTATACTGATAATGGTGGTTGCCCCAGTCCAGGTGCAACACCCTGTACTTGGGCTTGTGAACCTCATGAGGTTCACACAAGCCTGTTTCTCAAGCTTGTCCAAATGCCCCTGGATAGCATCCCCTCCCTCAGGTGAGATCAGGTTTCTGATGCATTGATCTTGTTTGGCTTAACATTGGCATTATAGCTGCCATTTCTGTGTCCTTGCCCTGTGAGCTGTCCATGAGATGCAGAGATGAAAAGCCTAAAGCCCACACTCTCACAGCCCAGGAGACAGGTTGATAAGAACTAGTTAGACAAGCTGGCAGGAAACACAGGGATTTTTTCCCTGAGATTTTTTCCGTCTTTAACTACATATTAAAGTGTCCAGAATCAAGATGTAAACATGCAGTAGGGGTCCAAAATTAATCTTCTGTATATGCCATATGGAAGACTTGTAAAATTTATAGAAATAGGTCTTGAGTTAAACTGAACCAGGTGGGTGTTGAAATGACTAGGCTCTGCATATGATTCAGTCTCGTAGCAGTAAGAAACATTCCCAGCAAGCTATCATTGCTGCATGTCAGGGTAGATCTTCCCTGAATGCCAGACAGAGGCTTTGTGCAGAATCTGACTGCAGAACAAGCACGACCGGCCTGAAGCAATTCCTGCAGGCACACAGCTTCTGCCTTTCCCGATGGCAGTGCAGCATGGCAGCAAAGGGCTGCTGAGGACACATCTGTGCAGTGCCCCTGGCCTCAGCCCCATTAGCAGATATTGCTCCTGTCTGTCAGAGCAGCCCCAAAGCTGTGGGGGCTGCCCTTGGGCACAACAGCTTCCCAAGAAAGGCTGGGCCGTGCTCACTCGCCTGCCTCTGCACTCCAGCTCTGACTTGCCTGGCTGCTCCTTGGCTGGACCCAGGCATCTGCTTCCCCTGTGGAAGTCCTTGCCTTTTCAGTATCTCTTTGTCCTGGTGTTCTTGAAGCCAATTTTATTGTGCTTTTGCTGTTGCTTCAAGCAAATTTTGAAAGCTCTTGGGCAATCTGCTTTCATTCTCCCACTTTCTTTTCCTTATCAGTATTTATACTCTTAACTCCAGAACCTCATTCTTTACACATGGCATGTCCCTCTTTCTAATGCTTGATTACTTTTTGCACTCAGTTATTCAGAGTGACCTTTTTCACTCCTAGTGTATTTATCGCTAGATGGCTCTCATAACCCTTGAGCATATTGTCATTTATCTTTCAACCCATTCAATTCCCTCCCCATCCAGTTCATCTCTGCTTAGTATCTCTTTTGTTCCTCAAAATGCTGTGCTGCTGGAAGCAAAATATTTTAAACACTAAAAAAAAATTTAAAAAAAAAAAATTGCTGCCTGACTGCTTTCCCACTATTATGTATCCAATGGTTGTATTTTGATAGAGAAGGAACAGTCAGATGCCTCCAATGTGAACTACTTAAATGTTAGACTGGGGAAAACAACAGCAGGGCAGGAGTTGGAGGATAACAAGCAGAGGGGCTGGAAGGACAGCATGGCTGCTGCAGTTGCCATCTGGCTGCCAGAGCAGTAGATGGCACAGAAACATCAAATGCCACCTGACTTATCTTTGTAAGGCAAGAACTAATTCATTCCAGGGAGTATGAAGGCACCTTCTGGATCTTAATAACCTGTGACATTTCTGAAGGAAAGCTTCACAAAGTGGTGCAGCCCTAAAATCTACTCCTCACTTTTATTCTCATTAATTGTAAAAGGAATTAGTGAAACCCCAAATTGGAAACCATTGTTTCCAAATTGTTCAGTTTTTTATTACAATTTGTTTTATTTACATACAGCTAGATATGATTCTAACACACTGTTTTCAAAGTTCCCTCATGAAAAATGGAGTAGACTTTTAATTATGATGGAGGAGCACAGTTTCCACTACAAACAGGGCCCCTGGACCAAATTTGTTGACAGTTTCAGTGTCTTCAGTAGTTCTATGGCCATGACAAACAATGCTTTTTGAACCCCATTTGCAAAGGATAACTACAGGATGGATTCCAAGAGCTAGCAGTCTTCTCCCTTGTATGGTAAATACATACAAATTGGCTTATTTTCTTCACACAGAAAGGTAAAATTAAATCTCTGTTTCTTCACACTATAAGATATAACCCTAACAGTCAGTTACTAAGGATTTTCTTGCTCAACCAAGATGACAAATGCCAAAGAGAAGCTATGACTGGGAGTAAAGCATCAGCCAGATCCATTGATTCAGTTGTGTTGCAATAACCCATCAATTGCACAGAAAATGCATTTTCAGCACTGGTAAATGTTACAGTCCCAAAATATTCATCGGTCTGAATACACTGTTACATATTTACTTTAGATAGTTTAATTCCTGAGAGCAAGCCTTAAAATTTAGACACACAGTAAAACAGATATACTTGCACAATGACTGACATCCATCACCAGGACTTTGGGGTATTAGGATAATAATGTAAGGATCCGTGGAGAACATGTGACTTTTCAACATTTGGACAGGAAAATAAATAGTTCTACAATTTCCTACCTAGAAAACCAGCAGTACTTAGTGTGTGTAGCAGTTTATTGCCAACACATGTTGCTCCTACTGAGCAGCCAAGGCAATCCACAAGTCCTGCCACGCTGCAGGTCTACTTCCATTCCAAGAGGTGAAGAGTGCACTTTGCCTCCTCCCAGCCCTGAGAGCAGAACTTGCCATCTTCTCCTTCCTGCAGGCAATATCTGGGAGACTTCCAATGCTTAAATTAAGAGACATAGGTTAGTGCAAGCCTCCTGTGTTCTTTTCTTCCTGTTTCTGCTGGGCTGGTGCTGAGCTTCATGAACCATTGAGTCCTGAATTAGCACTCCAGCTCTGTATGCACCTCTCAGGGCTGCTCCAGGCATGCAGACTCCAGCATGCACCTGCTTGCAATTACATTTATCTGTCCAAGTTTTCCCTTGCAACTACAGAAAGTTTTGTTTTATCATGAACACAAGTTTTAATAGTGATCTGATCTGAACCAGGGCTTTAAGCAAGGGCATGTAGTACCTGTGGTTTAGCCAGCAGAGACAGCTGTGCAACATGCAGGCAGCAGCAAGTCCCATTGCTGTTAGTTCTGCTGTCCTACCCTGATATGAGAGTCTTCACTATAATTGGACAGCAGAAGGGAGAAATTCACATGACATTTTTTCCAAAGCACAATGCACAATGAAAAGCTACAAGCATCATTGGACTGCAACTCTGGATGAGGTATTTCAACAATTCTATAAATATTTATTTGTCAACTTTTTTCTGTTCTCATTAAATGACAATTTTATCCGTTTCATGTATTTGGAATGTGAGTTGGATCAGGATTGTTAAAGTCTTGTACCATGTTTCAATATTTAAATAGTACAGAGCAAACAAAGGACCAGTCTAAAATAATGAAATAATAATATCTTGTTTGAAAACTGTGTGATTTAATCAGTGCTGTATTCATCTACTGAGTTACATGCAAAGAATCTGGCATCCTCAAATGAACTTGTTTCATTCTCTAATATGTGTTGCCTTTTTTTTTTTGAAAGAAACTATACCCCATCAGTATCCATTGCTTTTGGTCATGGTGTGATGAGGTAAGTTAAACAAAGGAAGAAAATATTATCATGTTCTTCTTTGTGTTTGGTTCATCCTTTGTGTTCTGATTTTCATAAACCTTCTCGCTATTCAACTAAGGTGTTTCTTTTATTCAGCTATTATTTATTTACAGGGAAAAAAAAAACAAAAGAAGGAAGAAACACTGTTAAGAAGTGGTTTCTTAAAGTCAAATGAGGGAACTAAGTTTAAGAATCATGTGAGTGACCCTGTTTTAGCTGCACCCAAACCCAACCATCCCTCTGTGAACTATCTTTGCATTCAAAATACCAGGTTTCCTTGTCTTCAGAGAAAAAAACCTGGATCATGAAGACCAAGTGTGGCAGTTTGGGTACAAGGACAGTGGCAAAGCAGTGGTTAAGTCAGGATTTGAAGCAGTTCAGGTTTCAAAGCTGTAGGAATTTCATATGTATTTTAAATGTAAACTTAGGAATTCCCAGACTAATTTTCATAGGTTGAATTATTTAGAAAATAACATTTCCTCTCAAGGATTCTCTCCTTAAGTAATTGATAAATATTCATAACCCAAACTCCCTGTTAATGAAGATTTTTGCCTCGGAATAACAATTAAGAGTCTTTGTCAAAATCCCAAGTTGAAAATAACTGTCATTCAAATGTTATTGTTTTTGAGTATGTATAAAAGATTGCTTTCCAAGATCCAAAGAAAAATCTTTGCTGGCAAGTTGTTTGAAACAATACCTAACTAAATGTGAAGGGGCTTGTCTTAACAGCATACCAATGAGGTGTAACTGGCAATCAGGTGTGACTTGTTTAACAAATTACCAATATGTTTCTCTAATAGGAAATTTGTTGCTCCATATTCAGCATCGAAGATTTGCAGCTACTTAAAAAATCTACAGAGACTTTCAACATAATTAAGGTTAAATTTACTTTGAAACACATGATGGCAATATAAAAGCAAACCAGCAATATTGTACATCTGGAAAAGCACACTTTCATGAAATTCTTTAAGCCTTTTGTTAAAGATACTTCATTTAGTCCTAAAATATAAATGAGAATTCATCAAACTATGATTAACACCTATGTATAATTCTGAGGGGGTTTGTGTTAAAGAAATGAGATGTCTTAACCTTATCCTTACTTGTTTTTAAAAAATTTCTGAAGATTAGAAGGAATTTGAGGTTCTACAGCTAATCATAATTAATTCCATGCTAAGCTACTGCTCTGTTCCTGTTAATTCTAAAAATTACTGCAGCATTTATCAGTTTGCCAGAAGTGGCCATTTCTGAACAAGTTTGGTCTATTCATAGGTTTCTATACTTACACAGCTAATTAAACAGAAGCCTCTGTCCCTCTCAGCCAAGCAATTGAGGTCTGATGGCATCTGTATCATCAGGTTACCTGCTTTCATTTCATGCATCTGCCCCAAAACATCCTAACTTCAGAAACATTTGATGAAGAACCATATACTTTAAGAGGATTTCTTATTACTTTGAAGTCCTGGAAACTGCTTTTGTTATTCTTACTGTTTGTATTTTCTTCAAACATCTGTATGCTATAGGGTACTGAAGATACATAAATACATTTCCTAATGTTTTAGCAAAGACATTATATGGTATAAATCTAAACAAATTCAAAGCAAATATGAGTGTTTAAAAAATGCACCCTTGAGACCATCTTCCATCTTCAATTGCCTAATCAACCAGTGTTCAATTTCATAGAATCCCAGAATAGTTTTGGTTGGAAAGAACTTTAAAGATGATCTTGTTCCAACCCCTCTGAAGTGGGAGGGGACACCTTCCACTAGACTTGTTCAAAGCCCCATCCAGCCTGGCCTTGAACACTTCCAAGGTGGGGGGATCCATAACTTCTCCGGGCAAACTGTTACAACGCCCTCAAGGTAAGGAATTTCAATTTCTTCCTAATTGTATCTTTTTCTTAGCAAAACTGTGTATTCAAATGGATGTAGATCTCTGAAAAAGCAACCTCCATATCAACAGGTGCATTAGCTGTTTATTGAAAGGCAATTAAAAAAACTTTGGAACATCCACATTATGGAGGAGATGAATAATCAGAAGAAACTAAAAGAAAACCCCACTTTGGAGCACACCATCATGGTGGGTCTCCTGAAGAGGAGAGGACTTCTGATGAACTAGGACTGCATCTTCCACAGAAAGAGAAACTCTTATGAATGCCTTTCTATGAGTGATCATTTCAATTTTGTTATGGAAAATTTTTTTATGGAAAAACACAGACTAGTAAAGAAATTTAACCCCACTTCTGAGCTGTCTGGGTTTTTCTCCCAGATGGCTTGCACTTCTAAATCTTCTAAGCAACAAGCCAGCTACAGCTGTCCTTGAGAGTCTCTTCTCACCCTACATTTATTTATTGTTTACAGTATGTAAGTAATTAATGAAGTGTGTCCTCAGCGCTCCTTTCCCTTGCTGAACAGGAACTCTGCCTTTTCTCCTTTCATCCCCTTTGGGTTATCCCACTCTCCTTGGCTGTTGATTCCCTCTACCTTTCCCTATAACATCTCTTCTCAGTACTCTTTAAACCCCTTACAGCCCTTTGGTATCACCACAGGGACCAGGCTCATCTCACTCCTCATAGAAGCTGTAATGATCAGCTAAAACAAGACTTCTGCCTTAAAAGTGATAAAATTTAGATGAGTTAATCCCAGCATAGGTGATTAGAAAGGATCACAACAACATCAGCAGCACAGCAGCTTGCTTCTCCCTTTTAGTAAGATTTAACATGGTATGCTTAGTGTACATTGAAGAATCTTGTAAGTCACCGTGCACTTAATAATAGCCTTGTTTCATGTGAACACTTTTTATTTCAGAGGAGAGTGAAAGATCATATAATTATCTCATTGGCCCAGAATCAAACATTTGCAGGGGAAGAAATTGTAGGAAATGTGGACAATTTTCAGCTTTTCAACAAAAACAGAGAAATTAATATTTATCAGACATTTCACTAAGAGTCAAAAGGTGTTTTCTGTTTAACTCAACCAAGACTGAAGAGTTTTCAGTATTTAGGATACCATATGATTATACAATATATCAAAAAATGCAGGTGGAATAATGCACAATTTTCTTTAAGTCAGCTTTCTTCAATTTGAGATGTTACATTTTTTCAAAGCTAATTTTTGAAGCCAAATTCCATGACAGTGAAAGCAACATGGACTGAAATAAAAACAATTATGTCTTATCATGAAGCTAAAGAAAACGTACCACAGTCTCCTGTTTCTGATTCCAGAAAGGAGAGCTGAAAGCTTACAGGGCCATAATATAGCTGAATACCTAGCAGCACAAATAAAAGGGTACTATTTAGATGTATTCCTATTCTTATTGAAGATTATTCTACTTAATCAATGCATACAGATAGTAAATTTGAAACCATTTTAAATACTTTTAAAAGAAAAGAGTAGTTGTTCCTTGGATTCATTTTCACAGAAGAGAAAAGTGCTTTCATTATAAATCATATGAAATATTTGCAGCAAAATCAGTCAGTGCAGGTTCTTTTAGTATGGAAAAGAAAAAGGCTTATTCTAACCCCATGAACATATATCAGAGTTGAAATCATAAGTTATTAAATCCTACTGTTCCTGCTAAGTGTGAGAGATCTTTTAATTACAGTATTCTACTGACACCATTAACTTTTATGAACTTAAGACCAAGTTTGGCTTTCAGGTATATCCAAGTAATTCCACTGACATCTGTGGGAGTGCTAAAAATAAAAGACAATATTTGAGTCTCACAGAGGAGATTAGGCAAGTCCATACTTTGCTTATATGTATAGTAAGTAAGACAGACACATAGACTTGTAGATAAACAAGTTTCTTAGAACCCATTGGAATTGTGTATCAGAACAACACAAACAAGGTGCTCTGGAGCTCTTGGGCTGAAGAGGTCCAAAACCAGAAGGTGAGTGTGCTGCTCACCCTGTCAGTCCTGGAGGGGATACAATTATTCAGCAAGAACTGCATGAGTATATAGTTGGGTTTTTTTTGTTTTTCCAGCCTTGATCCCCAGAGATTTGATCTGACATAGTACAGTGTGGCTCCAGATTTATGTTGTCTTGGCAGAAACATACTGGCAAAGTTTTGTGTAATGTTGGCATTTTCTTATCTCCTCCACAAACTGAAAATTTAACTTCACTCTTATAGTCTTAAGATGTTTTTTAAAAGGATTTTCAGTGCAAATTTTTACCTATTTTAACTCTCTCTTTCAGTGAGAGTTCAACCTATTCTCCATGATTTTTAAGGGCAGTGTTGTATAATCAATGAGATACAAATGCCTCCTCAGGGAGAAAGATGTACATACTTCCCTGTGTGCCTATGTCCACAAGTGTCCACATGTCTGTGTGAATCTACACATGCATGTGTATGTATGTAATGTAATCACAGAGTCATAAATATTTTTATTTTAAAAAAATGGAAATGTAAATGGAATAATAAAACAGAGCTACTGCATTTATTCTGGAGATTTCTAAATTTAAATTAATAAAGATTATTTGCAAAACATGCCCTGAGGTCATCCTTGAGTAGACAGTGTTGAGACTTCAATGCCAGATTAATTCTCAGGCCAAATGGATCAATTCTTCAGGCTTGTCAAAGATTGTTGATGTCATAGATGATGACTGATGTCAATCAATCTTTACACATTTCAGTTAGAAATTGAGCAAGGAAAAGGATTCTTTCAGAAAAAAATGTGTATGGAAAAGCCCATAGGATGTTTTATGGCAAGTCAACAGGATCATGAAGGCCTCATGAATCCCTAAACACATTAAGAAAGTGCATTACACTGCAAAATTTCAACTACCTAGCACAACAGGAGGACTAAGTTTGAGGAAGGTATCTCCCCACTGATCACTGCAATTCCTTCTGTTATGACTTTGATATTGCTTGGTTTCTAAAATACTTTCAGCCCATAGCACTTATATTCCTCTTATTTTAAAAATAAAATCAAAAAACCAATTTGCCATGGAAAAGATAGAGGAGCCTGAAAGCTGAACTGACCCTTTCTGTCTTCATCACACCCCAGAGTGTGTCAGCTGAGCAATGCAGAGCACGCTGGTAGGAGACAAGATGTTAGTAATGAGCCAAATGAATCCCTGGTGTGACTTCACTCACTTCATTTGAGTTATCCCCAGGATAAATTTGTCTCAGAATACTGAAGACTCTCAAAGTTTTGAGCTGAAGAGAATAGCAGTGCATGGGAAAATGTCATTGCAGTCCTGATTATTTGAACTGGATTGTGAATCCAGTGAGTCTGGTTCCAAATTATGTTTGCAGCTTGGTTTTGATACAGTCTCTTGAATCACTTTTACAGTTCCAGAAAGTGTGGCATGATCCAGCCAGCAACACTGCATTAATAAGCAATGAGCTATGCAGTCCTGTCAAAACAAGCTCATTAGTAAGTTGGCTGCTGGGTTTTTGCAACCACCAGCTAAACTTTGGCAATATAAACAGGGGCACCTACAGGGAGGTCCCCCAAGCCCTCTGTACTTTAAAAGATTTAAGGACTTATTTTTGAACATATAAATAGGACTCAGCATCCATTTTCAGCAGTGCAAATACAAAATAATTTTCTAAAAGTCACGCAAAGGGTTTATTGCAATGATTATGTAGAAAGTTTCTTCTCATATGATTAAAAAGAAATCACATAATATAAACAAAAAAAAAGGATATATTATCAGGCTCATAAAACCTGACTCTGGTTTTTCAGGACTGTAAACAAAGACAGACACTTTGATGCTCTGATGATTGGATGGTAATTAGAGGCCCACACACATTCATAATATATGTGAAGAGCATAATACGTTAAAAGTCCCTGGTTATGAATAGATCACTCATGGCTTCCCCAGTGATTCAACCAAACTTGTCCATGAAAATTAAAGGGTACTGTGCCTAGCCTTCCTTTGCAAGACTTACAATGACCTACCCAGACTACCCTGGGCAAACACCAGTCCTGTCAGACACTTCAAGCAACAAAAAACCTACTAAAAATTACTAAAGTATTTGAGTCTAAAGATTTTTTTTCCATGGCAGAAGTTCTGAATGTATTTATTTGTCTTTGTATAGATGTATACATATTTTTAAAATCTATTTATATTTGAAGAAAGTTGTTACATTTTATTTATCGCCAGTCTTGGAATTTCAGAGGTCACAGTTATCCCACCCACTGACACCACTTTTCCTGCTGTCTGAAGGTTTTTCTTTATCACCAGTAAACAGCAGCAGTAGCCTGGGTGGCTTTAGAAGCTGCCTGCTTAGCCAAAAGGCAATGGAGTGTTATTCTTGCCTGAAGACTCTGCCTCCAGAGCTGCAGGCTTTGCCACCTGAAAGCACCAGTGCCCAGCTATAACCCATCTGAAACAGAGCTCTTTTGTAGCATCACCTCCACTGGTAAGAGCCCCACCATGAGGATGCTGCACTTGTACTCTGTGAGCAGACATGGCTCTCCTGAATGCACCACCTTCACCTGTAAAACTCTAATTAGTTACCTGCCTGCTGCAGAAATTCTCTACAACAAAAAAAACGTGGTTCAGCCTCATTGCTTCCATTATGTAAGTTAAATGTGATGGTTTTCAGGTATGGACAGCAGACATACCTGTCTGCAATAACAAAACCTTGGTATCTGTGACTAATTTCTGGGCCCTTTTCCACACTCTGCATCTGCAGAATCAGGTCCATGTAAGGAGCACTGGGGTAAGAAGAATAGGTAAAAATCAGCATCAGCAGAAGTGAGAATTTGGCCATTTACCTAAGTCCATACTATACAGTAATGTCTACTTCCTAGGACAGTTAGCTGTAGAAAAAGAAATTGGACCCTTTAATTTTTACTGAATTACTCAGAATCAGAAGTAGCAGTATTAATTTTGAAAACAGAAATTAAAAGCTCCCTTTTTGAGAAAGACAGGGACTATTAATACTACTTTCTATCTGCAGTCCTGGCTGTAACACCGTGAAGCCAGCAGTTTTTATCTAATGTCCAAACTGTGTAAATGTATATATTTTTTTCAATGGCTAGTAGCATAAAAGCTTGTATTTTGTTCTATTATGTAAACTTTCCCATTCTGGCGACAGGCAATTTATTGCAGCACTTGGATGGATTGTAATGGCTGCAGTAACTGTGCAGTTAAGTGCTGTTTCTAAAAAGTAGAACTGGCAAAATATTTAATGAAGCATTTGGCTTTCTGTGCGACGAGATGAGAGCACCCTGTTGTATGCCAAATCAATCTGATTTTGCACAATATAGCCATTCAAGCAGCAATTCTGGAGGCTGGAGAGCAGAGGAGCTGAGAGACTAGATTTTCTAGGCTGTACAGAAAATAGTACTTCCAGATGTAATTTCCAAGTACTATGAAGTGCCATTTACTCTGGGAGTCATGTATTTGCAGCATGATTTGAACAAATTCTGTGGAAGCTCTTCAATCTTTGTTGAAAATCGCCAAGATTTTTCTTGACTGTTGCTGCTGCTACTATGTGTTTAACACAGTAATATCAATATTTATCACTGGTAATTCCCTAGAAAATGTATGTCTTGCAATCATGCTCTGCAAGGTGAGACAGAGATTGGGCAAGTGCTGAAAATGAGCAGCTAGTTCCACATTATATGTGCAAGAGTGATGAAAAGATGTTTTTATATTTTCTCTCTCTTTTTTGGATATGGGAGTATTTTGTTGTTGTTCAATGCTACTTTTTGGGCAATTTTTACTCCATGTACAATTTAAAGGCAATTCATTTCCATGCATTTCAACAATTACAGGACAAATATATCACCTAGCATTGTTAATGAAAATATTACAATTACTCCTTCATGCAGACACCAAAAACCATCCATAAAATTCTTCTATAAATAGCTGTAAGAAAGGCTAGAGAATCATAAAACTCTTAGTACATACCATTCTACTGAAATAAGAGCTGATCCCAGTGGGTCCTGGATCCTACAATTATCTCAGATTTCTGGCCCTGATTTATCATCTCAGGACAACCTTTCTTCAAGTTTCTTCATACAAGGCTTCACTGCACATTACAGATGTGCCTGGGGAACACTTGCAGAATTCTCAAAATCAGCTCTGCTGAGTGGAAAAGAAAAGCTGTGAGAGATCAGCTGAGCTCTGACATGGCCATGTTTTCATTCTGAGACAGGGTAATAAATATTGCTTTTAGAGGCAGCACTGTTGTCACCTGTAAATAGCACTTTTATCACGCTTAGAAGCCTATCTTTGGCCAAAAAAATTGTTAAATTATATTATGGCTTTGATATTTTTAGATGGTGTCCCTTCCCTGAAAATCAGCACCAGTTTGTGTCTTGATAGACTCAGAGACTGGAGTCTGGGAGGAGCAGATTTCCACAGTTTGGATTCATAAATTCAACACCATGCCATGTTGCCCATGGAGCAAGCAGAGTCACAATCTCTGGGAGTTTAGAAATGCTTTCTAGATCACACCTGAGGAACACAGCTCTATGGAAAGGGCCAGCATGTGACAACAGCAGCCACCAAGGCCATGCTGAGGTGAGTGTGCTGCAGACACACACAGCAGGGGAAAATAAGCACTTGGCACAGGGGGAAATCCAGCAGCAAAACAGAAACATCTCACAGACCTGCTCCCATCAGCAGACCATGCTGCTAACTCAGTGTATTCTTTTCCTAAGGATATCAGAAAGGTTAGAGAGAGTGGCAAAAACTGTTTGAGGCCACCCAGAATTGAAGCCATACAAGCCTTCTTTAATGAATTTTCATTCCAGGCAACTGCTGTGATGGGTACTGTGAATTCACCTTTCAGCTTCAGAGGATGATGGTAACATGCCCTGGGCCAAGAAAGTTGTCTGGAGACTACACAGACCCTCCACAAGAGCAGCAGCAGAGCCACAAGCAGGAGAGACCCCGGATTTCAGCCGGGGTGTGACTGCGGCTGTGGTAAGGTTGAGTCAGCTCCCAGGTCCCTCTAAGCAAACAAAGCAAAACAAAATTTTCATAGTGCTGCTACCTCTTGCTCTTTCACAGTCCGTAGGATGCCTTTTTTGTTGTTGTTGATTTTCTTTTAATTGGGAAAGAGCTGGTATTTTTCATAGTCTCATAAATTTTTAAGTAACCCCTAAGCTTAATAAAGTCTTTTCTTCTGCTCCATGTTCATAACACCTGCACTTAATCAAGCCAAAACAGTCCCCACCTCTTGCATGTCACTCCTGCATGTGTTCAAAAGAACTTGTGGTACCCTACCTTTGACTAATCCCTTTATAACTCCTCTTTGTAGGTAACACCTGCTCAATGATTGTCACCCAAGATAAGAACATTTCTGGATTTGAATTCTCAAAAAGAAGCTATTAAAGACATACCCATGCCAAGATAGAAAACACAATATAAAATACAAAATATCCTGCAATAATTAAACTTTTACTTTGTTGCAGAAAAGATATGGCATTAAAAGAAATTAAATATGGCTTCCTTTTAAGTCCAAATAGCTAACTATTTTTTGAAGAGGTTTAAGGTTCTGCTGCATTTTGAAAAGTCATACTTTATTCTTCTTATAAACATTTTTGCTGGTAGATCTACAGAGTTAGTTTCACCAGCAAAACTGTGTGATCACTTCTGCAGGGTACTTTGTTGTGGGACAACACACACATTTCATCCCAATAGAGACATACCATACACAAAAACATTCTCATGGAAGTTGAAAAAGAAGAGAAAAAATGGGTTTTGATCTTCTCATAAATTACATTTTAAAAAATTTTATTAAATGATTTTGCACACTGAAGCAGATACCAAAGTAGAGATACATAAGATTCAGGAGATAATTGGCCAGGAAGGGAACTCATTCCCTCTTTCTGGTACAATTTTAACAGGAAGGCTAGACACAGCACAGTAAGTCTACAGGTGGGTATCAAACAAAAGATGAGGCAAATTATGCCTTTCTAGAGATGGAAGATTAAAAATAATCAAATGACAATAATATAAATCCCTGTGAGAATAAAATTTTTTATTGCATTTTAAAAAGTGAATAGAACTGAAAAACAGGAATTAAACACAAAAGTACATATTGGCCAGCTGTTCTCTGCTGCAACCACTGGATCAAATGGCATAGAAATAACTGGAGTAAAGATTCCAACCCAGGTTGAGAAAGTAAATCACCTGAAGGGTACAAAAACATTTCCAAAAATTAAGCTGAAGCAATTGTGTATCTGTCTGCAGTCTGAATTGGTCTCTGTTCTCCAAACAAGATGTTTCTTAATCTATTGTGAGCTGTGTGCAAGAAGCACTATTTTCTTTTGAAAGATTCAGACCATTCTCCACATACATCCAGACAAGTTACCTAGCTGCCAAAAAACCTGCAAATATTTCAGGAGGAACAAAATGAATAAGAGTCAAAAGATGAAATTGAGGAGATGCATTATGAAAAAATAGCCTTCAGCAATCCCTCAGTCCTGCTTCATACAGTCCAGATCTGACAATTGAGCTAAATTTAGATTTGCCTTGTTTAAAATCAATAGGTCAAATAAGTTAATAATGTGCACCTCATCATTACTCAGTGTTGCTGGTTTTGACTGTTGTGCTTTATTTCTGGCACCTAACAAACTCTGCCTGCAGTAACAAGACATTTCTCACAACTATAATTGAAGTGTTTTAGGAAATTTTTTTCTAACTGAATGAATTATTAGTGTACAAAATGAAGGATGCATTTCTATGCACTCTCAGATATTTCTCAATCATTCATTTCAGCATTGGCATCCTTCAATTTAAGCCTAATAATGTCATAAATCATAAAAGATTAATTATTATTAATTTTTATACAGACATAAAAACCATCCAAAAGCTTTGTTGTAAAGAAAACTATAACACATGAACAAAATACTTCAATCCTATCTTATTTGTTCCCACAAACATATATTTCCTGATTTGAATTTCATATTGGTTTGAGTAGTATGGTTCCCATTGAATCATGATATACTCTGGTGTGAAATCAAAGCAGGCTTGTGATAGGTAGCACAGCCAGAGGAGACTAGAGAAACTTTAAAAACTTAACATCCATTGCCCATTTCAGCTCATCACTTGCATTATTATTAGCAGCTGTTCTACTACAAACCACATTTTCCTACCCTTTGGGTATGCAGTGGTGCCTCTAAATAGCAGCACAATGTTGATGTAGCCTTCTGAGAACAACTGACTGCTATCTAAGGCTGCTGAGGAATCTTGGCAAAGTCTGTTTCATTTCTGTCTTGTGAAACAGGTTGCAAGTTTATCCACCTATTTATTGACAAGGGACTTTAAAAATATTCTTTTCAAACCCTAATAGATCTGCTGCTTCACATCACAGGTCTAGTTAAAGTTCCCTTCATTCATATCCCATATAGCCTGATGGCCCCAAAAATGTATTTTCAGAAAATATATCTATTCTACTCTATAAACCTCAGTAAGTAAACTTTACTGATCAATCCCACACCTGAAACAATATGATGTGTTTTCCAATCATTGTACAATTTTCACTGCAAAAAGTGACATGCAGAAAGAACAAAAGAAGCAAGAAAGGGAACTGAGACTAATGCTCTTCTAAAAATTTCCTGAAAAGCTTTCAGCCAAGGAATAGGAGAAATGTAATTGACTTAATTTAATTTAGTTATGAAGGTTTGGTAGTCTGTTAGAAGAGATTATATTTCAATAATTTTGCTTTGTTCATTTATAACCTAAGTATTTTCATATAATGAAATAAAAATTCTCACTGTTTTCTTGAGACATTTCTATTTTCATTTCTAGCCAAAGACATACTATACTGTAAGCCACAGCTGAATTGTAACTAAAGAAGGGAGTTTTAAAACTACATGGACCCCAAAAATCTTGGCTAGTAATTATACACCCAGATTATCAAAACCACTGTCATGCTTCCCATCTCTGTCATTAACATTTTTTTTTCACAATTGTCTTTCCCTTCCTTGGCAGAAAGACTTGCTAGCCCTCAAATTAGAAGTCACATTGCAGTGGAAGGAAACTCCCAGATCACCAAGCAAAAATTCCTGCTGTCATAGATAACTCTGATAATCTCATCCATAAAGTGTTCCAGCTCCATTTTATTCCCACTTGAAGTCCTTTCCACAGCCTCAAAGCTCTCATGGTCAGAAACTTTCCTTCATTATCCAGACTGACCTTTTATTCCTATGTGGTGCCTTTCCACCCAGATGTATTTGCAGACAGTGTTCATATATCCTTTCTCAGCTTCCACTGTGTCAGATTAAATAATCCTTGCTCTGCCTGTGAAAAAGTATACTATTTTTTGATCAAACTAGGAGAATCATTTTCGACAAAAGTTCCTTGACCTAAGTTTCTTACAGCTAAGCAATTTTTTTTTTCTTCTATTCATTTTAATATCCTTTCCCAGCTCTTAGTTGAATTTCCAGCACTATTCTTTTTACACCAGTAATGACTGCCTTGCAAAAGCCAGGTTTATTTTCTCATTAGTTTTTTCTCTTCAATATAGGTTCCCCATTTATTTCTACTCTTTTTTTTTTTTTTTTTTCTGATCTGTAAGGGCTGACTCTAGCTTAGAAAGAGCTTTCTGACAGTTTGCATTCTTCTGACAGAAAGAAATTCCTGGAGTCATTTGTGCTTAGTTCCCAAGTTCCTCAGTCGGGGCTGACTACATTCACTCACTCCTTTAGCATGTTGAGTTCCCTCCTGAAATGGTGAATCTTGGATTCAGAGTTACCTTTGCACCACCTTCTTTGTAAATGTCTAATGTCCAATCCAATATTGCAATGACCAAATATCCCAAGATCTTATGCTATCTGTCTAATTTCATTATCTTCTCAAAACTTCACCCCCTTCAAAGGCCAAAAACCACCTGAGCCATCGCTTGCTTGATGCCAAGGTTACCTGGTAATAACCCAATGTGAAGGTGAGTCACAAATTTTCCCCACTCCCTGGTACACCTCTTCTGAGCTGCAGTCTACAGCTGTGGATCTCAGGGAGCTGTCATTCTCAAAGCAAACTTTGTTTTATTGAACACTGAGCAAGTGTTCCACCACTTACCTTCCCTCATACTGATCCTCTGTGCTCTCTTCACCCTCTGTTCATGCTCTCTGCTTTTAATACACTGTCATCTTGTTCTCTCCTGGAGTCTTTATCCTTAGTTATTTCCATTTTCTTTTCCTCTCTTCTTGTGAAACCAACGTCTTTTCTTGTTTTCTTTCCTGCCATGTTATCTTCTCTTCCTGGTTGCTCATCTTCTCTCTTCAGTACAGAAAACATTTTGTCTGTTCCTTACATAGAAGACTACTCAGTTACCCAAGTTCTACTTCCACCTTGGCCTTAAGTGCTTGTTTCTATGAAACACCCCTTGAATGGGTGTTTGGCTGTCCAGTGCACTGTGTACCTAGAAGTTCTGACCTGCTTGCAGTTCCTTCTTCATTTTTCTCCTACCTGTTTTCAAACTCTTTTGAATTACATTTTTATACATAGCCTTGAATTTTTTCATCCAAGAACTGTAGTGAATTTTCTCATCCAAGAACATGAGGCTGCATCCAGTTGATGTCCAGTCACCAGTGATGTCCCCCAGGGATCAGTACTGGGCCCATTCAGTATTTTTATTGATGATCTGGATGAAGGGATTGTGTCTGTCCTTAGTAAATTCATGGGCAGCACCATGAGTTTAAGCCATGAGTTATTTAACCATAAGTTGGGTGCAAGTGTCAATCTGCTGGAGGGTAGAAGGGCTCTGCAAAGGAGACCCTGACCAGGCTGAATAGTGGTCAGGGTGGCCTAGAGCAGCAATATGAAGTTTAACAAAACCAAGTGCTACACTTTGGCCACAACACCCCAGGCAGTGCTACAGCCTGAGGACAGAATGGCTGGAAATCTGCCCAGGGAAGAAGAACCTGCAGGTGCTGGCTGACAGTGACTGAGCATGAGCTAGCTGTGCCCAGTGGCCAAGGCCAACAGCATCCTAGATTGGATCATCAATAGTGTGGCCAGCAGGACCAGGCCAGTGACTGCTCCCCTCTACTCGGCACTGGTGAGGCCATATCTCAAATCCTGTGTTCATTTTTGGGCCCCTCATTACAAAAAAAAAAAAAAAGGCATTGAAGTGCTAAATTGATTCCAGAAAAGTGCAACAAGGTTTGGGAAAGGTCTGGACCATGAGTCCTATGAGGAGTGGCTGAGGGAGCTGGTGTTGCTTAGCCTGGAGAAAAGGAGGCTCAGGGATGACCTTACTGCTCACTGCAAGGAGTGATACAACTACGACTGCCTGCAAGGGGATTGCAGCCAAGTGGGGCTTGTCTCTTCTCCCAGGTAAACAGCAATAGGACATGAGAACATGGCCTCAAGCTCTTGCCAGGGGACATCTAGGTTGAACATTAGGAGGTATTTCTTTTCAGTAAGGGTGATTTAACATTGAATTGGACTGCCCAGGGAGGTGGTGGAGTGTGACTCCATGGAAGGGTGCATTCCTGGAGGTGGCACTTTGTGCCATGGTCTAGTTGACATGCTGAGTCATGGGTTGGACTTGAGGATTTCCAAGGTCTTTTCCAATCTAACTGATTCTGGGATTCTGTAATTATTTCAGGTGTCATTTAATGAAAAAAGTGGTTTCCCCATGTGATCCCTCATGGACATCGCATGGCTGATGCTTATTCACACAGTCAATAGATGAAACACAAAGCACAGGAATCACCAGAAAAGTCCTGCAGCTTGCTGGTCTTCAGGCTCTCAGTCACTAGTCACTTCGATTTCTACTACTTTTCTCTCAGTTTCAACAGCTGAATATTCATTAGCAGCAATTAAATACAGGAAACCTAACTTCCTTAGTTACAAGGCCTTTGGCCTTTCACCTCCCTCAAATACAAAACTACCCTAAAGCCAGAAATTATAACTAGAACGTTTCATTAAGAACAGTGATCAAACCAGTGAACCTACAAATGATGAAGTGCAACCTAATAAACTTCTAAGCAACAAAAAAACACCATCTAACTTACCCCCAAAATACAAGAAGTTCTTTATCCTCCACCATGGCCAAGTCTCACCCAGAAATCCCTGTTTACTGTTCTTCCAGCAGTGGGGCTTTTTATGATATGGAAAAACAAAGTGCAATACAGAATGTCCTAAATTGCTGGGTGTTTTTTTTAATATGTTTCTGTACTGAATGGGTAAATACCCACTTGTGTCCAAATTTTCAACTGCATCTCAACAGCAAACACAAGAGAGGCTGTGGATTCAGAAGTGCAACCATATGATAAAAACTATTAGAAAGATAATGGTAACTGACTTTTATAAGAACCATAGTTTAAACAAGGACTCTGTTACCATTACAGAGAGAAAACAAGCAACTTTGGTGACATCTTTGTGCATACAAATGAGAAAAAAAATAGCTTAAGGCCCATTTTGTTCATTTATTATTGTCATCTAAGCCATTATGAGATGCTGTGAGTTTCCACATAGCAGAGTCACACAGTGCAAATGCCATGAGTTTCTTTTCCTTCCTAATTCAAAATTAGGAACATTAAAATGCATTAAATTCAAGACATTATAATTTAAAGGGAGATATCATAAAGTCTCTTTGGTAGTCAAGGCTGCATTGGTATTTCCGTTCTATTTTTTAAGTGCTTATAAAGCAGCCATAAATATTGCTCATTTTGGAACCTGCTGTCTAAGTTTTCAAGCCACAACCCATCACCCATTATATCTTTTCCTGAAAATGTGGATCAGATCAATCTTTCATTTGGGTGAGGTGAGTTTTTGGATGTCGGTGATCAGAAGCAGTGCGCCAGAAGGATAGAAAAAATGTATCTTAATGAAATTTTAATGTAAAACAGAATTCTATTAAAATAATGCTCTTTGTAGTCTGCAAGAAAAAAAAAAAAAAACCAAACAGAACCCAAACCAATTGCTAGTTTCTCAAGATATAATCTAGATTTTTAGGTTTTGGGAACAAATTAAGAGCCAAGCCAGTAAAACAGTGAGAACATCTTTATCTTGAATAACTGCTGAACTCACAAGCTGCTACAGCTCCTGCAGTTTCTACAGCTCCTTCATCTATTGGGGAGCTCTGTATCCTACAAAGCTAGAAGACTATGCAGGCAGTCTATGCATGCTAAAAGCAGCCTTGTTCTGCATTTTGTTGTCCTGAATTTAAGAAGTCACCAGTGCTGCTTTCCAGTGGCTGATCACTTCCTAAACAGACTTCTCCACATTTTGAACCACTCTGCTGGGTGAAGAAAAAGAATGGCATGAAGACTTCTTTACAAGTTTTTTTTCATGTTTGGTTTTATTTTCCCACAAGTTTTTTTTTGTTTTTTAAATTTTCTCTAGACTGTTGCAGCAGATCCAGGAGTAAAGAATAAATTCAAAACCATCTAATAGGGGTTAGGAGAGGAGAATAAGATTATGGCCAGCCTGCAGGACCTTCATCTGCTTGTCTCCTTTACTGTGCTGCTCACAGATCTGCTCAGTCATATGGGAAAAACTGTATTATTGGTACATAAAAAGCAAAAGTCACTAGACAGATATATCTGCAGCTGGGGAGAGGACATCTATACCACCCAACCCAACTTAGAAACACGTCCTGCAGGAAGACACACTAATTCTTAGAAAATCCTGTTCAGTCCTTACAGAGGACCTCAGGTCAAAAATCACAGAGCAAGTAAGGAACACAAATTAAAAAAAAAAAAAATTGTCTTCCTAAAACTTGTTTTCTTAGTAATAGTCTTTCTATAACTGTTATGTATTGCTCTTTATTAAGAGACCTCCAAATAAGTTTGGTCTCCATTGTACTCAGTGCTGCCTGAACATAATGAAAATAAGGGCCATGGCCAAAAAATCTCTTTTTCAAATCCACTGATCAAAGTACACACCAGCAACAATATTCAAACTTTCAAGGCTTTCAAGGCATCAGAAACAAAAAATTAAAAAACCTTTTAGAACTGAGCAAGATGATCTTTTGACTCAGAATCTGGATTAGTTTTCAGTTTGGAAGAAGAAATGTATCTTAATGTCCTAGGGTTACTTTATGATGCTTGTATCCCCAGTTGTCTGCTCTGTTTATGCTGGATATTTCTCCCAAATTTGCCCTAAACTAGGACACTTAATAAAGTCAAGAACACTTTCTGCTCTCTATGGAAGCATGCCTTGAAGTGATTAAGGAATGACTCTGTGGGATAGTGAGCTTTCAACTGAATATGTGAATAATCTTATTCTGAGATCTTTTGAAATGGAAGAGCAGCTTGGATAAACTGATATTGCTTACAAAAATATAATGCCACAGTTAATTAACAGATTCTGACACAAAAAAAAAAAACCAAAACCAACAAACCCAAAACATGACAAATAATACAGTTTCAGGACACCTTTCAGGTTTTTTTAATAATCATAATTTGTAAATATAATGTTTATTTTATGAATACATCAATATGGCCATAAGAAATTGAAATGTAGGGCCAGTCAAATTATTATTGAGGAGGTACTAATTTATTGCCCTTTTTTCCTGTTTGTGGTTATTCTTGGTAATAGTTTTATTAAGTAGTAGTTAACTATGTATATTTCATAAACCATGTAGTTTTGCTTTAGATTACTTGATGTATTCAATTGTTTACAATTATTGTTTCTATTTCTTTGGTAAGGAAGCCCAGATGTCTGTTTGTTTTAAACTGAGCTCTGAACAGTTTTACTATCACCTTGTAGCTATGGAATGTGTTTGCAAGGTTAGAGAAGTGGTTATACTGAGAAAAGTAAATCAGCTTTCAGTAGATTTTTCTTTTCAGAAAGAAAAAACTTAATTCATATGTCACAAAAAGGTGGAAGAGCTGCTCAGAACACAGAATCCTCTTTCTATAGGGAGATTCCTTCAAATTCCTTCAGGTCCATGGATTTGTGCATGCACAATTTGTTTAGTTATTCTCTGCCCCACCCCTTCAGTGGGGATAAGGCTTCCTTGCTCTTCTTGTTTATCCATGAAGCCCTTCTGCCACCTTTGCTTGCTTTCCTGCTTGTCAGGCTGGACCATTCTCGAGCTTGGAGGAGGTGATCTTGAAAATCAGCCAGCCTTCAGGGACTGCTCATCTATTCCAGGCCATGTCCCATGGGATTCTTCCAAACAGGTCTTTGAAAAAGACAAAATCTGTTCTGAAGTTCAGAATTGTGATACTAATCTTGGCACCTCTCTGGACCCTGAATTCCACAGCTCATGGTGACTGAAGCCAAGCCTGCCCACAGCCTTCATGCTGGTAAGTATAAGGTCTGTCAGAGTGTCTCACTTTGTTGGCTCTTCTACCACCCATGTCAGGAATTCACTATCCCTGTGCTGCAGGAACCTCCCAGATCACTTGTGTTTGTTGTGTTGTTTCCAGCAGGTATCAGGGTGGTTGGAGGCCCCCGTGAGGACCAGGGCTTGCAAACATGAGACTTCTCCCAGCTGTCTGCAGGAGGGTTCATCCTGGTCAGGCTGGCAGTAGCAGGTACCCTGCTCAAAAACACCCACATTATTGCTCCTGCTGATTTGAACTTGCAAGTTCTGAGCTGTCTCATCATCCATGCCAGGGCAGAGCTCCCTGCATCCCTGCTGCCTTCAGACAGAATTCCCTCTATCCCCCTGGATGGTCCTTCCTGAAGAGCCCCTATCCATCCATGGAAGCACTCCAGTGGGTGCTCTGGTTCATCCCAGATCCTATGCTTGTGTGAACACAAACATGCTGTTAAACAACTGAGTCATTCCCAGGGTAAAGGCACCATAAATTTTTGTCTAAGCTTTATGTCCCTTCATGAATTAGGGCAGTTCAGACAGCAGGCAGCATTCTTGTTAACAGCTCATTTTCTCTTCTCTCTCAATCTCCTGTCAGGAAACAGCTTACAGGTCTTCCCGATGATCCTCTAGAAGAAATCATAGTTACACAGGGAATTTTTCAAACAATAAATTCCCAAGGAACAAAGGAAAAAAAGACTGAAATGCTGTTGCAGAGCACCAAGTCAAGAAATAGGAAATTTTATTGCTGTACATGCACCCTCAGTCATTGTCTTTGCTGGTCCTGGGTTAGCAGTGGTGGAGTGAAATAAGTGCTGTTTACACACATTTTCAACTATGGCTTGGGTTTGTTTACCCTCTGTTTCTGGAGGGTAAGTGCTCTTTGGAAGCTGTTTAATTCATTGCTAGCTGAGTCATGGCCATTTGCCTACATGATCTCTCTCTGAGCATGGCATGCTCAAGAAATGCCTCCTGCCTACTTCCTCCATCCACATGTGGAATAAGGACTCTGGTTACTTCATGTTTCAAATTCTGTACTCAAACATCTAGCGGTATTTATGACTGAATGGCTTTTGTAGGGGGGATTAAATACACATTTTTGCATAGTTAAGCTGCTAAATACCTACTTCCCCAAAAAAATACAGGAGTAAACATTCAGCCTATGCAGTGTCCCCCATCATAGATCAAAGCAAGCCATAAAAATTGACCTGCAAAACACCTACAAGTTAGTTTTAAAAAGCTGGATAACTGCAAATACCCACGTAAGAAAAAAACACTGATTTGTGGTTAGTATTCCCAGCTTTTCCCATAAGCCACAAGGGAAGCTGTCTGCACCTGGATGACATGAAGGGATGGGCTGCACAATCCTCACTCACTCACCCACAACATCAGCAAAGGAACACCTCACTGCTGAGAGCAATGGCAGCCACATCTAGCCCAGCAGTCACTGCACTTGCTCACTGTGTTTACAACCTTGAGCACATGTATTTTATCCAGGATTATAATTGTCTTCATCACTGTACAGAAAATACACTTTCCTGGACTTTTTTCTATTGAAATATATCAAATTCACCCATGATCATAAACATGGAAGTCAGCGAGGAGTGTTGCAATTTATCACAGCTAAAGAGAGCGTGATTTCTTTGATCCCAGCATCCAGCCATCTGCTACCACCAGAATGTGGTGCTTCAGAGAGGAGAGAGACACTGTTCTTCCTTTGCCCCCCACTGCCCATTAACTTGCAACCTAAACCCCAAGTCTGGCAATCCTTCTCTTTGCAACAAAGGTTACTGCAGAAATCTTGAGCTTTCCTAACTTAGCCTCAGAGCAGTGACATATATTATAAACTTCAGAAAATACTCCAACATTGTATTCCACCATTGCTCTGGACTCTTGGAATCTCTGCACCTCTCAGACTGGCTGAAAAGGAAACAGAAAAGCAGGATTAATAGGTGAGCAACAGGTAATTTGTAGACGATGGTGGAATAAAATCTATCTGGTAACATAAATTGCTTACAGAATGATCCTCTGAAGACAAGTAAAAACACATAAAATAAATGTTTAATATTTTCTTGTTAATGTCTACAGCTTTGTCCTGACTGACTGCAAAGAGATGCCATTTAAAGTGGATAAACCCAATGAGCTCAACACTGCAACTCTGCTGGCTCCTTGTACAGTGTGAAGTGATCCTAAACTACAATTTTTTCTCATTTGATCTTCAAGTTTTAAGCAAGAAAAAGGATCATGAAAGCATTTTCAAGCATTTTTTTGTCTTTTAATTCAGTCACACTTTCTGCTCCCTATGGTTTAAGTTTTTCATTACAAATTGTGAACATTCAGATGTCAGCAAGTCATTGGCTAAATAACAAATTCAAAAAGGACTCTGCAGCCATTCTCATGACATATCAGAAAGATCCTGTCCCCAGGCAGGACTGATCATTCATTTTGAAGTAACATCTGAAGCTGGACTCATCTCAGTCTTCTATGACTTTAAAGCTACTTGATGTGCTAAATGGACAGGTATTAGTTGGTCATGTTTAAAAAGATTGGTTAGATATGACTAAATGTTATTCCCAGCTGAAATCAGTTATCAAGAATGCATGGGCCTCTACCCCAACAGTGCACTGTGACAGAAGGACCCTTTACAAAGGGTGAGGAAGAGTCTCCAAAAGTCTTTGTTGTAGGCACAAGCTCAGCATGTGTCACCACAGCCTCTGCACACCCTCTGAGGACCAAGCTCCTCAGGACACCTCCAGCACCAGTAGCTGTCTGCAGGCTGGATACACAGCCCCTCTGGAGACAAGTGGTGGGCTAGCACATGCTTCCATGGCCCCTGGACACTGCTCTTGCTGAGAGTTATAGGCATGCACTCGAGCACTTCCCTAGCACAGGAGAGTACACCGGGCTCACAGGAGAAAACATGTAAAGCAAATCCTCCTACCCAGAGGAATTTATAATCTGAAAGACTGGGTGGCCATTTCAGAGTGTTTTATGTCCTGGGACAAGTTAGAGGGAGATGGAGAGTGTGAAACAAATAAAGGGTGAAAAATAATTTTCCCATTAATCAGTTTAAGGGCATACAATGACATCCATATATCATGGAGGCCTAATTCTTGTCTCTAAATAAGGTATTTGTATGGGAACATGGCCAGTTAGGCAGTTGGCTGGTCACCCGTGGATGAGAGCAACTGATTTATGTGAGCACTCTGTGCATTTACACACATGAATTACACATTTACTCAGACAATACATGTCTGGGTTTGAAAGCCCAGGTCCCAGTTTGCTAAGAACTGGGAGAGGCCTCTGAACAAATAATTGATAAACTAAAATCCTTTTGCTGTCAGATGGGCAGGGGCTGCCCAGTGTAACTGTAGGAGGTATCTCACAGGCAGCTCAGAGAGAACTTGGTCCCGGGTAGCTGAGTACTGTTTCCAGAAGTGGCTGTATAAGGCACACAAAGTGAAGCAGAGCATCAAGCTTGCTTTATCTATCAGTCTTTTTCTGTATCCCACAGGCCCATGTTTTCCTCATAGCCTTGTCTAGTTTTGAATAAAACACAGAATGATCTCCAAAATTAGACCAATCGATGCACAGAAAGCACTCTGAGCACACTGTTTGAGCCTGACCTGTGACTGAATGCTCACCATATATTTAGCTCAACCATTTGCAAGTCTGTGATGTTGAACAAATGCTCTACTTTCCACTAGTTCTGCAAAGCACTCCTAAATTTAACTCTGAGTCAACACTGTATGACTGCACATTTAAGCTAACCTGCATAGTCAGCTTATAAATTTTTAAGAAGCTTTTCCTTCTCTAACAGTGAATGCAAATGCAAGTTGTTTGAACAAAGACACTAATTTATCAGTTATAACAATGAATGCACCTCTTTGTCTACTTCTGACTGTGTGAAATATACATTTGTCATTGACATAAATGGAAATTGATGTCAAAAATTATGTGTAAAAAGCAGAATAAAAATCAGAAGGCCAGGGCAGTCTGGTATGGATTGTCAGATCTCCAGTAATATCAATGGTGTTAAGACCATTTTTTTATAGCAGAAGATTTGGCTGTTAACTTCTAATATCTCAAGGTACTTTTGTGATGTGCATTGCCTGTAAACTTTTCACATAGTGATGACCTTCATCTCATTTGGAACAATGATAACACATTGTTTTTGCTTTCACTCTGTCTGCAAATTTATCTTCTGTGCAGTCAACAAGTTTTACTTGTGCTTATTGGTATTAAAGTTCTTTGTGAGTCATCACATACATTTGTGTTAGAAAAAAGAGAAGCATAATTGCTGCTTCTAGTCTTGACCTACAATGCAGAAAAAATAAAAGAGCTTTATTTAAGAAACATTTGGGGAGAAAAATGCAGAATGAAATAAATTAAATAATGGATATTCCACAAAAGACATGCAAATAAGAAAAGGAAAAAAAACATAGGAAATAAAGAGACAAATAAAGAGTTTAGAATAGTGATGCCACATTTTCATAAAACAATAGTTTACTCAAAGTCAGCTTGCATGTGTTTTGCACGAGGTCACATTTAGAATCACAGAAAAATTAGCAAATACCACACTTGTGAGAAACTTCCCACATAGTAGCACTGTGCTGAGCACCTTTATGGGATCTCTGATATGAACCAAGGCCCCATTGAACCAAATGCTCTGTTGACAAAGACCTCTCATGGGTGGTTTTTCAGTGAAAGAATCAGCAAAGGACACAACTCTACTCTCACCACACGACCCGTGACCGATGAATGCAAAACCCACCACAACCATTCTTCTCAACTCTCATACCTCCTGCACTTCCTCCAGTTTTGGTGGTTGCAACAGCTGCAAAAAGCAGACTCTGCCCTTCCTTTCAATCTTGCTTCAAATAAATATTCTTGTCAAATAAATGGAGAATTTCTTCAATCACAATTTTACTCATCAGATGTCTCAGCCACACATATTCTTACTTAATGTGTAGGATCTTCCAACAAACTCCACTAGCCTATTTTAAATTTGTACTCACTGATAGAATTTAATGAAATCCTTTTTTATTATTAATTTTAGTATTATTATTATTTAATTAATTATATTCACAGTCCAAGATAAGAGGCTCATGGACTTCAATACGTATCAAGTACTTTGACATGCAAAAAAGCAGAGAGAGAAGGTGCAGATGCATGCAATTATTCTCCTTTTCATGTCCAAATTTATGACTAGGGAAATAAAAAAGGCCCCAGTCATCTTGAAGAGGTAGAAGGGATAAGAAGATTCACCTGTTCTAGTTTTGAGATGATCTAGTTTTCAGCTGGGTATCGCACTGAGCTACTTCCATGGGAATAAATCCAGATTACACTTTGTCATGATGCACACACTGAGAAGAAAGAGCCTTTGTTCTCTGCTAAATGAGCAGAGGAAGAGAATATGTACTTGTAGAAAAACCACAAGAATATTTTCACCTACCTTTTAACCCACAACACAGGGAAGCCCCAGGAATCTGGTCTCACTTTAGACCAGCTGAAGAAGTACTGCCCTAGGTATATCAGCAAGCAGCACAGTCACATTCTTCAGCACTGATGGTCAGAAATGCATTTTTAAATTTCCCAACCATTTCCCCTTTGTGTGCTGTGACTTCCACAAGACACCCATCTCAGAGCACATGAACTGACCTCTTTCAGATGAAAGCAAACCCAAAGATGTGCTTCAGGCACTAACGAGCATTCAGCCTACAGTTCTATTGTGTGGGTAGCACCACAGACGTGTGGTCCCCAGAACCACACGTGTCACAGAGGTCAGTGCAGGTTATTTCACTCAGCAGATCCTCTCCTAATGGAGCACCCTGCTTGCTAATGTAGAAAAGAGTCATGTTCAACCACTGCACAAAGGGACAATGACAAGTGGGGACAAGGCTGATTATAGTCAGCCAAAATCAACTGTCAAGCCCTAACAAGCTTGTGATGAAGTACAGCTAATGTAATTATCACCTTAGGGTCCACAGAGAAGGGCACTGATAGAGTAGAAGAAAAATGGGCTAGTAAGCAAGAGTCAGAGTAAAAAGCAAGGATTCCCAAACTAAAGGCTGTGATCAAGTCAGCTGTGTGGTAACAGTAAGAAAAACTGCAGTTAGTCAAAATGTAAGGTAATGCAGCCCACAGAGTGTAAGAGAGCAGCTACTTGAGCCAGAAACACAAAGCCCATTGTTTGTGCTAAATAGCACAAATAGAAAGTGGTAGTTCCTTAATTCGTTTGACAGAAATAATCATTAGGAGACCCATCTTTCTTTAAATTCTCTTTTCTGTTTTCCCCTGATCTCATATTACATTTTCATCATGAAGGCTACAAGTTTTTTTCTACAATTCCCAAGACAGGGATGATGGGTTTTGCTGCTGACATTACTAGTGAACCACACATGAATGCATAACAGCTCCCACATCCAAAGCAGACCACATAAGAAATTACCCTAACACAAACATCTTTCTTTTCCTTGATATCTGATACCATAAACCTGTTACTTCCTTCATGGATCAGAGGTCTTTGGGAAAAACCAAAATGGACAAGAATTTCTAAGGAAAGAAAAAAGTACAGTTCCTATTGGAGAACTCTTTAGAATTTTTTATTGCATTACAAAGAAGACAAGAAAAGTAACCATAAAGCATTGTATTTGTAGGTCACCTTTAAAGAGTAAACAACAATTATATATACTTCATCATAATGAGTTCTGAATATCACATTGATGTTCCTCAGTTCATCTGTCTTTCATACTGAGGGGACTCATCCATCATCTAGTCCTACACAAGCCTGTCATATGGGGGTGATAGAAGTTATCTTCAAGGTAACTCACTGACACTTCTTAATTAAATATCCTGAAATATTGCATATTATTTTCCTGTACCACCACTGGAGACAATGGTAATTACATGGTGATTCCCAGAAACATTTTATGAATCCTCAATTATTGTGCAACTATCTGGATTTGACATTAATGCTGCTAGTCTACAATGAATTATATGTAGTAAAATATTGGAAATATTCAGGCATCTTTTCTGAGTTATCCAAGACTGTCCATTCTCCAAAGTTATAGATTGTTTTTGCAAAATATCCAATGACTAGGAATTTGAAAAAATCCTGATGATTTTGTCTGAGTGATTTCCAAGGTAAGAACAAGTTGCAAGACATCCTTAAAACACAGCCATCCTAAATTAATAAATATTTGCTCTTATAAACATTCCCAAGATGCATGGACTCAAGGACACAAATTCCTCACATTTCCATTGTCTTCCTTACCAAAAAGCATATAGATGTTGCAAGTGTTGCTTTATTAGGCCAATGTAGGGCCTGTTTTGCAGCATCCAGAGCCTTCCAAAGGATTCATACAATTCTAGATTTCCAACTATGACAATGGTTCACATTTCTGCCTGTCCAACTCCTTCATGAATTTTCAGTGCAAACTGTAACCTTCTTCCAGGGATCTGACAGCCATAAAGCATTTTTTAAAGATATTAATACTCTTGTCCCACTGCAAATCTGATCATTTGATGAGCACAGTTTAATATGCTCATTCCAGTTGCCACATCCTGTTTATGTCGGTGCTATTCCTGACCTTGCAATTTATTGATATTTATTATGTTTGTTACAAATGGATCTTGCAATTTCTCTGGAGTTTTCTTCCTGTTGTGTCTTCTACTGACAAGTGCAGTTCATCCCAGGGTGTGTCACAGACAAGGTGCTTTCTGGAAAGACAAGCAATGGATGAGGGAGTTCAGAAAGAAGTTAGCAGACAAGGACAACATAAAACTTACTTTAAAACTTGGAAATAGTTCTGTGCTCCTAAATAGTCAAAATCTCATTTTATCCCCTCATTTTCACTAATTATAATTGCAGGACATAAATCCATACTAGTGTCCCCCAGGGTCTCCTCCAGTATTTTGCTTCCATGTGCTGTGAGGCTATTTTCTCCTTTCAGTTTCCATCTCTCTTATTCTCTCTAACTTCTGCTATTTGCTTTACCACTTCTCTGCTAAGCCCCAGGTCCCAGCAGACTCTCCCCCTCCAGTTCTTTATTTGCTTTAATATGCTTCTTGCCTGAAAAAAATGTTATCTGGTTTTCTCCACTTCCACTAATTTTCTTCTTCTCTTCACCCTAAACATCACTATTTCCTGAAGCACATTAAGCCAGTTGAATATTTTACTGCCACAATACAGTCTCAGCTATGCATTTCATTTTTCTTCTCATTCTCTGTTTCAAAATTTTGGTGTTTTCCTGCTTCATGTCTGAATCAGCAGTTTAAATACATCACCACTGCTGTTGGCCCTGTCAGCTGAGGATATTGAAACCCTTCTGCACTGCCCATGGATGCTCTGCTCTGGTCACTCAGCCATCAGTCCCAAAGCCCAACCATTGTGCTCCACCTGACCCTGCACACTGCTTTGGGGGCTCTCTCTGACTTTTATCAGTATTGCCCACCCCTGGAAATCCTTAAAAGACAGCAACTGTTTTTTAAGAAGTATGTTCCACATGTTTCCTCTGCTAAACCAGGCACACTCTGTGCTCCTAATCCCAGTACCTTTGCCACAGTGTCTGCTTTTACTTTACAGAGTGCACCATGGTTTACTTCACAGGGTAGAGGCAGGGAATACTTATCACCTGCAGAAGTGTTATGATAATTTCCTTCTGACATTTTATGCTATTAAGTGGCATAAACTATGATGAAATGTCATCATTCAAGTACAGCAACAAAATGAAGCTGACTCCAAACATGATCTGACTGCAAAGTGTGTGGAAAACACCCCCACTTTATCAGCAAACAGTAGAAAAGTAGTTGATAACTTATTTCATAGCATTCAAAGTTTCTGAAGTGATACATTATTCATGGAGAAAGTCATCTACTTACGTCTTTTTTAAAGACACATTAAAAAGTACAATGTTAAAAATAGATGGCATTTTATTGGAGATCATAATTATTTAAAAAGTTGGCAACACGGCTTTTTAGTTCCTAAGATGACCTTTCAAGATGAAATGAGGAATAGAAAAGCTTCTCTGAGGAAGAAGCTATGGAAAAAATCCAGTCTATAATGAAGGCATTTACCTTTAGTCTGAATTTTAGTATATTCTCCAACAAGAACAGAGACCAGTGAAATCACATTCAGAAGTACTGAATGGTAGATCTGCTGAATGATAGAATTTGTAACCTTGTTGTGACCAAAATCGTCATGATACATTTGTAATTTGGAAATGCAAACTTTGCCTGGGCAGTAAATGAGAAATGCACAAATATATTGAAGATCATAAACATGAGCAGAGAGCAATCCCTAAGTACCATTTACCTGTCTCACTGTTGCCACATATATTATCAGTAAACAGATTTGCTTTCATTTTCCTTAATCAGTGTTCACTCTTCTGCTTACTTTCCCCCTGAGCAAAGATCATGTGAAAATATTGCTAGTGTTACAATTTAAATCAACAGCAAAAGCATAATTAGAACTGGACAAACAACTGGCCAAAATCACACAAGAAAGCAGTTAGCAATTCTGCACAGCCTTCTGAGTGACCCCTCCCTGCATGTATTTCATTTTTTCAGAGGTTTGTTGTGTGTGGTCAGTCTCTGGTGCACGTGTGGGACCCCAAGTGTGACCTTCCACATCACTCACTGGGCAAGACCCAAGGCTGGATGGATGAGAGAAACCACCAGCCATGGGATGACCAGGATGGTATGCAAAGGTATGATGACAATGGATTACTTAACTCTTTGCCTTTATCCTTTCCCTGCCTAAGGCAGAGTCAGCTCCTCAGAGGTGGTGCAGAAAAGGTAGAACTCAGAGCATTAGACTGCACAGCAAAAGGAAGTACCGAGTTCCCTTGTTAAGGCCAGCTCCAGGAAAGTATCCTTGTTCAGAGAGGATGTTAAGTGCCTTGTTAAATCCTTTTGAGGCTGGTGGGACTGAAAAAAAAAGCTTAAAGTTAAGCATATTATTAAATGCTTTCTAGGCTTAAACTGTTACTGCTTTTCTGACTAGTGCCATGCTGTTGAAGGCAGTGCAAAAAGAGGCACAGGGCTCTTGTCTCTTCAAGGAAGGGATAACTCTTTGCCCCAGTATACTTCTCTGCTGCATTAAGCAAGTTCCAGAGAGGAAAACAAGTATTTCACCTTTATTTAGATTTTTTTCTCCTGTTTATATTGAACAATCTAAATCAATGTATTAATTACATCACTGCTTTCCTCTGGAGCAGTTGCCTCCTGTTTACAGCTGAATAAAATGGGAGCTGGGAACTTTGTTACAGGACAACTTGAATGAGAAGAACAGAGGTGCAACGAGCAACCCACCAGCTCCAAAGAGAGCTGAATAATAGAAAGATAAATCTGGGACACAATCAGCATGTTCACAAAATTCAGTCTCCTGCTGGATAACTAAAAGGAACTGTATTGTCTAGTGAATGTCTAATATCCCTATTAACAGCAGTGAGCAGGGTAGTAAACTGCAGGCAGTAGAGACAATATACAGGCAGTAGGCACAGCATCTGTGGCTACAAACAGATATTACAACAGCAGAATAATAACTTAAACCTCTGCCTTCAAAAAATACCACAAATTCTATAGGTCGTTATTCACAGGAAACATTCTGTATGAAAAAGTATAAACACGGCTTTAATGCAACAATATTGCATTGTCAGCTCTTGGTAATAGGTTTAATTTTAACTCAGGAAAGCCACAAAAACAAATCAAGCTTTTTGTGTCCCTTTGCATTCTTACGGTTACAAATGAGATTTCCAGCAGCTTAAATTCCAGTGTATGGTGGCTGCACATTGAATCATTAATTATCTACCTTCTGGTAGAAAAAAAAAGTCATATTGAAACCCTAAGCTGTGGTTTGTATCTTTTTAAAGAAATCCCATCTGTTAGTTTCTACTCCAGAACATTTAGAAATTCTTGCCTGAGGGGAAAAAACCCTAAAACTAAAAATGTCATTGCAGTAGTAGAAGATGGGGTTACCTCCCACTGTTTTTAATTCAGTGCTGCAGTTCTGGCCCTCAAACCTATCTTGTGCAGTGACAGGTCTGAAATGCAATATTGAACTAATGCAGGTTTGGGGAGCCAAAACTTTACGTTCCTTAGCATAGGTCAAAGCAGAGCTAAAAAAATGCCTGTAGGGAGTGGTTAGGAAAAAACGGCAGATGAAACTAAAAGGGCACTTAAGCTCTGTCCAAAAACATGCGGCTCTGAAACTATAAAGAAAACATTATCATTTTTGAACAAAGAAGAAAGTTTCCCCTGCTATTTATGTTAGTTTCTGTACCAGGGAGAGTGCTGAACTCAAGGGTCTCTGTGGTAAGCACTGTGGAAGCACACAAGTAGATAGTTTTATCTTTGGAAAGTTTTCAGTCTGGCCCTTTCCTTCTCTGACTTTTGCACACATTAAGTTATGCCTCCTCATTTAATGGCAAAGAAGTGCTGTCAAACTAGATAAAGCAAAATGCCTGCTGTGCTTACCATCCCTTTCAGAACATATTTTATAATCCACAACAATAAAGTATAATTTATGTATTTTTATCAAACTCTGCATTATTTCAATAACATCTGCAGAGATTGGATTGCAATATGTTCTGGGAGATATTGTTTTGCCCTGAGTTCATAAATTGTTATATTTTTCAGTTAAATCTCCTGCCACAATTTCATCTGCAGTTATGAGTAATTTTTTATCTGTTTTGCCAGGTCTTGTTTTGAGTAGCAAGAGTTCTCAAAGCCACGTGATTTGCAAAACTTTCTTCAGTGGTCTGTGAATATTGATTTAAAACAGGACAGAATCAATGACCATAGATCATTTATTGGATGTCTTTCTTAAAAGGACATATGTAAAAGAGGCATCCAAAAAAACAGTCTTTTCATAAGCTTTTAATTTATTTAAGTAAACCCTGCTGTGATGGAGGACTGTGCTCAAATGAAAGCTTTTCCAATTTTTCTATATAGTGAGCTAAAAAGGATTCCCACTGAAAGACAGACTATCCACTGCTCTCAAGAGCATTTTTTTCTCTCATGAGGGAAAAGCAGGCACCTGGAGTAACCACTTGGAACAGTTCAACAGTGCATAGGTGCATCCTTCATCCCTGTCCAAATTACTGCTGTATCTCAGCACTTTCTCACACCCTCAGGCACTGATCAGACTTCCAGGGACTATCCCCAGTTTCTCAATGCTGCTGCTCCAGGGTTCTCCCTCCATGGAGCTGGACAAAATTGTTCTGTTCCAAGCTCCTGAAGCAGACTGTGGAAAGTGACTGAAGTAAATGGTTGTGGCCAGGTCATTTCAATGAAAGAAAGATGCTGGTAGTCTGTAGTTCTGCTCAGATGAAACCATCTGGGACTGAAAGAATGCTTGCTCTTGGATCAATAATTCAGGCAAGGGGGCTTCCAGCAAAACCTATGTAGAAGCCAAAATTACTTTTGCAATGAGAACCTGCCCAGGGCAAATAGCCCACCTCTTATTTTCTATGCAAAATCCATTGTCCTCCAACTGATTTTCCAGGGAATGATCAGAACTGAACAGACTCATCCTTTATTTGGGGCTATTTAGCCTGAATTGCACAGTGAATCTATAAGGATTTTCCTTCTCATAAGGCAGTCAGGACTCTACCAGAACACTAACATGAGGCCTGTGCATGCTAAAGTAACAATAATGTATTAAACTTATCAGTTCATTCCTGTCTCACTTCCCCCACTCCCCATCACTAATCTGACCCTGCAGCAACTATAAACCCTACTTGAGAGATGAGGTATTGTCCCCATGCTAGTGTGCACAGACTGAATTTGCATTAAGGATTGATCAGGAAGGATTATCTGGTAGTTTGCACCAACTATTGAGACAATTTCAGAGAAAAAAAAGTTGCTTATTAAAGAGGTGCTTAAGACAGCTGCTTTGCTTTATGACTCATACACAAACAAAAATAAGACTTCTTATTGTACTAAAGACTGTAAGAATTGTACAGCTAATTTTATCTTCAAAGAAACGATATCAGGAATTTTTGAACCACTAGACTGGAAGTACAAAACCAAAACCTTTTCTTGCCCTTTAAGATATGTTCTACACACTTCATTCTTTCTTTTGAATAATAAAAAATCCACACATAAATATGTTTATAAAGAGGTAATTCCATCCTTGGGTTCTGAGACCTATAAACCAAGGCAACTTCACTTTCCTTGTTACAAACATCTTAAGATCACGTTATACAACTAGACATAGTTGTACATATATTTGTGGTTGGGTCCATTTAAAATTATTTAGGGATAGGAAAATATATTTGGAATGTACTGTTGGTATCCAAAAATGTAAAGTTATAATATCCCAATGGTATAAACAAAGAGAGAGGAGGAATTTATACTAGGCAGTATACTGCAACAATGTCTCACAGGCAGAGAGCAGGAATAGGTTAAAAGTGGAATAGTGCTAGGGGAGGCGAGGTGGAAGACGAGTTTATGAGGTGACAGCTCTATTTTGCCTAAGCTGGTCTGGAGGTGAATGGAGAAAAGAGCTCTCTTTCAAAACAGGCTTCAGTATTTCAAAATGTATTTGTGCTCCTAACCAGGTTTTACCTTTCCACAGGCAAGAAGGCCAGGTTGGCTCCAGGGTGACACACCAGGAGCACCAGCTGCTTCACAGAGAAGATCCTCTAAAAACACCTACCAGGAGAACATTGAAATTCAAGGGAGAGGGGGAAAACTGAACAGATACAGGTAAATGCGCATACGCACAGTGCCAACTGTAAATGGCCTCCATTGTTCCTGATCCCACTCCTTTATTCCCTCCATAAAAAAATTATGAGACCCAACTATTCATACAGCATTTCCAGAAATTTAATAGACCGTATAGATTAAACTCTGAGGGCCAAGCACTGGTGTCAGATACACCCAATGAAACCCCATCTGAGAACAGAGTTTGGCTCAGATTCAGCAGGCAAATGAAAGGGTTTTTTTCCACTTTCAGAAGAGACCCAAGTATGTAAAGTTTATAGGCACTAGTAGGAGAATAAATCAATTTAAGTCCATGTCACACCATTCTTTACAGTTTTGTAACAAGGTGTACTTTGTTAGATTTTAATCTGCATACATTTGAGACAGCAAAGCTCTTCAAAATCATCTTTTAATGGCATCGCAATTTATAGACAGTAACTAATTTCAAACTTCATAGCACTTGGCTTTTATGATTATTTCAAATCATTTAAATGCAAATGAATTTCCAGAGAGAGAAAACATCAAATGCCCTTGAGTGGCAACATGTAATAGAACTGCGAGCAGAAATCACAGTAGGAATTTGAAGCAGTCTGATAGGGTTTGACGGGAGGTCTGTATAAAAGTGTTTGCCTAAATCCAATTTACATTTCATTTCACATTATATTCTATTTACCCATTTTGTCATTTTAATATGACTTATTTACTTAATCCTGCTCTGAAACCCAATCTTCTATCAAGAGCAAATGTGGAATTCTGGTCAGAATAGGACTTACAGCAATTTTGCATTTTAGGACAATGGTAATATAGTTTCTAAAAAAGAGCTAGCTAGCTTTTCCCCCACAGTTAATAATGTTACGGCACCATGCAGCCAAAAACATTTGTGCATGCCTTAAATAATTACACTTCTTTCAAGCTAAGCAATTGTTTGCCTACTGACAGAGTAATATTTCCTGGGAGGCATTGCTAAGCTACAGTACATACAAAATATTTGGACACAGAGTGCAGAGAAAGATCTGAACTATTCTTAATGTGATTGCACTCATAAAGATAAGAACTGTCCTGGAACTCCCCATTCAGCAGCAGCTGAACAAAGCACCACGGGTGGGTTTTTCACAGCCAGATGGATTTGCAGGAGGCAGCAAGAGCTGGTCCACCTTTACTGCTTCCTGTGCTTCTGAGTAAGCAGTGCAGGTAAGGACCTGAATCTTGATATCATCCATCCTCTATCAACATCCAGTCTTTAGGTTGTACAATGCATGTCCTTTTTATTTTACTGAGACAAAAAAAGAAACGGTCCACCATTGCGAAGTGATGAAATGCATTCTGCCCTGGCCTATTCCAGTGCAAATTCTGCAATACAGCAGGCTGAACCATGGCATCCAGCATTTGTGGGCAGGCAGAGACAGCACTGCAGTTTGCTCAGCTTGCAAGGGGATTTGACCGTGGCATGGGCCAGACTTACACACGTGAGTGACCAAGGTGTACTGTGGTATTCACATGCCCTCTGAACAGAGGGAGACTTAGCTTTCTCAGGATTTCTCCTGAGAGAAGCTGTGAGAGAAGCAGAGAAAAGAATGATCAAAACAATTCTTGTCTCATTTGTTGCTCCTGTGTTTGTGCCCATGTGGAATGTGTTCTGGAGATTGTTTACCTGAGGTGTTTTGGATTCATTGACCAATTGGAGCCACGTGTGTGTGTGAGGACTCTCAGGCAGAGGGTTTTTCTAGCTAGTAGTTAGTGACAGTTCTTGTTAGTGCAATATAGTGTAATATAGTATAATATAGTATAATAAAGTAATTAATTAGCCTTCTGATACCATGGAGATCTGCACATCATTCTTCCCACCCGTCAGGCAGCACAACGCTGATGGTATACGTGTCTGTTCTGGGGAAAGGAGAACTCTAGTGACCAGCCAGGCCCCTAATTTCTCCAAATACCTGATTTCCAGACCCAATATTTGAATGAAAAGGCAAAAATACATGTCAGACTCACTAACTCCAGCAAAGGCTATACACAGTAACCAGAAGACATCCTAGTCCACCGGAGAGGAGAATGAGGGAACATGAGTTTGTGGTGCTGCTGGTATCTGAATATTTTCTCATTTCCCAGAGAGGAACTGCACTACTTAATACTACTATTTATTAATATTACTACTATTTATTATTATTAATACTACTATTTATTATTACTACTGTTATAGTAGTATATTATTATACTACTATAACAAAGTAAAAAATTTAGATGTCACGTGTTTTCAAAATCTGTCTTTTTAAAGATAACAGAAGACACAAATACCTTCAGATAGTCAGGGCTATTCGTCATTCTGTGCCACACTTCCAGCACATAGTTTGCAGAAATCCATGAATATTTTCATTTCTTATCAGATATAAATTACTGATACAGTCAGTACAATGTTTGTTGGTGAAAACTCCTATAGTTGAGTAAACTGAGTGATGGATTTGAAGGAAAATAAGAATAAAATATTGTGCTTGGGATAGAGAGATTACTAAAATTGTGCTATTCCAACAGTAGCCAGTTTCACAATCAAGATGTCTTTTCTATTGCAAAGGCAATTTTTATATGTCTCCTGCACATAAATGTCAGTCTTTTGTTTATTATGTGTTTCTTTTTCATTTATTTCATTAATTTTGTATATATTTTCTATGAAAAGACTTCTAAGGAAGTACATTTGTCCTCTGTTTTGAGCAATTTGTCTTTTGCAAGGACAATATAACTGTGTAAAAGCAATAATACAAGGTCTTTTATCAAAAACTTATCAGCACTGTTCAAACAATGAGGCAGTTCATTAGATTTGAATAAGCTAACTCCTGGGTTAGCTTTGGACCTACAGTTTGTCAGGTTAGATGCTGGCTTTTTTATTTTTTCATTTTTCAAACTTCATGGAAAGGGTTACTCAGATAAAGGCTGCTATATTGACTAGCAGTGATCAAACAGTAGCAAACCTTTAATAAAGATCTTGAGCCTTTATTACTACTAGGTACAGTTCTACCATCTACTAGTCCAGCTCCCCATTGGCTCCCAGGTCTTGGTGACTGGTGCCCCCATTCCATCAGTGGGGGGTTGTTCAGAAGCTCTGCCTGGGAAATTTCCCTTTGGAAAAAACAGGATGAGGTCTAGGGAAACAGTCCCTTCCAGAGGCCACCCACATAAAGATCGATGGCCAAGCTGCAGAAAGTTTTATTCTCAACTCTCTGGTCTTTCCCCAGTGCTCTCTGCCCACACCTCTTCCTTTCTGTCCCTCCAGCTGTACCCCTGGACATGCAGATTGGAGTGTCTGTCCCTGAGCAGTACAAACCCAGGGCAGTCAATACCACTTCATCTGGCAGCAGGATCCACCACATGGAGGGGGAGAACCAAGCATTGCAGACAAAACCATTATTTGCTGAGATCATCAAATCACAGTTTGCTGAGATTTGCAAAGTACAGTTTTCTGTAAGGAGATGTCAGCCCCTTCACTGCCAGGTTATCCTGCACAGAGGCCATAAAGGGCATGTCCTCAAAGGCACCTCTGGATCCTGACCTCAGTCTCTCTGGCTGTGAATGGTTTTAGGTTTCACTCAGTTCTGCAGGGAGTGGTGAATGGCTTGCACAGTGGTACCACTCAGCAGCTTCAGTGGAGCTGCCCCAGGTATTTGCTGTGTGCATACAGCCAGGTCCTCTCTCAGGCAGGTGAAGTATCCCAGGGAAGAGCTAAAAACCACTGCCAGAAACTTTTATAACAGTATAAAACACTCTTAATAAATGAAATATGTGGGTCTTGTGTCAGAACCAAAATCTGTCAGGAAACAACGTAACTCACCTTTTCTTATTTACACCCAGTACTAAATCCCCTTTTTAATTTCTTCCCTTTTCTACTACTTTTTTTTTTTTTCTTGTAGCAGTAGGATGCTTCTGGTAATACTGGAGAGCCCCTATTTTAACTTTTATTTCCTTTTTCTGTGACAAAATTAAGATTTTTCTTCCTGGAACTGTTGATAATATTTCCTGAATTTAGATATGGGTGTTACATGATAAAAGGAATAATAGAAACTTTCCCTGTGAAATAGAAAGTGCCAAAACCCCTAGACTTTAGGCAATACACTTCATGCACTTACAGTACACTTCAAAGCCAGGAAGCACTAGTGTTAACATGAGAACATTTGCTTTGCAGACATCTGATACCGCTCTCCCAAACCTGCTGAGTGCACTGCTTTTTTTCCTGTGTTTGTTAAACACCCCTTTCCTCAGATGCCTTGGTATCAGTAGGTCATTTTGCCCACAACATAACCACTTTGAACAAGCTCTGTATTTTGAAAGCAAATACTTCAGTGGCTTTTTTACAATAGGAAAGAAGGAAGAAAACACAACAATAATGTGATTGAACTACAATCTTAAAAAGCAGCATGGCTGAGAGACAGATCCCTAGTTTTATGACTGGACAAAAACCAGAAGAGGATATGTGGCTGCTCTGTTTCTATCCTCAGATTAAATATGTTGTGGTAATAACAAAGATTGAAGGAAGGTGTATGATATCAGGGCCAGAACAGAGCAAGTGTCCTACCTCACCTCAGTGTGAAAATAAGGGACAGCCTTCCATACAGGACAGATACACATCCTATATGTAAGCTAGATTATTTACAAAATATTCACTAGCATTTCAAGCTGACATGAAAATTATTAGGTTGCAAAAAAACCTGGTTATCTGCTCTTCATTACAAAGATTTCTGCAATGAAAAGACTACTGAGATTATGGGAAACTTATAAAACAAGTTATTTACCTAGAAAGAAGGATATTTTAAAAATATTTAAAAAAATACAAAATCTAGCTCCATGTATATGCATGTGTTACTACACACACACACAAAACTAGGTATTTAGGATAAGAATTAATATTCAGTGTCTGGCAAAATATTCAACATTATCCTTCAGTATAATCATCTTTTTAAACATGGTAGGACCTTTTTGCAGGTCAATCACAGTTTTCAGGCAAGCTGTAATTTAAATCAGCTCCATTCTGCATCTAATGTGGATGTTTGACTGAAAAATAATTAAAACCAACCGCACTACTTGTGTCTCTTTGTCTGTCAGATACAGACCACTGTTGTGCATGCACATTGCTAATCTCAGGAAAGGAAACCTTGCAGAAAGGACAACGAGGTGACAAAGTAATTACTCGCAGTGGGTGCTTTGAAGAATTGTAATAAAGAGGTGCTCCCTGCTCACGCTGCCTTCATCTCACCTGAACTCCTATTTGGTGACTCACTTTCACTGCCCACATCATCCTTTAGGCTAATAATGGAAATAGATAGCTCTCCTGGCAAGCACAGACAGTGTATCAGAGCTATCGACTCTATCTCTACTTTTTCAGCACCAAGATGGTTCAGTTTGTTCATCAAAAGGGTCTCAGCTTGTGTAATCTCCTTTATCAGCCCTGCTTCCGTCTCAAAGCTTGCAAAGGCTCCTGCTCCTTAAATTGCTGCCTTCATCTGAGCCAATGCAGTGCATATTTCCCTTTTCTACAGAATGATGTTTTGATGCCAAAGAGAAGGAGCATGAGAGAGAGAGAGAAATAATCTTGGCACTCATTCAGGTTGTTGTGAAGAAAAAGAAGGGAAAAAAACCCAGACTGCCAATGGGGATTTCCTCTGTAATAAGCCAGATGGCATCATAGGATGCTTGGGGAGACTGTTTCTGTCTAATTCTCTTCAGCAGCAGAAACTGCCAAGGCCTGGCCTTTGTGGTAAAACCAGTGACTAGCTATTTTATATTCTTTCTCTTTCTGTGCATGCTGTCCCCACCTGTCACTAATGCCTTTGTAATGCAGTTGGTGCCTGATACAAGCCTCTTCCCCTCCTTTCTCTCCCTCTCTTCTGGACTCCAAATAATATTTCCTTTCCACCTATACCAGCAACAGGGATGCAACATTTGCTTTATATCCCAGTGATGTCAAGACAATTTCTTTCTTCAAGTGCAAAATGTTTCACATTTTGGGGAAACATAACATGGGGAAAACCAGCTGTGAAATTTCTAAATGTTGCCATCCTGGCAAAAGACCAAAGCAGGGGTTGGTGCAGGGAAATGAGGATCTGGTGTTCTGTAAAACACAGCCATTCTGAAGCTCAAATGTCAAGAAGGACAACCTGCTTGAAATGCTGTCTGGGGTTGCAAGGATTTTTTAAATTTATATTTATAAATTTTATTTATATACATATATAGCTATCTATCTGATTTTTTTTTTTTCATATCTGCAAAAAATGTGGTGTTTCAGTTGTATTCTGAATTGTGGGTTCAATCTCTGTGCATACGAGATGGATAGTAGAGTCTGTGTATTCCAAAATGATGGAAAACCTTGTAGAAATCTGCTATGGGATTGCTAGGGTGTTTTTAGTTCCTTAGAGTCAGGTCCATAAGCTGTCTGCTTGCTTTAAGGGCTTGTATATCCACTGCAAGGATTAAATTGTTTTTCCTCTCCAGAAGCAGTCCTATCATGTATTCAGCATGGAGCAGTTAGAGTTTTAAACTCACTCTTTGCTGAAAACAAAGTAGCATTTTCCCACAACTTTCTGAAGCTGCTTCTTTCTTTTTGACATGGTTCTTTGTCTCCAAGTAGTCATCATGTGCAGATATCACCTCAGCAGAGTAAAGAAACACATCCCAGAGTATCATTTCATATAGGCATAGAGCTGCTAATGGCTGCTGTAGCAAAGGCACTTACTTACAAAACCCTGCATGCTGTGCTGGTAAGGAAGGCACAGAGCTAACGCAGAGATATCGGCCGAGATGCAGACGGTGCTGGTTGGCAAAAACAGGACTGCAAGAGCCATAAAAATAGCAGCATTTATAATCTGATAACGACATGTTCATTGATATACTGTCAACTGGGATAATCTAAAGACAATCAGAAGTTATTTTCTTTATCTAGGTATAAAATAGCAGTAAACAGGCTTACAGGATTTTTCTAAGATGAAGTATTTAATTTCTTCTTGGAAGTAAAGCCATGCAGATAGCTGTCTCTTTGAGCAGCTGATGAATGTTTCTAGGGATAAATATTGGTGGTTTTATTCAATTAAACAACGATGTACCATTTCCACATTTTTGGATGAATAACAATAGTCTGTATCACAATGGGTCTACTCTTTAAATGTACAAAGAGAAACCTGAGGACTGTCAACTGAAAAATGATAAGCAACCTCTTGTTCCTGTCCCCAGAAGCTTTCCATGATTCCAACAGCAGAACAGAAACCAAACCCTGAAATCAAGCCCTGAACCATGGCAGGCCTGGTCCCAGCCCATCCTGGGAAGCCTGGAGAGAGCCTCCACCTGTGCTGTAGCTGAGACTGGGGACAACATTTGGCAGAAAAGGTCCCTTGGCAGCACCCAGCAAAGGAAGGCTTGGCCATGGGGGAGCTGGATGGTGCCCTGTGCAGTGAAGCAGCATGATGGGCTCCCCCACCAACCAGCATATTGTCCCCTGAGGGGGAGAGCCCAAACACCCACACAGTTCCCTGTGTGGCCCCTGCCCTCAGCACTGCTTTTCCCTGCTCCAATCCTGCCACATGACTTGCTGCTGGAGGCGCAGCTGTGCACACCCCGCCAGTGCCTGGGCTGGCCCTCTGCCCACAGAATAGCAGATTTCAGTTCCCAGAACTGCTCTCCAGGGCCAGGATGAGCAGGAAATCAGGATTTCTTGACACTGGTCTAATGCTGGAAGGGAGATCAGCCAGGCAGAACTGATGGGACCCAAAGATAGCTTAACATCAGCTCTTGCCTAGTGACTTCCTCTACTACAGAGCATTGCAGCCAAGGCATAACCCAAGATCCAAGCCAGTATGTGTGGATAGGGCAATAACAACAAAGCCATTTTTTTCTCCTCCCAGCAGTGTGTTGAGCATTGCTTCGGGTTTGTGACCCCATCAGAATTCAGTACAGATTGCCCACCCCTGTGGGCAGCACTCCCTGCTGTGGTCCCAAGGGCAAGCTGGTGCTGCCACCAGCCTGTGCCTGCCTCTACAGGGGCTTTCTTGAGCCCCAGGTGATCCCATGTGGTGCCTTGGGAGCACATCCAAAGGCAAAAAAAGAAATCCTTTCACCCAACAATTTTTAAACCCATTACAGAACACACCAGAGTGACCTTAACTTTGAGTGAGATGTTTATTTCCATTCTGGTGAGCTTTATCCTAAAAAACAACTCTGAATTTGCCCTAACTCAGGTTTACTTGGGTTAGAAGTTACAGATGACAGCTGGGCAGACTTCAGCGAAATGATGTGTTTGTTCATTCTCACAGAGTTTTGGTTAATTAGGCAATGAAAGATGTAGTTTAGAATCAGGATAATAGGAATAGCTATATCACAGTAAATTAGTGGGATACTTCTGGGACATTAATGGAATCAGATGCCAGTATCTGTGTTGGTTTAGGAAGGCTCTATGTTTTGCCTCCAAAAAGATCCTTTGCCAGTAGCAGTAAAGTTCATGTTGTCTGTTCCATAAAATAGCATCTATTTTCTATCTATGTATGTTACTACTAATGTCCCCATCCTATGGAACAGCTGTGAATCCTTCCATACTCCAGGCATTTGTGTGTCCTCCTCTATAAAAAAATGTTGATTTGGGAGGCAGCAACCATTAAATGAAGAAGTAAACTCCCTGCTGTGGGAAATTTCTGTTAAGACTACATGATTATAAAAGTGAGCTTTCAGGAAATTTGGAAGCATATTGTCTCTGAGGCAAGAGGAACCTGTTGCGGAACACAGGGTTTTTGAAAATTATATATAAATGTGTAAATGGCAAAGTCTACCCCTTGACTGTGTTTTTGAACTGGGCTTGCCTGTGGACACTTTCCATGAAAGAATATCCAGTAGAGCTCTGACCTTGACAGCAACAGCCAAATACCTGGGAAAGGCAAAGTGTCTCCTGGAAGGCCTAATGCAGTGAGGGGAAGGAGCTCAGGTTGAAGCCACATTATCACAATTTTTAAACTGCAGTCTTGCTGCTCTGACAATGCACATAATTTTAATGTGTGATCATAGTACCATGAGACCTCTTATCAATATGTTCACTATGCAAGTGGAAGCTTAGAAAACTTCAAAGCAAGTTGATAAATTTCCATAAAAGTGTTGCCAGCCCATAATCAGATGGCCAGGAATTCCCAGTTGCACCAAAGATAAAAACTGATGATATTAATTTGTCCTTGTTTGAACCAAGCACTCCTTCTGAAATCAGCAGTACCCACATGTGCTAATATCAGTCCCTTGCCTGCAAAAGCTATTTTTCTGCCAGTCCACAGATTTAGGGATTTTCTTTATTTCTCTTTCAAAGAGTGAAAATGAAAAGGGAACATAAAACAAAAACTCAAAGGACTCCATTCTATTTAGATTGAAGTTGTCTCTATTTGGCAAGCCAAAACCTGCCTTTGGCCTTTATTTGGCTTTTTCAAAGTCATAGTCTACTGCTTCCTTTCCTAAAATTCAAAGGCAATACCTATTGGTGAGATACCACACTCTTACTCAGCTGCTTCTAAAGCAGCTCTGCAAAATATACTCAGTAATTTTTCCAAATCTGGAAACTGAACATTTGTTTAATGACTTGTTCCCACCAGGAAGAGTCCAAATCAAAACCTTCCTCCCACCTCAATTTTGTGTTTTTCCTTCTCCATGGCTGCCTCACAAGTGTGGACAGCTGCAAGCCTGAGAACATGGGCATTTAATGTAACTATATTTTTTTAAGCTGGAAAGGCTCACACCATAGGAGAGCTAATTAAAGTTACTTTGTAGTGAAAAAGAATGTCACAGAAACATCCAATTTAACTGAGAAGATAGAGAAACACAAAGACAAAGCCAAAGTATTTTTCTAAACTTCCTTTAAAAAAAAACTTACCAATAGGATTCAGAAGTTTTCTGCAGTCTCATCTAGTTCCCTTTTGACCCCCACCCCCTGCCCCTGAATTATTAAATTAAAGGCCAGAAAGCCTTGCTTTGCCAGCTTTGCTCATTTTAGTTAATTTACGTAGTTGCCATCTGGGGATTTTTTTTTTTCTTTGTTTGTTTTTGTTTTTGTTTTTTTTTTTTCCTGGATGGAAATGCATTTCAGAAAGCCTTTCACCTTGAAAGAAGGACACCTAGGAATGAAGGATCCATCTTCATTCCCAACAGCTTGCTGCTGATCATGCCCTGGTAGAAGTGGAAGTCCTTCTCCCAGCTCCCACACCCATGTGGGCAGAGCAGGAGCACCATGCCAGTCAGGAGTGGGGAAGGGATTTGGGAACAGCAGCACTGCACAGCACCTGCTCTGCATCACTCAGGCACAGGGTGGAAATCATTTGCCTGGCTCAGCACTGAGCAGATGAAATTGCTCCCCTTCTGCCTTAACCTGGGGATGAAGGTAACACCACAGTGTCAGACAGCTGCTACAGCAGACCCTGCAGTTCCTATAAGCTCCATGTGGTGATTTAATTTTTACAGTTGTTTACTTAGAGGCTTCACTTTTAATAATTCTGAGAAAAGGATCAAAGCAAAGCAGTGAAGCCTCTAGCATTTTTGCCTGCCTCTTTTCTCTGCTTGCACAAAGAGGAAGAAGGCCTTTCTGCAAAGTCCTGACTCAAGTATAAAACTAAAATTTACATTTATCATATTTGAAGGCAGCCAAGAAAAACTGACCTCATGGTATGAACTCTGCGAAAGCTCAGGAGGGAGAAATTAAAACAATTAGTAGTAATTACCACCAAAATTATGGTACTGAATAGAACAGTGCCTAATAATGAGAGGTCACAATTACTAATGCACCCTTCTGTATGCTCATTTGTCTTCTTGGTGTTGTAGCCATTTGTGTTGTCCTTCTGCACAGCAGGATGCCCAGTGCCACGCTCCTTTCTCTTTCATGAGAAGTTCACAATAAACAAGGGTTCAACATGTTCAGAGCAGCAGTTTGTGCCTTCAGAGGACTTGGAATAATATGGGATTTACTTTCAGTCTCATTGTAAAGAAACTTTGCTGCATCTGAGCTTTATTGTCTTTCACTTAATATGTTACAAGGGAATGCAGCTAAAAGGTGAGCAAAACTGCATTAATTTATATTTTCTCCCAAATAAATGGAACCAGAATCAAACTTTGCATTCTTCTTCAGGCACAGGCTTTGCACACAATAGGGAGGTTTATCAGTGGATTTTACTGATGAAGCTAATTCATAGAATGGTTTGGGCTGGAAGGGACTTTAAAGACCTACTTGTGCCTAGTTCCCACACCTCACTATGGGCATGGAAACCTTCCACTAGACCAGATTGCTCTAAGCCCTGTCCACCCTGGCCTTGAACACTTCGAGGGTTCAGGCATCTACCACCACCCTGGGAACTTGTTCCAGTGCCTCATCACCCTCATTGTTAAAAATTTCTTCCTTCTATCTAATCTAAATCTGATCTCTGCTCATTTAAATCCATCACCCCTTAGCCTATCACTGCATGCACTTGTAAAAGTCCCTCTCTGACTTTTTTGTAGACCCCCTTATTCAAATTACTGATGGAGCCAATAAAGGTAGGACAGAAATTAACCCTTTCAGTGACATCACAGTATAAAACTGCTTGCACAACAGCAGTATCCACACAAGAATTTTTATAATTTTTATATTAGCCACCCTGACAATTTAACACACTCATTTTGGGGACTTAAAACTTGAAACCCAGGATTTCCTAGGGAGGTCACCTACACCGTGTGCCTACTCTGATACATTTTTACAGATTCACATCAATTCTGCAATTTGTAATGTTGGTCCAACAACAAATCAGCTCAAAGGCATTTTGTTACTTAAAGCTTCTTAATCAAAAGAAGGCATTTTGGGTCAACCCTTGTCTGCTTAATCAAAATGTTTTCTTTCAGCACAAATATGAAAGCAAACTTCAAAAAGTAACATTAAAATGATAAATTACATTTTTCTATTCCAGAAAATTCATAAAACATTATAGCAACTCTATTTAAGACATTTTTCACAGCCGATCTCATTCAAATCAATACTGTCTTGAAGAACATTTTGATTTCAACATCACAGCATTTTCTAAAGGACAAGCATTAAAAAAAAATTTGCCATAGGTAAAAGTGGACATAGCATTAAAAAACACGATGAGCATGATGCATTGTGTTGTTTATAATCTAGAGATAACAACAAAATTTTTAAAAAATCTAAAAGTCCAAGAAAAGTTCTCAGGAATTGTTACCTGATATGACGTAGACAAAAACCATCTTTCCTCTCCTCTTATAGATCTATAAGTGCCAGTTCAATCACCTCCCTTCTGGAGGCTGCAGCCTTCATCAGAGGGCTGGCAGAGCAGGCTGTCAGAGCACTCTAATTTACTTCAGGAAAAATCAATTAAGATAGCTTAAGTGACTTTAACGGGGAAATTGCTGGTGACAGTAATCACCACTGCAGACAGTGATGAGTACACGAGAATGGCAACTTCTTCCATCAACATATTTGTACCAAAGTGGGCATCTCTCCATTGGTTCAACATCTGAGCCAAAGCCCTCTCAAGTCAACAAAATTTCTGGAATTAAAAAAGTAGAATTAACAATTAACATATATTCAATATTTGGCTAGGAAACAATACTGCTCAAAGTATTCCTTTGTTTGTTTTTTTACACACACACACACACACATGTATATATATATATATATATATATATACACACTCACACATATATGTATATATATACACACACACATATAGTTGCCCAGGCACTCTTGTGATTGAGTAAACTATATTGAAAGAGTATGTCTCAATAAAGTCAACATTGCGTGTCTGAATCAGTACTACAGAAAACAACAAATGTCACTCTGCTGCTTCTGCCACTTCAGCACCACTTCAAAGGTCACTAATTCCTTGAGAAGCTGCCATAAATAGCCTGCATCTTATACAGAAATGTTCTGCCAAAATATTAACTCAGAGTTGCCTTATATTTTCACCTTCAGTCATCAATACTTTTGACAATCCTTTGCTAGAACATGCTTTCCATCTTAACACCTTATTAATTCCATGGCTACATCTTTCCCCATACTCCTACAGTAATTGCAGGACTCCCACTCAAGTTTCACTGACACCGAGAAGTGGAAAACATTCTTCCCAGATGGGAAACTCTCTGTGTAGTGATGTAGCTCCTGTTGATAGAGCTGTGCTTCTGCCTATTCCTCCCCAAAAGTTAAGCTACACTAGCAAAGCCTTTTTTTTTTAATGTTAGTTTAAAATGAGTACACACTAGTGTTATCAACAGTATTAAAATGGTGGAGGGGAAAAAAATTTACATCCAAAGCCAGTAGATCAATAGGAACAGAGGCTTCTCCTGTGAGACATGGCCTTGGTTAAGCAGCAGCTTTGACTCTGCTCCTCTCGCACAGGCAGCCTTGATGAGAAACACAAAAAGTGTCTCCGGTGAGCATTACTACAAACAGGGCACCTTGTAGCATCATTTTAGCCTATGCACATGAGGAAATTAATAATCTCAGGAGAGACAGAACTGGTGCTTTTGCACATACAGCAGCTGAACTGTGTCTCAACACGAAGCACACATATCTGTGTACACTCAAGAACCAGAGGGAGAAAGCAGGGGAGAGAAGATATCATCTCCTCAAGCCTTACTGCAGTCAGGCAGTGAATATTGCCAATGTTGCAACACTGGAATCCAGCTAAACTTTCCCCAGCTGCAGAAACCTGCCCCATCTGCTGCCTGGTGGAGCTGCTATGCAAACAGAAGGGCTGTCTTCAGCACATTGCTGCTTTCTGACCTCCATGGATAAAGATGACTTTACCACAACCAGCACAAGCTTCCAAAGATTATGGAGGATGTTCTCAGGAAAACAAAATCATAATGAACAGTGGAAAACATTACTGGGCAGCACAGTAAACACTGAGCTGGAATAAGTGGAGGGCTTTTCTTCAGGAAAAATACTGTGAGTAAAAGAAAAATCAGAAGAAAGCAGCCATTCAGGAACTGTATTATTAGGTGTAGGCACATCTTCAGAATATGATGAAACAAGTACATGGGTTCCATATCCTGCCCTTCAGTACAGCAAATGTGAACCTTGTTGGTTCAGAAATATAAAGGCTTAGAAAATTATTAGAACTTACTGGATGAACAAGGTATATAAGACCAAATAATTGCACTCACAAAAAGCATTGAAGATGTTTTTTTGAAACATTTCATCCAGTCTTTTCATGCTTGCAAAAATTCCTAGTACTGGAAATAATCTAGAGGATAAAACTCAAGACATAAACCCTAAAAAGTATACTACCAAAGGGATGAATACTGTAATTATCTAAAACCTGTTAAGGCATTTAATAATGTGTGGCCTACCTGGAATCAATAGGTAACTAACTCAGCAGGCAGACAGCAAAATCTGTACCTTAATTTTTTTTCTTACTTAAATTAAAAGGCTCAATTTCAGTAAGATTTTCAAAGTCCTTATAATCTTCAGACTTACCCTTGAATTTTCCATTTTCTTCAGCTACTGAGAAAAGTTTTGTTTTCAAATTGGCAGCTTTGTACTATTGCCTCAATGAATGATTGCAGCAACTTGAAGCCTGCAATGAAAACAGCAGCAGCTTAGGCACAAAGCAAAATATGAGTAACAAGTAAATGTATCGTGTAATTTCCACTGTCAGACAACCCCTCCCCTACTAAAGGTCCTTGTCCACACCCTTTGTCCCACAATTAATGACATATTTTCTTCTTGTTCCCCCTTCTTCCAGGAGTGCTGCTAAGGTTCAAGGTACAACAATATCACGGTGGAAATATTTGCACTCATTTCTCAAAATGATCAAGCTCATATTAAAAATATCTTCACACGCATCTATTCAGCATATGTTGTCATTGTTTTCTGTTCTATTTCCCCTTTTGAAGCTGGTTAAGCTACTGGGCAAATTAGCTGAACAAGTGGAAAAGGTTGAAAGCACTTCTTTAGAGCTCATCCCTGTATTCAGCTTCGGTATCTGAGTTTTGCTGACTCAGTTTTGTTGAATGAGTGGCTAACTTGAAACTTTTCAGCCAGTGATTAGTCACAGGTAAGACTTTTATACAGTTGAGTCAGCTTTCACTCACCAAAAAATCCAGAGAGTTCTGAACATTGACGTCTTCTGTTCAGATTAGTCTTGATATCCCTGAGCTAGGCAGCTAAGCCCTCTGTGCAACATGGTAAGCATTTTGGACCAGCATCTACAGCTCTACTGCAGATATCAGACAGAAAAAAAAAATGTCTTAAATCTCACCTCAACGTGATTCTGAGAACACACAGACCTTTTACTAATTTTGGGATTTTTGTGTTTCCTTGTGACAGTCAAGAGTGGGGATGCTGTGCCCACATACACACCAGAAGAAAACAGGTGATGGCCCTAGCTAGGTGGGGAATGGATAGTGAAGAAGCCTGATCCAATTTTCTAACTGGAAATTTTTTATGTGTTGCATAAAGAAACCTTGGAGAAGGAAGCAAACCCATGTCTCCCTTTACCCAAACAAATCCAAGTGTAGTTGGGCAAGAGAATGCTTTTGAGACTGGCTTTCTTTCTAGTTCAATGACTGTTGAATTACTCCTTGAGCTGAGGGAATGGTGCTGCTGCTGCAGAGTTGCCCATAGAGCTAATCCTCTTGGGGTGGTAGGAGCTGGAGTCTGAGGAGGAGACCATCAAGACCCTGCAGATATTGCTGATGTTTCCCCAGCTCACATAAGTGCTTCTGAGAACTCAGCACAAGGCCCTGAAAATTGACTCAGAGATCATTAGGGAGCCAGCAAAGTGCCTGGTACATGGATTGATGCTTTCTGAGAACTGCTGCAAAGGAAGCAGGTGGTTGCATCTGCCAGCTGCAGTTTTTCCAGATTCTGCTTTGAAGCCAGGATGAATGTTGTTCCAATAATCGAGTATGCAGGCTGCAGAGATATATGACTGGGATGTGTCCTAACTGGAAATGATGGGCTGCATTGCTTTTGCAGCTCCTGGGTCCAATGTCAGCTGGGCTTATAGACAAGCTCATCTCTTGCAGGCTCCTCTGAAGTGCAGTGCAGTTAATATTGCAGATAAACTGGGATTCTGGTCGCACAGCAAGAGGAATGTGTCCAACTGGCAGAGAGAATAAATACTTCTCCAAACAGACAGTAATCAGTTAACATTACTCTAAAACAAACATTGAGAAAGCACAGCACTTTAGCAATTAAAGGTCCAAATTTGCAAAATTAATTAGTGTTTCCCACAGCATAGCACTCTACTTATGAACAGCTCTATTGTAAATGTATGATGCTCTAATATGAAAAGAGAGCATTCTTATGTTAATTATCTAATTAACTAATCTGGGCACAATTAGCAGCTGAAACAGCACAGCATTACACTCTCTTCCTTCTTCCCTTCCGGATTCAAGATTGCCTTTAAATACGTACTTTGGAGTGGCAGGGGACCCTGGTGACAGGGCTTGCACCACATTAAGCAGACCTCCATGCCAGCAGAAGTTCCAGTGAGTGGGCACTGACACAGGAGAGGCAGTAATCTCTGGCACGTAATTTAGGAGGGGTAAAGTCATCTATTTAATCTCACCCCTGTAGCTAGCCAGCCCTCCAGGGAAGCCATCCTTGTCACTTCACAGAAAGTCAGCGTGAAATGCTCAGGAATACAGTTGTCTGTTTCTCTGTCCATTTGGAAACTCAACACCACTTCACCAAACCCCCCTGAGAGCAGTATTTTCCAAAGGATGGATCAGTGGCTATTTTAGAGCTCTGAAAATAGAGAGTCTGTTTCATTTCTACTTTGCTGCCAGAGTAGCTATTGACTTCACTAAAGTTTACTGTGGCATGAAGAGAATTAGCGAACTGCGTGCAGATCTCTGACAAAAACTTACCAAAGAGAAGAACGTTTGCTGAAAGATTCTAAATCAGCCTCAGTGGATGGCTCAGACAATGTCTTAAAGTCCTAAATCAGATTACATCACAATGGTCCTAAACCAGGGGCAGAAATGAAAGAAGAATAGTAATTTTATATTTTCACATTTCTACATTTCTACACCTGCATCACATAGCCTTTTTTATGCAAGAATTTGGGTTTGTGTTAAGCAATTAAAAAGGGCAGAAAAAGGAAACATAAGGTGAGACTAACAAGTTCTAGACAGAATTGTACAAAATGTTGATCAAATTAAAATACTTTCTCTTTCTTTTGGGGTGTTTTTCTTTTAGAGTTCAGTTTGTCTGCTAGTTCAGGATTTTCCATTAAGAAATTTTGGGTAGATCTACTATAATGCTCCACCTCTCCCACTCATTCAATGCTCTCTGCAAGGAAAGGATTGGTAGTCACACACCTTTGCCTATGCCGTGCAGGGCTGGTTTTGAAACTGTGCTGATCTACTATGTATTACAGAAATATAAAATATTTATGTCAGAAAGAACTAGAATAGTTAATCTAATACAACACCATCAAGATCTGCTGCACTAAATCTGCTTACTCTGGACTTGTGCTCTTGAGTTCTGAGCATCTCCAAGGATGGAGGCTCCAGCACTTCTCCAGCCAATCTGCTCCACATTTTCCTGCTCTTCCAGTGAAAAAAAATTTCTTAATAGCTAACTGGAATTTCCTGTCTTCCAAGCCCTGTCTGCTTCCTTTTGCCCTTTCACTGTGAATCTCTCATAAAAATCTGGATTCATCTTCCCTACAGCTTCCCAATAGGTAGCTGCAGGCAGCCAGGAGACCTCCCTTCAGCTGTTCTTTCTCCAGGCTAAAATAAAGCAGCTGCTTCAGCTTCTCCTTCTACATCACTTGCTCCAGCCTCCCACCACCATGGTGACCCCTCCCTTGGACTCACTCTGTGTGGTTGATACTGTTCTTGTGCTGAGAAAGACAGAACTGGACTCAGTGCTCCCACTGACCTCTGCCCAGTGCCATGTCATGGGGAATGATCAGTCCTGCTGGCTGCTGGCTGCCCACTGCACTTCTGCACAGGCAGCTTCACAGAGATGCTCTGGGTTTGGAAGGCTGCAGCACTTTGCTGGACAGGTTCTGAGAAACCTGAGCTAATACTGAGGTTGGCCTGGCCTTCACAAAGCAGGGGTGAAGTAGGCCAATGCTTTCACAAAGCAGGGGTGAAGTAGGCCAATGCCTCCTGCATAAGGTTTTATGCAGGTCTGTGCAGCTCCTCGGTGGGCTGCAGTCACAGGCACTCACCTCCAGCACGGGACCCAGTCCCTGCACACAAGAGCCCAAAAAGTAAATCTACATGGACCAGCAAAGACTTTGCTCAACATCTGAGAATTCCAGACTGGTCTCTTCCTCATCCCAGCATAGTTTACAGCATGTCCCAAGTGAATAAATCCCACAGGGAGAAAGAATGAATCATCTCAGCAATAGTGTTGCACTGATGAAACTCCTGACACAAGCAGCCAAAAGCTGCCTTGCCCACCCTCAGATCCAAGGAGAGGCACTTGCACTTGTCCATATTCTGAGTAGACATGACCACAGGCTGAGACAATGAACAACCCATGTGCAATGCAAATGGCTAAACAAGAAAAGAAAATGAGAGAGAGAGGAGACGGTTCCCAGACACCATCACCAGGTCATGTATCCTCTGGCATGTGTTGTGTAAGTCAGATCTTATTTAAAACTCTCTCTTAGTTCTTATGTTAGCTTGTTCATAGAGGGTAATCCTGTGAATGATGTGCTCCTGGCAGAATAGCTAAGCTAGGAAAGGACTTACAACATTATATTCCCTTGTGAAAGGAAAGGGGACTGATTCTTCCAAGACCTTAAAATATAGTGCTGGGCACCTATTAATAGCTTTTGTCAAAGTGAATCATCATCGTCATCTCTTAAACAATGACTCATGAATTAGCCACACAAATAATTGCATCTGCTGACCTCTACAAGCAGAAGAAAAAAAAATTAAAACCAAGCAATAAAACCAGAACAGAAAAAAAAAACAAAAACCAAAAAAAAAGCAACCAAAAAACCCAAAAAAACACCCAACTACATAAGCCATATAAAAAACCATATAAAATAATTAACCATAATTGGACAACAAAAAGAACTGCCTGCCTTTGCTGGGGGATAAATCAGCTTACTTAA
>VZRH01005469.1:16528-69520 GCA_013397555.1 Urocynchramus pylzowi | reverse complement strand
AAAAAAAAAAATTAAAACCAAGCAAAAAAACCAGAACAGAAAAAAAAAACCAAAAACCAAAAAAAAAGCAACCAAAAAACCCAAAAAAACACCCAACTACATAAGCCATATAAAAAACCATATAAAATAATTAACCATAATTGGACAACAAAAAGAACTGCCTGCCTTTGCTGGGGGATAAATCAGCTTACTTAATATATGTTACCAAATGCCACCACATTTCCATGTATTCTATTTGAGCCTTGAGTGATTTTCATAAATCCGTAAGAGCCCTTCTGAAACTCTCCAGCTGCCTCAGAAGGTACCACCAGATGCTCTGGATACCTGTACTACACTATTTCTAAAGCATGGCTTTGGAGTAGTAGAGCCCTTTCTTACAAGCTGCAATGAGCCTAGACACCAAACAGTTCTCCAGTCAAATCAAAGTCAGAACCTCAAATCCCAGCTCTTTCACAACATGCTGGCCTCCAATGTTCATGGAGGCCTCCAAATACCACGACAGCAATTGTCCTACCTACTCATAAGAAATTACTGTACCAAAAATCTTAGGGAACGCTTTATAACATGTCTTAATTTCAGGAAAATTCTCTTCTCTTTTGAGAAACAGACAGTCACAGATAGTGCTTTAGGGGCACAGCCCCTAAATTCAGTCATATCTAGAATAATTTGCCAAACCAAGTTTTCAAGCTAGAGGCACTAGAGTGCAGCTGCATGACCTAGCATGGATTTTACCACTGTACAGAGCCCTTGGAGCTCCACTAAGGACACTGCAGAGTCCAGTAAGGAATCTGTCTACTGACAGGAAGCCTGGTTTTTGTCTCGAAACAGCCATTTCAGAATTTCTTCTTTGTCCATGCAATTATGGAAAATATGTAGAAAAACACCACCCTGTGACTTACATTACAAATTGCTATTAAGCAATAATCATTGAGTTTTGCCATGTGAGTGCAAACTTTCATCATCAATCCAGAGAAAAAGTATCTGTCTTATCTATATAAGAGACACTCATGACCTGCTTATGGTTATCCCACTATCTGGAAAAAAGACACAATGCAGTGTTAATCAAACATACAATTTTCTGGTTTATTTCTTAAGTGCAAGTCTTGATGATGTTTTTTTTGGGAAAGATTTTAATGACATAAGTTGTGAGAGTACTGAAGTTCATTGTCTTTTGGGACCTCTAAGCAAGTGTTTCCAAATTCCATACGTTAAACATCCATAGAATTTGTTACAAATATTACTAGTTTGTGCCAGAAAGTTTGTAACAAGATGCTGGCTGGTTACCAAACCACTAACTCTCTAGGACTGGCTTAGGGACAATTCAGTGTGTTATTTAATGAAAGGGAATACATGGCCCTGTGAGACTCACTTCCCAGCGTGGTTTACTCTCTCAGTGATCCTGCTTGGCAGCTCCCTGCTAGTGTGGAACCCCACCCAGGCCAGCTATGCTGAAGCCAGACTGTCATCTGAGCCACTGACTTTCCTTTTTGCCTCAGATGGTCTCAAATTGCATTCAGACTCTGCATTTAGAAATAGTAGGGAAATGGTGTGCACAGACATCACCCGTTATATGGGATGGAGTGCTGATGCCCTGCTCTCATTCAGCAAGCAATTATAAAGGCTGCATTTAGTGGTAAAGCTGAACTTTTGGTAATGCTTACTAATACTTTATTTTAGGTTTGGGTTTTTCTCCTTTTTCTGAGAGGACTTTCCCCTTCCATAGTGTCTTTCATCTGAAAATACTTCCCAGTTTAAACATATGTTTGTAGAATTTTTTTTTCAATATGTTCCTGAGCCATGGGAATAACAGAAGCACTGTGGTGTAATGTGCAAAGCATCACTGCTTTTAAATTGAGGTGGGGAAGCAGAGAATATTGCCTTTACCTGGAACTACAAGGGTAATTAATATAACTGGAACATCAGGTTAATTAAAAATACTTTGTGACCTAGGAAGATTGTTACTGAGTCCAAAGTATCAGATCCATCTTTTAAGGTTGTTGTTTTAAGAAGTTTTTTGTATAAAAGGTTACTGGTACTTTTCACATTATTCACATTAAAAAAAAAAAATTGCAGATCCAAACAAGGTGCTTCTGGACTCAAAGGAGATATCTATGCATGCTGATTCTTCATGTAAGTTAAGGATTTTTTTTTTTAGAACTCTTTTTCATTGAACTATTAGTCCCCCTACCTATCCCCTAAGTATTCTTCTTTGATTTAAGATTACAGCTGAGTTAGTTTCAGGATTATTTTACAGCACAGGGCAAAAACTGTGTCAAGAACCCAAAGAACACATAGGAGGCTGTTATTGATGAGTTATCATGTAACCACCATAAAGAGGATTTTTTTGCCTTTTCCTCCTACCTTTGAGTGTCGTCTTACCTGGCTTTCCAGAGGTTTCATGGAACATTCAAAACTATTATCTTAATTTTTCTTTGACATCTGACAAACTGCTTATGCCAAGGACTCTACTGAACTGAAACACCTTTAAGTCTAATGAAGATTTTCTACAAATCTTAAGATTTGAGACATAAGTCAGGGATGCCATGGACTGAAACGAGCAAAATAACTACCAAGACCTCAACATTCCTATCATTCAGCATGGCAACCTTCAGCAGCCAGAGAGGGGAAAATACAGCAATCCATATTCAGAGTAGTCACCTGCCTCTTTTGTCTCCCCTGTTAAGTCAAATTCACTGTTATTGCTGCTGTTTAGATACTACTGGAATAACAGTGACTTTAAAATACACATGTTCTCCAGAGATGTCAATCATTAAATCTTTTTTTGTTTCAATTTCACTAACATTTGTATAACAGATGAAGTCATCCATGGATTTGTGTTCTGCTTTACTGGTGTTTAAGCCATATGTTTATATTGATAATTTGGAATCAAAATGAGGCAATAATCAAGACAGAATTTACTGCAGCTCATCTTAAAGTAGCAATTCTCAGTCCCTAATGATGCAGGGTAATACCTCTTAGAGAAGGAGAGAAACCTTGTAAATGCTGCTCTCACCTTTATCCCCATTGCTGAGTGCTTCCTCCATTCTGACAGCCCTGGGAGGAGAGTGGTGTCTATTCCATGTCAGTAGGAACAGGGGGATTAGATAGTAGATGGGAAAGGGTTGAAAGGCAATATCTGCTTGCATGGTGGTGATTATCTGTTTGGAATGATTTGATTAGTCCTCTTCCCTGTTCCTGGGAAATGGAGAGCTGAAGCATTGCAACCAGCTGAATTTGTGCAGTCATGCCAGAACTGCAGAAAAGTTTCCTCTTTCTCTTTGTGGAGTTGCTCAGGCCCATCAGCTCAGGCAAGGCCACTTTTAGACCTAAATGTGAGAAGCTGGATTGTGAGGGAGAGAAGATTTTTGCAGTTAGAAGTAGCAAGAGATCAGGATATTCATGCCTGGGAGAGACATGGGTCCTACATTCAGATATCATACACAAGCTTGGCTCAAGGGGTGCTGTAAACTCCCAATAAAAGGTTTTATTTAATTGCAGGATTAATAAAAATAGTAAATTAATTAAATTTAATTTATTTAATTTATTTAATTTGCAGGATTCAGTATTAAACACAGCCAGCTTTGGTGCAGCTTGTCAGGATGACTGGAGAGACAGCAAAGCATACTGTGTTGGGATCTGTGGGAGCCAAGGAGCTGCAGACAGGGCCAGAACAAGAGCACCAACATGGGAGAGGAAATCCAGCAGGATGGAGTGCAAAATATTACACCAAATAGGAATGGGCTGGTGGACATCATGTAAAAGGAGGAAAATCCTGACTTTGAAAGTCACAGTGCATGTGTGGCAGTGGCAGGAGGGCTTTCATGGCACCAGCTTTCAGAGATGTTCTTTAAACCATTTGTACTATGCAATGGATATTCATACCCTATTCAAATATTCCTTCCTCATTGCCTTCTTAAAATCCATTGTTTTCCCTAATAGACAGCAAGAGTTTGAAAACACCTTCTGGTGTGTATCCAGAAGTCTTGTGCTTTCTCCAGCTATTTCAATAATGAGGAGACAGCAGTAGGGGCAGGCCTGTGACAGCTACTGCCTCAAGTGACATGGGGCACTTGAGGATTGTACAAGATTGTACAAGGCTGTGCCAAGGACATTTTTCTTCCCACTTTTTCTGTCCTGATATCTGGTAAATTCACATCTGATAAATAGTAAAAGTACTGCTATAAAAACAATTCTCTGTAGCAGAGTGATACAGAAATCAGTGGAATATCTATTTTTTTCCATAATTCTTTTCATATTTATTTCCAATCCAAAATAAATAACATTTTAAAGATACCCTTGAAATTACTGAAGTCTTTCTTATTCAATTCAGCCTCAAAATAGTTAAATAGATATTTATGCAATTCATCTTGGCTCTGCAGCCTACCATCACCCAAAGAAAACTTTCCCTTATAGGAGTGGGAAAGTTTATGTAGCTGCAGTCTTGGATTACATTGATTCAGTCCTGAGGCAATACAGATGCCAATTATATGATACACATACCATACATCTTTAAATTCTCTGTAAAACAATCCCTGAGAAATTATTGTTATTATCATTCTAGTCAAGCACTGAAAATACAGCCATCACTGTTCCTTACCTGTTGATACAAAACTAAACTTTTGGTGTGTCTGGTAACAGCTTCATTCTTTCTGTGTATTAGTTATGATACAGCAATCATGGATTGGTCTGTGAAGGCACTTTTAATTTCTTTACTAAAAACTTGTCAGATTACATGCTTCCATATCATAGCATTTGACATGTTAAAGTAACTTCTTGTCTTCCTGTTCTTTTCCTCTTTACATTACAACTTCGTTTGACCCTCTGGGTTTTCACTAATTTTTTTGTGATTAATAAGTGCCAATTAGTCTTATGCAAGGAGCTAAACAAATAAAAAATGAATTTAATTTCATTGTAAAGGAACAGGTTTTTGGGGTTTTTTTAAAATCAAAATGATTCTTATAAAGGCATAAAAATTGGAGTCCTTCAGACTTTAGAATCTCACCAGTAGAAAAATTAACCAAAACAATTTCAATTGGTTGAGGCTTCTTTTTATAACATGACCAAAGAGGTTTTTCATACCCTGCTACCCAACTCAAATTGACTTACCCAGTTTTAAAAAGTACCATTTTGCCTCACCTACTAATTGTGTAGACAAAACTATGTGACATCTCTGCTAACTCATCTTCACATTGATGTCATCCTTGCCACTGTGTTTGCCACCAGTCTGTACCTCTGTACCCCTTCCCAAGGTGGCATCTTAACCCCTCCTACTATGCCCAGAGACTAACCAGTATTTCAGCTTTTACACCTGATTTAGGTCACAACAAACTTTAATTAAATAACATTCTCAGAGACCTGTCTAAACCTTTAAAGCTTCATATAATAATCATGATTGAGAGCCTACAAACAACCTCCTTGGAAAAAAAATATTAATAGAGCATTAAACTATGTGAATGAAATTAGCAGACACATGAGGGAAAAAAAATGTGTACAGCCATATTCTCAATGCTCTCCAATCTCAAAAGTCCACTTTGAACATTGCCAAAACATTACTCTGAAGATCTTACTTATCATCCTAACCCGTGACCCATACCAATAACTAGATGTAAGACTGTTATTCTAATGAAAATTTCTCAAACTTTCCTTCCTTGCAGCATACCAACTTTGTTAAAGTAATCTCAGATGTAAACCTCTACAAACCAGGAACTTGACCATGCCTGAGGAATAAATGCAGGGCTGATAGCACATCTCCACTTCCACCAGCATGGATGCCACAAACACACAGCCCAGGAGGTGAATGACCATGGAACCTTCTTTCCTCATTGAAACCACCCTTGTGAAACCAACTCATCACTGTTTCCCAGGGCAAACTCAAAAGTAAAACAGTACAGGACATTAACATTCAGGTACCAGTAGGAGAGCACTTTTCAGTCCCCAAAACATTACTCCATTGTTCTCTTAATCCTGTTACTTGAGAGAGACATCAACGTTCAGCATGAGCCTGGAAATAAAAATCACTAGTTCTGCTAGCTGTTTGCAAATCATGGATTCACTAGAGCTAGAAGGGTTATACTTTCCCCACTGCCTACCACACACTTTATATTGCTTTTTACTATGGACAATGCTGACTCTCTATTCCAGCCCTCAACATTTCTTTTTAGTGATTGCTGAAACAATGCCAGCCTCACCCAGAAATTACTGACTACAAGCAGTCAGACTGAGGTTTGATTTCAGCGTACTTTTATGCACATGACTGCCTAAAACAGAGGCAAAGGAGACTTTCACATTGGGAAAGCTTCCTCTACTATGGCTCTGAATGAAGGAAGGGGCATCTTATAATGAAAAAAATTGAGAACTTTAAACAAAGAAATTACTTTGTTTAAAGCTTCATGCTATTAATATTCTAGGGACTTTTACTGTATTCAAGGTAATAGAACTTTGAAGAGAATTCTTTTTCCAAAGGAACACCTGACTCCAAAATGTCCTTTGAACAGGTAAGATATATTGCCAAGAGTTTATGCAAAAAAGGAAGGTAGCAGGAATAAAGCTGAATAAAAGGGTCATCAACATTAGTAAGCTTTCTAAAAAAAGTCCTTCCTAGTGTTACACACAGGATATCTCATCTGGGAACTACTGTAGGATAAAAATTATAATTTTAGTCCATGTTAGGCAACAGAAGAAATAACACAGAGTGACACCAACATAAAAGGATGCTTTTTGGACCCTATTCCAAAGCACTCTGTTAAAAACTACCTAAGTTAATTCACACTTTGAAATCTAATCATTTGGTTCATTCCCTCTGTTCTATTTCAGGCAGGATATCTGTAAGATGTCTACCCACTGTTAAATTGGTAGCTTTCTCGAGCAAAATTGATCATTGTCATGACTACTACTTTTCCTTTATCATTCAGGGAACAAGTAATTCTCAACTGTATTATGGTAGGCTTTCTGATTTGAATTTTATTTTCTGGTTGTCTTTGCTTTTTGTCTGCTGTCATGTCTTTTCCTGGGGATATATTTTGCCACTTGGGAAATTCCAAGAAGATAAAACACTGTGAGATTCAAAATCCTTAACAGTCCAGAGCATGTGTGTTTGCATTTGTGGAGGTTCTGTATTTATTCTCTGTCTCCCTGGAAAACCTCCTAGTTTTTTATTTCTAGCTCATCTGTGGCACTTCATTTGTAACATGCTACAGGCTTCCAAAGACAGACACAACACAAAAAGGGAGAGGGAAAATGCTGAGTTCATCACCATAAATTACTGATGTTCCTTCTACTTAACTTACTCATCAGGATTCATTTTTAATGAGGTGTGGATTTTAGTTTTAAATTTACCATGAAACCAGATGATTTTTAAGGTTGCTTCCAACCCAAACCATTCTGTGATTCTGTGTAGCACTGCAGGCATTCAATTTGAAGCACTGCATTAAAGAGGATTTCTCCCAGTGTGTGTCTCTGGTTCCATTTTCTGCAGTAGGTCTCTGCAACTGTGACTTGGCAGGCACTGGTGGTATTTATCCAAAGCACAGAATGCAATAGGAAACAGAAAGACAAGAGGAAGATTTTTATTATGTAACTGATAAAATGCAGAAACAGATGCTGTGTGAATGGTCTGGAATGAGTTGATTTATTTAAAGGGTTAATTGACTCATTGTATTCTTATGGAGCAAACTGGAATTCAGATGAATTGCAGTGATCCAGTGTCTGGGAACACCAGGAAATCTGCCAATATAGAATAATGTTTCCATCTTCCAGTTTGGAACTAATTTAAATTAGGGTCAGACGCTGCTGCTTTTGTTGTTCCTGATGCTAGACTTGCAGTGCCTTTAGCAGAAACAGAAGCTGGCTTGTGGGCTGGGGTCAGCCCTGGGATATTCTCAGCTAAACAGCCTGAGTGAAAAGTGGGAGGGAGATGGGAGTGAACTGGTTTGGGTTTACCCCAGAGGAAGTTTCCACCAAAGCATGATAAAAAAATAAAATTGAATGAAAAATTGATTCGCTTTCGGGTTTTTCCAGAGGGCTTCTGAAGTGGAACCATCTGAACTGAAACCAGTGGGAGCTTTATCCACAGCTGTGGGAGGATCAGGCACAAACCAGTGCAGCATCTCTTTGAAAACTCCATTTGGCCTATTGTGTGGGGCTCCCCCACTGGACTGAATGTCATTTTCATGGATCCACGTGTCACCTACATAACTTCTGGTACAGATATCAGCTCCAGACTACTGAGCAGGAAAAGCAGTCCAAAAAATGAGAGGCTGAAGTTCGAAATCCTAGTCCATCATCCACCACCCCAGGACCTTGGGAAACCTGCATTTTCTGACTGTGTCACAGTTCCTTATCTGTGAGATAATACTTGCTGGTCACTGCTTTAAAGATCTATTGCAGAAAGAAATACATGATAGCTTATACAATGGGTACAAGATCAAATGAGTAGCTAAGACAGACAGCCATGAACATTCTGAGAATTTTTTCATCCTAAGTAAGGCAGACTAGCAATTAAAGTGGCTGGCTCTGATGCACAGTAAAAAGGAGTAGGGAAAAAAAGGAAAAAAAAAAAAACACTTAGAGAACTGTTCCTAAAAATATAAAATGTATTTTAATTATGAAGGAGAATTAATTTTAGATTGACTGAGGAAAATCTCATGGGGCATTCAGCCAACTCATCCATCTCCTATCACCAGAGAATTTCAGCTTTCCAAACAGCCCTGTAACATACCACTTCTTGGGATCTTCTCTGAATACCGAGCTTATTATCTTTTGACTCCTTCATTATCTGTCACTGACATAAAATGCAGCATGTACTCCTAAGGAAATTAAATGCTAAAGAAAAAAATGTATTAGGCTATCTAATCACCCTTCCCCTCCCCTTTCCAGGGTTTCTCCCTACTGTATCATCTTTGCCCTTCAGCCACACACAAAACCTTGTCAGTTTTGCCACTGCTCTTTCCCTGTCTGCTCCTCCATTTCCTGGCACTGTGTTCTTTAAATTAAAAATATGTAGCAATATCTGAATTCAACTGTCTGGGACAGTGTCAGGTGAGTGAGGACATGATGCTATTTAGAACATGTATGGTCACTATAGGTCAAAAGGGCTGAGTGCTCTTCATCTTGGTCTCCAGAAGTGTGATTAAAATCATGGCCCAAGCTAACTCAAAAACCCCACACATGACTCCCCATTGCTCTGTCCTAATGCTGATGCCAGTGCTCAGGTTCAGGCCCTGTGTCTACAGCAATGGAGAGTTTTTGGAGAGTGAGATGTACCCCAGGTTTTGCCACTGGCCTGAAAGATGCCTTTGAACAACTCTGTCTACCTCAGCACCTTGTGCTGTATAAGGAGATGCCCTTGGTCAGCACCCACTGCATGAAGTACTAGGTGCTGGTAGCAGTGATAACACCTATAGCACAACACTTTCTAGTCCAGTCCAAGTAACTTCATGTCTGTTAAATGCTCTTATTCACCTCAGTTTCCTCTTATTTTCTGGAGTACCTATGTTTGCACTGCTCATTTCAGTTCAGCCATCTCCCTGTATTGTAAACCATCTCAAACTCAACTGCTGCCTTCACCTGCACGCCCACCTCCTGCTGTTTCACCAGCTGCTCCACAAGTAGCACTGCTTCAACAGCCAGATTAATGGGCAGAAAAACCCATTGCTTTTGCTTTTGTACAATTTTTTGTAATACTGAAAGTTCACCTCTTCCAGTGGCACAGTCCCACAACAGTCTCCTGTGGGTGCCCCCCCTCACCTCATTGCACTGTCCCTAGGGGATTCCCCACACTGCTTGAATATTGCACAGTGCCCTGTACTGAGTGTCACAGTGCTCTCTAATGGAAATTGAATTGAAATCTGTAAACTGTGAGATTTCCTGAACAGCAGTCTGGGAGAGTTCCAACTATTTTTTACTCAAATTATTTTTAAAAAACCAAGTATGTTAAAAATTTCAGCAGCTGGGATAGCAATAGTAATAGGAAAAAGGAAAGAAATCAAAACCATTAGCATAGTTTCTAACTGAAAGCAAAGTGTCATTTTAAAATAGTGCTCTGGAGAGAATAGGTATTTTCATTTACTGGTAAAGCAGACTGGATTTTAGACCAGAAAAAAAACATTTGACAAAGACAAATAAAATCTAACAAATAAAAACTAAGTAATTGGGGAAAAGTGCACTAAGAAATAGAACTTTAAATACCTTCCAAAAATTGTACTATTGAGCTTCCAAAAGTTAAGATAAACTGGATCCACTCCAGCTGTGGGGTAGCTACTGACTCCTGCCAGCTGAGGATAGGGTACAGAATATCTCAGCTTTCTGATGAAATTATAATCAGAGTAGAAAAAGACAGATTATTCAGTCCTCCTCAATAGCACAAGAAATCTTTCTCATGGGTCATAAGAAAATATGTCTAAAAATGTGAAAAGATGCAAAATAGTGGGTGGGAACCTGTGCTTTTCTCCTTTTCCAGCATAAGGGTTTTGAGATGCCTCACAGCCCATAAAGCAAAGCCCCACCTTTTGCTCACCCCCTGTATAGCAAACTCTCTGCCAGTGTCTGACTCAAGGCACGACAAGATCCATTAGCAAAGCCACTGAAAATCAGCCTGGGGCACTCACATCACACTGATGTGGGTAAGTCAAAAACCATAAGGGATGTTTGGGGATAGTTTTTATGGATATCTCCATCTTGATTAAGTGCATTTTTTGTTAATATATTAATTAGTTCTATCAAATATTTAAGAACTGCAGATTTAGGGCAGAGTTGTGCAGTGATTGATTAGGTTAAAAAAAAAATTGCTGTGGTTGGTATGGCCTTAAGCTCTACTCGCAGGGATTCTATTCCAAGTAGAGTAACAATTTTGATCATGCATGGCCAATCCTAAATCCCTCTACTTTTAAATACTTTTTAATTATTTTGTGTTTCAGCTCCATAGTTGTTGTCCAGTCTGCTAAGATCTGTTGATAGTCTTTTGAGAGTGTTTTAATTTATTTATGTGAAGAGAGCTTGTAAGTTCACACTTAGTGACTATGAATTTCCCTTCTGCTCTAGACAGTTCTCTGTAAGGTGTCTCATTTGAAGACTTGTTTTAAATCTCTGTTCACCTCATACTATTGAACTGTTGTTTTCACCATGCAGGCAATTCTTGCTATAAGGTTCTTGCTATGAGTGCCCAGTTTATGCTTGAAGTGGTAATCATGCAACTGACAAGCTTAAACAAAGTTCCCTGGATAGAGAGTACACACTACAAAAAGTACATTGAACTGTAGGATATTGGCTGATTATCCAAAATGTATAAATATTGATGTAGCATGTTGAGCAATATGAAGGGAAATTGTGATCAAAAATTGCAGAAAGCTGCTTTAGAGCTGAAATCCTACCTAGGTAATGAATATTCTGCCATCATAACCTCCTGCTCTCACTCCCATTCAGTTATCCCTGGCTGTCAAACAAAATAAATGGCACATCTCTTGTGAAATCACATCTACACTATCTTTAATATTTTTTCAGTATTTTTAAATTGTCATATATATTATAGCTCTTTAATTAGACATGCAGACAACATGGCAAGAGATCAAACTGTTGGATGATTTCTGAGATTCCAGCTACTTATCTCAGTGTCATTTTCATTTCTTCAACCCCTTTTTGCAATTTAATTTTTGGACTAACTTTCTGAGGCTCCCCGCTACCAAAGTGTTCATCCTTAACACTATTCCTTGAGTGAAATAAACCTAAGGTGATAATGCAGCCTCTATGCCCTGCTTGCAGCCTTGCAATTATGGCTGCTCCCAAAATTTAAAATATGTTTAGAAGTTTTTTAAAAAACAGAAAAAAGTTCTATAAAAACATCTTCCAAATTAATTATTTTTTATCAGATATATGCATAAAGAGCCTCCTAAGTTCTCAAACTCTCAAATGCTGATTAAAAATAGATTGTCTCCACATTGCCCAATGATAGGGGTGAGAAGGAGGAGAGTAGGAAACCAAAAATTAAAAATCACTAGCCACTAACACTTCTATTTTAAACAAAAAAGTATTTAAAAAATATTTCTCAAAAAGATAACTTCCAAAGAAAAAAATTCAAAACACAAACCCAGTAATACCCCATTCTCCTCAAGCCAGTTTTGTCCCTTGGTCTCTCTCATCTTTTACTGCTCTGTGTCCACCTTAAATCACCACATGCCAACAGTGGAGATTCAGTTTGTCCTGATTGCTCTACAGACACAATGCTGAATATAAAAATACACAGCAGGAACAACTTGCTGGTCACGTGTGTTCTGAAATGTCATCTCTTTGACTGAGACAAAGGGACCGGAATTGTAAGATTACCATGGAAAGCAAAGTCCTGAGTAGGAAAACAGAAGGGCCAGTGCAGCTTAAAGTTATCAAACAAAATGCTGTGGGTTGGGATTGTGCTTTTCAGACTTGTTTGCAAGCCAGAGATAACCACATAGTTTTGCATCACTAAATCAGACCTTTCAAAGCCAAAATAACTCGTAAAGTACTTAAAGGCCACACATTTGTTTGATGAATTCTCGTGAAGGAGAACAAAGGTTAAATCCATACAGCTTGTTTTGCTGTTTTTTCTGCTTTTTTGATGACAGAACTGAAGAGTCTTGTTGAGTTTAATGATTGAATGAATACATAAGTCAATGTAATATTATATTCCAATGAAATACTATATGGAGATGAAAACAAAGTAAGTGCCAATGTCAAGTTCATCTCTAGTCTGCCTCCCCTCTGCTTCCTAAATCATTACCTAGTATTTATTTACAAGACTGGAGAAAAAAAAATATCTTGGAAAAATAAAGGCTTTGTGCTCAGATTTCAGGCATGAAATGGTGTCCCACTGTGTCATTTTGGATTTGCCATTTAAAAGCTTACAGTGTGTTTGCTTGAACAGTCCCGTTTTTCAGGAAGAGGAATTTACTTCTTTGGAATCTGACAGTCTCAGAAGAGCTGCTCAGATGTTTTTATTAATTAGTTAATATTTGTGCAATGCTTAAAGTATCAGGCGTTGTATAAATGTTAAGCTATGGAATTTGGTCCTACAATTAAATGGCAATTATAAACAACAAAAAATACATATTTATATATTTGCTAGGAATTTACATGAATATGATATATTTGATAGCTTAGCAGAGAGCTCCTAATCTATCCAAAGCCATATAAAGTTTAGGGATGTGGCTAACAGCCTATTTAAATAACATAGCAAAAGTCATATTTTCCCCAGTGTTTCCATGTTAGCCTTTAAGGCTCCAGTTAAAAGCAACAGAACTTTCACATCTGATTTTCACATGCAGTTGCCATCTACCTCTTACACTAGAAAAAGGAAAATTTGCCCCTGAAATCACATTAAGTGTGCAAATTAAGAAAAAATAGACTGTACACACTGAAGTTTGGCTTAAAACCTATAGCCTTGAAAGCTTCCAGCTCATCTGTTGAAATTACAAGAGATACATGTACCAAAGAAGCAGAAGAAATGCTGAGTGTTTTGTTACTTTTCCTGGCTTTTTCTTCTACATAAGAATGTCAGACTGTTAATGAAAAGACTCTTAATGAATCAACACTCTCACAGCAGTGTCACTAATGAACTACTGGTAACTGGAAAAGGAGACTAAAAATACTATGTCTCCCTTTTAGTGCTGAGTTATCTTATCAATATGCTGCAGCCAGAACTGTTAGGCTGAAAAATGCATTTACTTAAGAAAATAACATCAGGAAGCAGACCCAGGGTAATAACAACACTTCTGTTGCCAGAACACACTTGTAGTTGGTGGGTGGTTTGTATAACTTGAGTGCTTAATTAAGTGTATTTTTCCAATAAATACATTGGACATTAATTTTTACTGATGGCTAAATATCTTCTAAGTAGCTACCCTGTCTCTTAGGCAACCAGGCTAGATTTTAATAACTTGCAGGACAAAAGAGCAACAGGCCAATAGGGTCTGGTAAGGATGTCAGCATTTCCATTATAAATTCCATTTTAGCACTGGGGAGGGTATTCTAATTTGGACACTGAAACATGCTGGGGATAGCTTTTGTCCTGGAGTGATTTTCTGGTTTCTGTTTTTCTAATAAAAGCCATTTGCATCCATTTAGAATGGATCTTAAATTTATAGAGCTTGCAGGGGGGAGGAAAAAAGCTTAAACAGAGAGTAAGAATTAAAAAAGAAGAAAGCTCTAAAACAAAGTGGACTTGAGGGTTCCAATGTAGTATTGAGCCCCCGTGTTTGGCTCAGAGGGGCTGATGCCAGCAGCAGGGAAGCTGAACAAGGATGGGCCCAAGGCCATGTGGCACCTCCAGGACACAGGGCTGTGCTGTAAACCTGGAGGTGCTGATTTACAGTGGTGCCATTGTTGGACTGGGAAACCAGAGGCACAACATGCTGCTTGTGATGGTGGGCTAAGGTGGCCTTTGGAAGTAGGGAATTAAATCAAATCCCTGGTCAGTCTGTAAATCCTAAGGACACAGTACTCTCTCTTCGGTGGAGTTTGTCTGTTAAGGCATTGTTGTAGGCACTTTCTAATTCCAGCTCAACGTAAATTTAAAATAGCCTTCACTTCCTTTGCTAAATATATTTTCAGAAGTTTTATATGTGTTCTGGATCTGCTATGAATCACCCATTCCATATAAGAGCATTCCAGGTATAGATGAAAATTGTTCTCATATATTCAGTAGTTTGATATATATTTAAAGCTTGTAAAGTTGTTCGTAACAAAAGCTGTTTTATAACTAAACTACATCATTACTATGAACTCAGCCAATAATATGTGTTTCAAAGCTACCTGGGTACAAGTTTACAGCAGTAGTTCAGTCACCATCCACATCTGTAAAAAATAAAACAATAAAAAACAAATAATGCATGTAGGAGAGGCTGTCAAAATTCATTCGGGCAGTTCCATTTTATACAGATTTCATTTCCTAGATTTTAAATACTGAAATATTGATTTATATTGTCAAGGCATCCTAAATGCACATAGAAAATAGGCTTCAGAAACCTTAAAGACTTTCAAATACCCTCAAATAGTACAGATAATGTGGTTTCTATATAGACACTTATTTTCAGATTTTTTTCCTTTTTTTTTTATGTGTACTAAGATTTTCTACATAGCCTTTTTCATGCTGTCTCAGGCACCCTGTACTCCTTCAGGGTCACATCCAAAATTAGAAGACCAGGCAGTTATTTGTCACCCAATATCCCAAGAGGGCATGGAAAAGAACTACACACAAAAAGCCCCACATAAGTGCTTTCTTGCAAGAGACTGTGCTTACAGACCTTGTAGTGAAAAGTCCACTGACACATATTGAAGGTTCCGTCCTTTTTCCATTACTAGAAGAAGCCAGCCACAACATAAGAGGAGCTGAGAACCAGAATTTTTAAAGTTATTCACATTTTCCTACTGTTTCTCAAAAAATCAGGAAAATTATTAGAAAGATATGAAGGGGTAAGTTCATGCAGTCCCCAGCAAGTCCATCTGTTGCCTTCTCTGCAAGTTTGCTGCTTCTCAAGTGCCTGCCTTTCAGCAGCACTGCTAGACACACGGCATGCCTCCGCTGCAGAACGCATGCTGTGGTTCAGAAGGCTTTATTTTGTCTTTATTTTCACATGTTGCTGGAAAACAGTCATGTTACTCTCATTTCAGAGGAGAGGAGTGGAGGCACTGGGATTGAGGACTGGATTCAGACACTGGTAACAGCAGCCAGGAGACTGGCAAATATTCAGCAGAACTGTGCCTCAGGAGGGCCGTCCTCTGCCCTCAGCCAAGCCTGCCTTGCAGACTAAAAAGCAGAGAGAGCCACTGGGGAGTGACATTCACCTGGTTACAGCTTTAATTTTGCCGGCTCCATCTAGAGTCACAGTGAGCCAAGCTCCCTGAAGCCCTGGCACCAAGCAGAGGTTGTGGTGAAGCCTTCACAGCCATCCCAAACTCGCCATGCCGCTATGAATCACGCTGCTTCCCCCAGAGCAGGCCTTGGTACCTGTGTATGCCAGCTGGAGGAACAGTTACACACCTCCCTGGCTATCTGCTTAGTGATGAGAACGCTCATATTGGTTGGCCACATTTTTTGCAGAGTTTTTGCCTCCTCTATTTTAGTATCAGAGACTTGATGCCCAATTATATCCTTCAACAGTGAGTTGGAACACTGCTCATGTGTCTATGTTCCCTATCAGCGGTTAGATATAAAATCTTATATATGTGTAAAGGAGAAGAGAGTAAGTCCCATCAAAAATTACATGGTAGGATTTCAGGAAGATCCAACATCTCAAAATGAAACTTGAACAGCTGCTGGATGATATAACCTGAATAAAAGTAATTAAAAGAAAATGAGTTCTGCCCTCTTGTATCCTCCTGACTCATGCCTCATTTTCTACTCCAGGATTTAGGAAAGCAAATGTCTATTTCTGTGTCCATCACCAGAGCGACATCACAGCAAGTTAATTAGAGCACATGACAGAGAGGTGCTATTTTTGCCTTCAAATAAAGATCTTTCTGTTGCATATGAACATTTTTCTTTCTGAAATAGGAAGAGAAACTTCTTAGCTACCAGCTCTCTCCCAGAGGTGTATAAAAATTATGCTTTTTCTACAGCTTGCAAGCTTCACGATTAGAATTGTCAGCCGTGTTATATTAAAGAGGATACAGTCAGACTTGACTGATCAAGCTTAATTTAGCCTTATGTTTGTGTTTCTGAAACATGGTAAACAATTTTTTAGCATGTACATGCTTACATACAAAACCATTTTTCCTTATTTGAATAAAAATGAAATCTACAAACTCATGACCTGTGTATTAATTCTGATTTTTATATTCCATACTGCATTGCTTCAAGGGCAGGCCTAAACACTAACATTTTTTCATATACCTTGATTAAGAATATCCCAGGCATTTACCACAGATAAACACTGTTGAACCTAAAAGCCATATTTCCCCTGGAGTTTGGTGTCTGTGTTGTCATGTGGAAACAGCAATTTGTATTATGCGGGGACTTCTCTTGACTGCAGGATCCAGAGTGCCCCTCTGAAATGTTTGTTTCCCAGTCTGTGTGTCCAAAGTTGGATGCCCAAATTCGTATTTTACATTCTGAAACCTGTGAGTGAAACCATTATTCAAAAGCAGACACCACTGATCATCATTCTTCACCATCCAAGCTCTTTTTCCCTTGGCCTTTCCTTACCTTCCACTCCATCCTCTGAAATGAGGGCCAGCTGCACCCAATGAAACAGACCTTCCCCATAGCTTAATGAGATCTCTTGGTCCATTAGGGGATTTACAGCAAACAAATATCACCAGTACTTTATAAAAGGAGCTGTGCATAAGCAGTCATAGGTCAGGCAGTTTGTCAATTTTTTTTTAATGGAGATAATAGCCCACACTACTCCATCAGTTAGCATTCAGAAGGGCTCAGCACTAGTTCTTGTCTTGATGCTTTCCATACAGCCTAGCAGAAGTACTCAAACGAGGCCTTGGATTATGGCTTCTGTCTGTCTTGATGTCTTAGGGACCCTAGACCAGGTGATGGTCACAAGCAAGGGCCCACATTTCTCTGGCTAGTGATCCAAAAACCTCCAAAAAGCCATTTCCAACTGGGAGACCACATTAAAAAACAATAGGGTGAGAGATCCAGTATATGGAGAAATGTTGTTAAAGTACATGACCAGATGAGGAGAAAAAACAGAACCATTGTGATGGTTTTATGGACTTTCTGAATATATTTCTAAGTGTCATGCAATTTTAACATTTCTCTGACAGGTTAATATGTGCAACTTGTCTCAAGGGGCTAAGATTAAATAGCAACAAAGCTGAAGGAAAAAGCATTGCCAATAAATGGTGAGAATTTTTTTTTATAAGCACTCTTTCCTATGGGAATACTTTATTTAAGTAAAAGGGGGAAAAAAATTGCAACATATACATGATTAAAATAAGACTCACAACAGGCAAACTGTTATTATTGTTTTAAGAATGTGACATACAACCCCAGTAATTTTCTTCCCAAAAGTAATGCAGTTTAAAAAAAATATTCCAGCACTTATGCGTTTGTTCACCCTGTGGCTACCACCCAGCCTATGGAACTTCTCCTACATCACATACAGGGATAGTCCAGACCAACAAGGAATGGCCATGGCCAGGAGAAAAGGAGTTCAGGGAGCAAGGGATGCAGGAATGTCCCAGTGAAAAGCACAAGGCATGGGTGGTATCTGAGCTCTCCTAATGGCAGAAGGACTGTTTGCTCTACTACCCCCAAGACGGGCAGTGCCAGGGCTGTTCCTGAGGGAACTGAGCAATGGAAGGAGTGAGAGGCAGGGAATGAGCAATGTCAGAATTGTACAGATCATAGTGATGGCAGGGATGCTATGAGCCAGGATGGGACAGAAAGACAGGAACACCAATAGCCCAGAGTGCTGAGGGTGCAGGGCAGGATCACGGCCACAATCAGGGCCAGGCAGAGATCGCTGGGAGTGGCAGCCCAGGAGCCATCCAAGAAAACCTGCTCCTCGAGGAACACATCCCCATCGCTGTTCCGAGATGCTGGTGTCTGAACAGACATGGACTGATGGACTGCTCCCATCAGATGAGGAGCCATATTTTCCAGGTTCTCCCAGTCAAACCAGCTCCTCCTAATGTCACTCTTTGATGTGAGGGCAGTGTGTTTTTAAGAGACGTTTCTCAAAGAGGGAAGAGCAATCATTTGGCACATGAAAGAGAGCAATGCTGTGAGAAACAGGGACAGCAGAGCACAACATGTAGCAAAACCAGAAGGAACACAAAGGCAGCAAAAATAGAAGGCACCTTGGAGTAGAGAAACAATAAACACAGAATCCATAGACAAGGACCCCAGTAAAGGTCCAGGAGACACACTCGAGGAGGAAGTAATAGAGTAATAGAGAAGGACAAGAGCATCAGCCATAGGGTGGTTACACTGGCTGGCAAAAAAGCACAGCACTGCCAAAAAGAAAGCTGCTGAGTGGCCATTGGGCTGGGGAAGGAAGGTGGGCTCACAGGAGAGGGCATTGCCCCCTGCAGAGCACGGGGCAGCCCTTGTCCTTCACAGGGCTCCAGTGGTGGGTGACAAGTCTGAGCTGAACTGCTGCCAGGAGTGTATTTTTAATGTTGAATTTAGATGGGAAAGTAATGAAAAGCAGGAGGAAAACATTTTAATACCACTAATTAATTGGTTTCTATATTATATTTAAAGTTCTCGGATTTTTTTTTTTTTTTTTAAGAAAATTAACTCAGCTTTATGTTTCTAGTAAATAAAACTCTCCATTTTGAAACAGACTCTTTTAAGCTGGGTGGAAGAGGAAGTCAGACCCCGAATTCTGACCCCTACTCTGCAAATCACCAATTTTTTCCACAGCAAGATTAAATGCGCCGTTGTTGTTCTGCCAGCCCTTAACGCAAATTAATGACTTAAATTACCTTTCATCTCACCTTATAAATTCTACCTTGAAGCAGCAGAAAGCCCAAGGGCTCTTGCATAACCAGATGAAGACAAGTTCACTGCCTCAAATCCTTCCCTTCTTGCTCTACTTTACATCAATTCTTTATAAGAAGAGGTCTCCAGGGCTAACAAAGGAGCTGGCCATGCAGCAGAAGGTGCCGTGGGACTTTCAGAGGTAAAAGCCCATCTTGCGGTGACTCAGTGCACTCCATTAGTCCTAGGAAACGCAGGGCACATCGAATGCAGCAGATGTGCCCTCACTTGCCAGGCTTCAGACAAATGCAATCAAATCTATTTTAATCATCTATGAAATGCAAATGCGTTCCACTTGCGCACCCGCAAGATCCATTGTCTTCCTCACTGAAGCATGCGATAATGTCAATTAAACGCCGTTGCTAACTTAATAGGTGTTCTGATTGCCTATGGGAAATTATCTTTACTTTTTTATTAGTAGTATTAGTAGTAGTATTATTTCACCTTGCAAAGATTTTGAAATGTTTTAATAATTGTGTTGGGGTTTGTTTGTGCTCTCCCTGCCGTCGGCTCTGCGGCCAGCACCTATCCAGACTGAGCAGTGAAACCCGTGTTTGCACTCGGAGAAACAACGCTGTGTAATACCAAGTGTTAAAAATACCCTCCTCAACTTCTTCTAAGCCACCCTACACAGAAGTGACGGCTGCATTAATCTGCTGGCAATTTTGCTCACACACACAGGCTCCCATACATGCACACAGCCCCTTTGTTATTCTGCTAGAAATGGCCAGGCAGCTGTAAAGATGTTTATTCTCAGACCCACAATGAAAAACGTTTGCAGTATGTATGTAGCCTACAAAGTCAAGAATGATAAGCATTTAAATCAGACTGGCCATGCCAAGTCAATATTTCGATATCAGAGGAATTGATTCTTGATCTAGTGCCAGCACTGTGTACTCAATGTACTGCAGAAAAATCCTCGCCCAGTCTTCCTGCCAGCACACTGTTAGGGATGACAAGCATGCAGTTATCTGATAGAGCAGATATTTGTTCCAAAAGACGATTTTCATTTCAAAGACAAAACATGAAAAGAGCTTACTTATGGGGAAACCAAATACTGTATTCTCCTCTTGAGAAATCAAGCTTTAGAGAAATAATGCCAAAGAGAGCAGGATTCTGAAAAGAACTTCTGTAGCTCTTTTCATGCTTTTTCAGCTACTCAGCTGGCTTAACTCTGCCAACTAATAATCTTGTGTTTTCCTAAGATATGTTGAAAAAGAGTTTATTTGCAAATAATTATTTAGCAATGAGGATGCATGTATGTTTTCTTTTAAACAGTTTCTACAAAGCTAATTAGGGGGTTTATCATAGAACACAGGGCTCTATCTGGTTTATACCTTAAGCTGCTAATTACGGGATTTTCAATAACATCTCTTTCTTTCCTTTGCAGAGAACTAAGACAGTATTACTAGACAATAAAAGCCCTGTTTCAGTGAAAAAGGTGAAATTTCTTCATGTCACAGTCTTGTCAGCTCTCCTCATGGCTGAATTTACATAAAAGTAACCAAGTATGAGTAATAACAGACAGGAGAAGGAAACATCTTCATACCCTCTGAGACCAGGGACTAACACAATAGTCCTTTTATACTCTGCAAAGACATCTTTGCTATTTGGCCACAGACCTCCAGATACACTGTCTAATTACAGTTAGCAAGCAGCATGCCCTTGACACAACACAGAATAAATATAACCTGCCCTTTCAAGTGTGTCACTGTGCTCAACGCTTATTTTATGTCTTCACGCTACTAACCAGACCTTATACAAAGAAACTTAACCATGCTTGTACCCACAAAAATTGAATAGTATCCCATTGAATGCTGCTTTATTTCAGCCGGACATCAAGAGGGATTGACACCAAATTGCTACCATCCAGCTACATTAACTGAAGGTCTACCTCACTCACAGCTCTTCCTTGGGGCATAATTACCTGCATGCTTTATTTCACTGCCAGTCTTTTATAAAACTGCAAATATGGAGTGTCCACCCAGTTTCAAAGAAAAGTTAAAGGTAGACTGTAGAGAAAATTAATCATAAGCATATCAGGGCCGTACGGGGATGCAGACCAATTAAATTCAATACACACATCCACTGTGAAGGCCATTAATAAGCTGCTAACAATTTCTGTATGTCCCTGCTGGGCTTTATACAAAATTTTGCCCCTATAATGAACTCTGCAGGCTTTACAGGTGGGATTTTCAGAAGTGTTCAACTCTGATCCAGATCCACTCTCCTTGAAGTCAGCAGGAATTTTTACCATCGGCGTTAGGGGGGAGGCAGGAAAAGGTCAGCCTTGACTGCTTTTCAAAATCCCACCCCACCAGTCTGCTTAAGCCCCATGCAACTCTGAGGAGAGAGAAGTTATGCTGTATTTATAGCACAGAGTAAGGTGTCTTTGTATACAATGAGTGTCAGATTATTTGCTGCAGAAGCACAGAATATTTTTGCATTGTTTATCTGTCAAAAGCACCAACCTTCAAAACAATACATAAACCTACATGAATAAACAAATCATTCCTACCCAGGGAGGGTAACCATTTGTACTCACTTGTAGTGAGCCTACAGACCCAGTGCAGCTATTGATCTGGCCCCTTAAACAGAAAAAGAGTTGTACAGAAGACTAAAATGCTGGGGAAAAAAAAAATCAAACTTAATAGAAAAAGGCCCTGAAATTTTGAAAACTGCTTGCAAGGATCAAACCCTTTCATAGACTCTGGGAATCCAGAAGAAGTAATAGAAGTATTAGATTGTTGATTCAGGCTTCAAATCAATTATAAATTCATAATTAATTATGAAGTGCTACCCCTTGCTCTTCTTTCCTGTGGCCTGAGGAAGAGACAGATTCTCAAAAGCTCAGAACCAATTTCCATTTTATTTCTAGCCAGTCAATCTCACAAAAGGTCTTACCTACAACTTGGGGACTTGCTCTTTTATATTCCATTCATGTATAGGCTAATCAGCTGGTGCAGTGATCTGTGACACCTAAATAGGAAAGATGCATATAAAAAGCAAGTGCAGAGCAGAAGAGACCCAAATACTCTGCCAGGGCCATGGCAAGGGCAAAGCAAGAAGGGTGCCCATGCTCAGCAGCCCCTACTGCTGTTGTGCCCTAAGAAATGGGAGCAGTCCATGCCAATGGATGAAGGAGGATGTGGCAGGAGTCCATAGGGTGGAAAGCCACAGATTGCCAGGTGTCCTGCAGAGGTGGATGCTCATGACCTTGTTTCTCCCAGCAGCATCCACCTCCAGCTGGGAAGTGAAGGACTCTTGCTTCATGGTGCAAATCTGATGCACTAAGAGCCAAATCTTCAGAGGATTCTCATAGAATCATAGAATGGTCTTGGGTTGGAAGGGACCTTAAAAATCATGAGCAGGGACACCTTCCACTAGACCACATTGTTCAGAGCTTTATCCAGCCAGGCCTTGATGGTCTTTTGTCCTTGCACCTAAGCCACCACACTAGGAATAGCAAAACTTTTGTTTCTCTCTGCTCAGTTTCTTTCTTTCTCAGTTTCAGAATCTCTCTGAGCACAAGAGAGTTCCATATTATTGTTGGTTTTCATGTTTACTTATTTTCTAGCCTTTCCACTAGTATGCATCTCACTAAGAAGCAGTATCTGTGAGGAAAAGGGGTAGTATATGCAGCTCAGCAGACTGAAATCATCTTTTGTTTTGGTCATTATTGAAGGATGGAGTGGCCATAGCACAGTTTTTGCTTACTATTACAAACTTAACATACAGCATCTAAATAACCTGAAAAACTTTCAGTGTCCAGTAAACATTGATCTCTAATCCATTAAGTTTGTTTACTTCAGGACTGAGCAGCTTGAAATAAAATACTGTCCTATGAATCAGCAGCCTTTTTGTAGATGACAGGAACAAAAATTATCCAACCATGGGTTATTTCCTACTCACCTGGCATAAATTAGTAGCAATTCTGAAGAAGAATTAAGTGGTTTGGATAAGTAACACCATGGATGGGTGCTGAGAATGAAGAAATGGGCATTCATTTGCTAGGTCTGCCTCCACTTTCCTGTGTAATCTCAAGCAAATGACTTATCTTGTTTTAATTTTCAAGTTTAAAAGGAATATATGGAGCTTCTCACGCTTGCCTGGTCTCCAGAGTAGAAATTGTCTTTAAACATATGTATGTACAGCACTAAACACAACACAGTCCTGCTCCCAATTGGAGCTGGTAGCTGTTACCATAAGAAATATCAGTAAATAAATCATGATGTGTGAGAAACCCACGTGGTCTGAACCCAAGGCACAGGAGCAGAAGATGGTAATACTCAAACCAGAGGACTGAGGCGAGCATCCTGATGGGTCAGACACCCAGCAGCTCCCCCAGGTACCCCCACCCCCTTCTGTCAGAGACATGAAACCTCCACCACCAGCTGAAATCACCTTCTGAGCCAGGAGTAGGAGTAGGTAATTTAGTTTCCATGGTAATGCAGTTCTGGACCATTCTTAAACAGAAGCTGCCAAGTATGACAAATGGTAGGTGCTGATTTTTTTATGTGAACAGCTATTCACTATGAATTGAAATGAGATTGCCAAATTCACTTTCCTTGGGACTGGAGCTAGGGTCAAAAGCTATTGTTACATTCAAGCCATAGTCCAAAACTAGCACTTTAGCCACCCATCTCTAGCTGCAATACAGAAATTTTTAAGTCATAGAATAAAAATGAATGACTCAATATCAGAGTTGTCAAATAGATGAGACAGATTTACATCAAGCAATTCTAAAATGCTCTGTAGCCATGAATTAAAGGAAACATATGACAAATGACTTATTCATTCTCTCATGGGGAAGAAATTCTGTTTTAAGCATTGCTGAATGTTGTGCAGTTGCTATTATATATGTGTATATACGGAATCTGCATTAGGATAAACACATGAAATTACAAGGTTTTGAATTTAACTACTTTTCTTCCATGAGCCACCACTGTATAATACACCATAGCAGGTTTTGCACTCTGCTAATCTCCCCAAACAGTACGTAATTGGCCCTGGAAAATGTTGTAATACTATAATTAGTAAAATGACAAATAAAAGAGGAAAAAGGCTTTTCATTTCAGTCTTGTTTTCCTTCAGAATTAAGCAGTAGGATGACAGGTTGCCAGATCAATTGTTATTTAACACAATCTCTGCCATAAAAGCAGCCCAAAAAGCAACTCAGTTTTGCCCAGGCTGGGGAAATGGGGGAAGGATGGTCCTGGCAGTCACCACCCAACTGCAGATGGATTGGTAGAGTGCTGCTGGACTGCCTGCAGTGGCTGCATGGCTGGGGCTGGATGGGCTCCCCAAAACTGCCCCAGCAACACCAGCAGCCAGATGGCATTGAAGGGACATGAGGATTTACCTGCTGGTCCATCAAGAGCTCTCTGTGGCCTGTTTGTGAACCAGCAGGCTCTGGATAGCAAACCTAGGGAAATGTGACTCCTGGAAATATTCTTCTTCATATTAGTGATTCTTCCCACTTGCAACATACCTTTGAAAATTATGAATAAGGGAACAAAACATTGTAAGCATTGGGGGAAGAAAAAAATGAGACATTCCCAGCTCATTCAGTGTTGAAAAGAGAAGAAACACAGCTGAGAAGCATTGTGACAAGACAATATTTTCTGCCTTTGTAGCACCTGTACAAACCCTGGTACTCAGAGCCTTTTGTAAACCTTCATTAAGCTGTACATTAAAAGAGTATCTCTACCTGACATAACCTATCCTCTGTTTCTTCTCTATGAACTGCCTGGAATAGGTGGTGCTCACTCACTGTTTGTATTTTAGGCCTTTAGACAGACTCAGTTGATAGCACCTGGAACTGAGACATGGGCAGGTGAATGGGTTTGTTTGGGGTGACACTGGGAGTGGCTTTCAGAGGCAGGGAGAGAAAATCTGGGTCACAAAAAGGGCACAGTGGTTCTTCTGACCCACCCCAGAGCAGACATGGACTCAGTGCACCCATGTGAGCCTGCCAACTCACCCCTGCAGTGCCTGACCCTGCACCAGGATCCCTCCAGCCTGCCAAGACCGGCAGCCTGCTGTCCATGTCCTGCCAGTTCCTGCCCTGGAGGTGCACTGCAGATACCTCAGTGCTCATTTATGATTCCCAGAGAGCAGTGGCAGGTCTCACAGGAGACAGGAATCCTGCTGCAGTGTAGTGATGCACTTGTTATGAGCTGCAATGGGCAGTGATTCCCCAAAAGCCAAGTGTCAGTCTCAGCTGAGCAGTCCAGCAGGCAGCTAGAGCTGAAAGGGAAAGCACTGCTTTGTCCTTGCAGTGCTAAGGAAATGGGTGCTGGCTTTGGGTCTCAACCCAACAACTTCCTTAGGGATCATCCTGACCAGGGGTGGCCAGAATTTAAAGGTTATATTATCTCAGAGCAGGTTGTTACTGTTATTTAGCAACTGATCTGTGCAAAGAATAGCAAGGTTTGGCTGGCTGTCTCAGAACCAGACACTCACGAATTCTGCATCTAGGAGGCAAGAAAAAGTGTGGATTACACCACTTCCAGGGAGTTTAACCAGCACACATGAATGAATAAGAGATATTAAGAGACAGGGCTTCCTAAATTGCAGTCAGGCCACTGTTGGTCTTCTGCAAGGAATGCCAAAACCTGTAGTCACAGGCATACCAGGTTAGTATTAGGCAAGCCCTCTTCAGATAACTCACATTGAAGCAAAATGTTGAACAATCTTTATTCTTGCTCTTTTCACAAGTAGGGACTTTGTTTTCATCCCAATGTTATGGTTAAAAATGGGATGCCTGTGCCCCTCTATGCCACAGACATTTGGGAAGTGCTGAACAGGTAACTGGAGAAAGCACTTACAGCCCACCATGTCGTTCCTTCCCTGTGCACAAAGAGGGAATATTTGTGGCCTGCTGACACAGAGCACTTCAGAAAGTCAGGGAAATTTGTAGGACAGTGAGCAGATGCTAGAAATCTTTGCCGAGGAACCTTATTGACTAACATGAGTTTCTCGTCTATGAAATGTTCTTACAGCTTCATTCACTGCCTCTCCCCTGCCTCAACTAGACAGTTCTGCAAGAAAAAGGGAGCAGTGGGAAGCTGCACACTGCTTTTCTTGGTGGTCTTTTTCATTTAACTTAGCCACTGGACTTCATAATGCAGCCTGCCTAGCACAATGCATTAATAGTCTCATTCTACCAGTGTGACAGAACAACAAAGAGCCCAGTATGTGCTGAAATATGCACTCCCCTTGCTAAGCCTGTAATCCCAGTGGTTTTTTTTTTTTTTTTTTTTTTTTTTTTGTTTAAGCCATCAGCACAAACCTAGAGAGAACGAATCGGAAATTGCACGCCCAGTTTTGTCTTCTGCTTGACTTCCATCTTTGATCAGAAACTGAAGAGAATGGGCTGAGGGAAACTCATGGCTTCCTCCACAGATGATGTTAAAGGACAGTTTTTCAGACAGAGTAGCCTCCATTTTCTTGGTCTTAACAATAAAATCCCTCCTGTCTTTCCTGTAATTTCCTCAAGAAGGGCATCAAAAGTGCAGATATATTTCCCAAATTTGGGCTGCTGCTGCCATTCTTCTCTAGAGCCGCTGTGTCACCTGCTGTCACCTTTCCTCCAGCTGCAAACAAATCTGAGTTCTGGCCCCAAAATGGGTGATCCAGATGTCAGACTCAATGCAGAGAGGTTTCAGTGCCCTTGCTCACAGCACTACCACCAGGGATCTCTTCTGCCACCATCCTCCAGCCTAGGAGTCAGTGTGCCCTTGCTCATTTGCCTGATATTCACCTTGGGGATGCTGCCACTGCTGCAGCTGAGAGCATCCATCAAGCTCTCCCATTGCTTTGATAGAGCTTCAAGGATTTGCCAGAGCTGCCATTTCCCATTCTTTGCTGTTTAGAAGCTGTTTGCTAACTTTTTAATGAACTTCTCATGCTGATCACGCAGTCCCCACCTTCTCTGACTCTGCAGGAGGCCAGAAGATGGACAGAGGGTCACAGTCCTCGAGGTGGTTAATCAGCACCTTTGTGAGACCCTCTGGCCAGCTCACAGCACCCTGATTGAGTGAGTTGAGCCTGAGGTGAACCAATTACTGCAAAAATGAGAGAGATCATGTGGAAAGAAGGGTTAAAGGCTGAACAGTGCACAGCTTTACTGCAGAGGGAAGCAGAAAGGGTGGAAAATATAGACCCAGAGGACTGAGGGGCTGTAAAATCTGATCACTCTTCTGCTTCAAGGACATTCATGTTGCAAGGTAAGGAACTGCAACCAACACCAATCTGGGCAAGCAAGCTTACCTTCAAAAAGTGTACGAGCTTATCTCCCTGCTAAGGTCAACAGAAAATTCCCATTGATCTCATGAGGGGCTTGGATTTTCAATTAATGCAAGACTACTGGACTTGATGTGCAGTTATGAAGCATTTGTAATTATTAATTTATCTCTTCTCTGACTTCCAGTTGACTTCTGAAAGGAGATAATATTTCATAGCTGAAGACTGAATGTATATTTGTACTTTAAAACACCATTCTCAGTGATAAAAGCCCATGAACTGACATACCATACTCTTCTGGGACAGTTTAAGAAGCAGCATGAAAATAATCTTATTGGACACATAAAAATGAACTGTAAGTCCGCATGCTTGAATCTAGTTACTGCACCATTTTACTTATTGTTAACTTAAAGCCTTTATCTGGTGTTAATACATAACTGTAATACACTTTCCAAAGACAAAATCCAAGGAGTTGTTTTTTTCCAATCTTTTAAAATAATTTTTTTGCAAAAAAGATTCAAATAGTCTGCAACTGCTGTTTCTAGGACCCCGAGAATTTGCAAAACTCTTTGTGTCTCAGCAAGTTGCTTTTTACAGTACTGTTGAGTATTCAGAAATTAGTTGTTCATCTCTTCCTCCCATGCTTTTTAAAATCCTTAAGTATTAAACTCCTGTGAACATTTGTGCTTGTGCATTTAGAGTTACACAAGTCACTGGGTGCTACAATGAAGGACCGACTGTTCTAGCACAGAAAGCTCCAGGTGAAGAACAGTTTTCTTCCCTTTTGTAACATATCACTTGATGCCAAATATAAAAATAGAGGTACAGAGGTTCCCTGGAAATCAGTGTGACCCCAGAAGCAGGATTACTAGGAAATTACTGGAATATGCAATATTTTCAAAGTTGAACCATGAATCTTGTCAAAGGCCAAAGAGATACCTGAGGAAGCAGCTAAGCACAAAGACATTCCAGGGTACCAGGGACGTGCAGGCTCAGGACAGGAGAAGTCAGGGGAAAAGGCAAGTGCTGGACATTGGCCAACCAATAAGCCATGCTGGCAGCACATTTGGCACTGCTGATCAGTTGGGACAAGGAGAGATGGAGATCAGAAAACTCCAGGAGGCTGGGAGGTGATATTCAGATATAAGTCTGTCAGCTGTGTCACAGGGCAAACATAGGTAAGGGTTTGGCAGCAGTGATTCCTTTTGGATCACTTCAAGGAAAAATAGTGAGAAATTAGGAAGGCCAAGTAAAAAATAGTCTGCAGTCAAGTAGGAGCAGATTGTGGAGCAGAGCAGCTGTGTCTTGGTCACAAGAAACAGAAGAGGAACAACTCTCTGAGACCAGGTGGGGAAAGACCCATCAGCTTTAAGTAGTTGCCCAAGTGTACAGGGAAGGAAGAGAAGGTGTTGGAGCATGAAAAACTGAAAAGGAGATGGTGATTTATTCCATTTCAAACCTGCTTTTTTTCTGCAGCATTCCTCATACAAGTATTAAGCACTAGAGAATTAGAAACCATTACCGCTTTTTTATAGGTGGGACCTTTGCACACAGGAAGATGAAACAATTTCCCTAAAGTTACCCAGCAGCTCAGTGCCAGAGCCAACAAATGAACTCAAGGATCACAAATCCCTGTCCAATACAGATTTTGAAACTTATTCTCCATTTGCATCTAGTTTAACAAAAGGGAAAAAAAAAAAACTGTGCAAGTTACTTGTAATTGTAACAAAATAATCTATACAATCATGTTTAATTGATGAAGTATTTCCTACCCTTTGTTTATGCTGGTTATTCACTAGTGGTCATTTGTGGTGTGGGAAGTCAATCTTATAGCATTATTTTTCTTGATATCCTGATTGGGTACCAATTTTCTCGAAAAGCTAGTAGCTAAAATGAATGTTCATTTCCCAAATATATCAGGGTGAAATTGGTATTCTGCACAGGTGCTTTCAACCAGTCATCAGAAAGCACACATAGTTGTGAGCTAAACTCTCAAAATCCAACAATTATTTGCGATGTCTATTTTGCCATATTTAGACTGCTGGGCTGAAAGATGAAGACAAAAGAAGAGGCTGTTCATATGCTGTAATGGGAGAAATGGAAAGCAGCTGGCAATCACTGAAATACACACAGGTTTTTCTCATATTGTGCCTGAGTATGTAAGCTCTTGAGCAACGGCCTTACTCTAAAAATCCACTTTAAAAGGATGCATCTTGACTATAATGCATTACCTATGCTGTACAAGAAAGCAGTTATTTAGAAAAGAAATAAAAGAACACATCAGGACATCAGACAAGGGCAAACTTGGGAGTCCATTCTGCCATCTAAATGCTCTACCTTGTGCCATGTGAATGCCCTACAGTATCCCCCATGACATTCCAGCCACCTCTCCAAAAAGGCATAGCTCCTCTGGTTGGTTGTGCTCTCTCTGTGTATACAGTGCCTTGCATCACATCCAGGCCTTCAAAGGCCTGATTCAAGGTCCATTGATTTCACCTCAATGTCCTGAACCAAGGCTGAAATAAGCACATTCAAACATTTCTTCTTTGCTTCACCTTGAATTTCATGCATGCTCTGCCCACCAGCCAGCCTAAAAATCATAAACTGCTGCCTGTAACACAAATATTTTGTCCACAGAACAAATGCTATCAGTCTTCATTGTCTCCACAGAAAAAGTTTTGATTTTTCCATTTCTTCTACAAACAAAATGAACATATAATTTATGTTTGTGAGCAAAGTGATTTTATGGTATTTCTTTTTGTTGACAGAATGATTGGAATAAAATTACATTCTGTTGACAAAAAAAAAGTGATGAAATGTCACTTGTGCATGTTAGTAACAAAAGAATTTGACAAAAAAAACCAGTTTGTCAATGGGACATAGTAAACGTTTTAACAAAATTAATTCTGTCTGTCTCCTATTTGTCCTAGGAATGTCATGAGAAGTTTTTCCAAATCCATTATGTCAAAATAAAAGATAAAAATTTTACCTATAAAAAGACTAAACTCTACTGTTATTGAAGCATTCCTTCTAGTGCTTTAAGCCATATTGCTCTAGCTCACATATCTTTTTTTCAAAAATTCAGTAATTTCTAATAGAGATATGTGGGATCCACATGTTTTAGCACATACCCATCTTACATACCACCATTAATTAACAGTAGTAGGCTTTCACATTTTTCTGGATTTTTGGTAAATTAAACAGTGAAGTAGAACTTTGTGATTCTCAGAAATACTAGGTATGTTTAAAGATACCAGTGCTTGTTCTTGGAAGTCATCAGGCCTCTGACAGCAGCATGAGTACTCACATAATTTAATTCTTTCAGAGCCTAAGCAACAATCTGACAGCATCTGGGAAATGTGTGCCAAGCTATTTTCTCTTTGAACTTTGATGCCTGACATCTTTACATGGACATGAGCTCATGTGAGGATGGACAGACAGGGAGGGGAGTCTCTCTTTGGTGGGCTCAAGTGAATGAGCTTAGACAAGGCTGATTTACCTTTGGTAGCAGAAGGCCTTTAGGTTAAAAGAAATTTGATGGCTCTACAGGGAGTGGGATATAAAAGCACAAGGCTCAGAACAAAGGAAATAGACTTAAGTCACCATCATGAAATGGTTGAGCACAAAGCAAAAAAAAAGAGCCACTACAAAAGGTTAAAGTGCAAAAGAACAAAAGCAAAGGTCAAGCAAAATTATGTAAGCATCAACACATTAGGAACAAATAAAAAAAAATGAAACTTGCAGCATGAACAGAGCCAGCTGCATTGATTCTTCCTTTCTTGCTGATCTTTATTAGGCCTAAAGGCTATAAATCAGTGCAGAACAAGTGACTGCTCTTGGCCAGGGTGATGGTGAGGAGCATGAGCTTCTTTACAGAGCTGGCGTGTAGGACAAGCTCGAGGGACAGACTTTGCTACTTTGGTCCCTGGGCTCTGCATAAAAGGTTGCCAGTGCTTCCAGGGCTCAGGCAGGCAGTGAAAGAAGTCGACTTTCCTTCCAGACAGATAAAAATGAAAGAAAAACATTATAATCCAATTAGCACTGGTGGATTTCTGTCTGATCTTCCATCGTGCAGAGGAATACCATTCCCACTGAAAGCACTGGGATTTTGGCCATACTCCACAGCAGATCAACTAGCTAGGGCATGAAGCCTCCTTAAATCCATTAAATTCCCCTGTGGCTAAGTGAGGAGATACAGAAAGGACACAGAAAGAGTCTGGTGAAATCCTACAGTGCAGACACACTTCCAAATGTTCACAAGTTTGAGCTTTTTAAGTCACTGGGGCTTCACACAGTCAGAAGGACTGCAGACATGAGTTCTGGACTTTAACATCACGGCCTAAAGAAACTGTGAGCTTGGGGCCACCAAAGATCTTGTCAGACTTGCTTCTGGCATTCCAAGGTCATGGTAAGGTAAATGATGTTTAGTTCAACAGTGTATGGGTTAAAGATCCAGAGAAGACCCATCCCTGTATGGATTGGCCAGTCTGTACAAATATTAACATAAAAGCAGTGATAGACATTTACATTTGTCAGCAAATGTCTCTTAGAGCTAAAAATGCAATTAATTGCACTGCTTGCACTAAGGCTTTTGTTCTTTTCTTCCCTCCCTCTCTCCTCCAGCCCCCCCTGACAGTGAGAAGAAGAGAGCTAATGTGGTAAATGTTTTTTCCCCTGATTTTTGCCTTACAAAAGAATAAATGATATTAAAAGCTAAGAAATGTTCAAACACAATCAACACACACATACATTCTAAAGGAAATAGCAAATTAAATGCAAAGCCTATGCTAATGCATCATCCAGGTTGAGATTTTAATTGCAAAAAGTCAGGAAATGCAAAGTTATGGTTCTCACAGTAATCATCACTCAGGCCCTTGAACACAGTTGGGATCTGTATTCCAGGCAGCGTGCAGCGCTCCCTCCAACTCCAGCGTATATCTGCCTTCTCTGCCTTCATTACAGTTGCTGGGGGAACCATAATTCTGCATTTGATGACTTTTGCTCAATTAATTTTTTTCCTTATTGCTGTGCTACAAGATTCTTGCATTTAATTTCGCTGCATTAAAGAAAACAAACACGTAAAACAATGAAAAGGAACTGGAAATTTCCATTGCCTACTAAAGTTAGGAGATAATCCATTCTGTCTCTGCATCCTAAGGCTCATGTAGGACAATGCAGTCATTTTAGAGCACAGGTACATAAATAATAATAATAATAATAGCAACAGTAATAATAGTTAATAATAATGACAATAAATGCATATTGTACATACATGGAGCTTCACCTCATTGTGAAATGAGTGCCAAAAGATCAGGGAACTGGCATGCTCTGGGCATTGCCTTTTCTCAGCCTACTGTGGTAATTACTTATATTACACTTCCTCACAATGAAGACAATGCTGAGGTCCCATGTTCCCACTAAGGCTGTCTCAGGTGTGTTTCACCACAAAAGCAAATTCTGTGTCCCCACAACCCACTCACTACTTCAGTACCTCTAAGGATAATTTAATTTTGTCTAGGATCCTCCAACTACATGCTGGTGATGGGATATACCTTCCTGGAAATCTGCCTGGTCAATCTGCAGGAGTGGCCATATAAGTAATTAATTCTAGTGGTCTAATAAATCAGCTGGAAAACACCTACCTTAGAGTAGGTATTTTCATATTTTGTAACAAAAAGTAGTCATCAATCTCACTTCTTCTCTGATATAGATTTGAAGGCACACTTGCAGACACACTAAGTAAGCCTCACTAGCTTTATTGACATGGTCTCTTTGTACCAGCAGAAGCCCCACACCATCGTGACTTCTCCTTACCCACCTCTCATCCTCCCCTGGGCTCCTGAAATGTGCCCACAAGGATGTATTGGATGTTTCAAGGTCAGATTTCCAAAGTAGCTGAAGGATATGAAGATGAATACAAACCCACTCAGAGTTTGAATAACTGAGGACTTGGGTAAATCCCACTAATCCCACCTTTCTTTTAAAGCTCATATGCATATAAAATCTCTTCCTAGGAAAAGCCATCCCCCAGAAATCACCATTCTCATGCCAGGGGTTCTCATTTTCTCATAGCAGTGAGTCTGCTGGTCAGACAAATCCATTAGTCCTAGTTAAAACAGCCCTCACTCAGAAGATGCAAATATAAAGTCTCCTGAGTCAATGTATCAGTATTGTCTGTCTTTGATAAATCTTGGCATTTTCTTCTAAAGTTATTCCATATTTTACAGCTTTATGTTAGCTAATGTGCCAATGGGAAACACAGGTGCCTCCTGTCCTCTGTAATGTCTCCTATAAGCTCTCCTGTCATGCTTGAAAGAAGAGGATCTGTGCTGTTAGACCAGCATAGTCACAGGTGAGCACTGGCCTCTAATTTATAAAGAGCTATCAGACATCCATGATGTGTCCACGTGCTATGTTTATTGCTGACAAATATGGGGGGGTTTCCCTTGCAGATACATGAAACATTTTCTAAATATAGCTCTCAGTAGTACTTGTTAAAAATAAGGAGAGTCAGAAATTTCTCACTGAAAAGTTGCACTTATCAAAAATATATGCAAATCTTGGCAGAAGCTTCATGTAGGTTTTCCAGCATCTCTTTCTGGAAAAAAAAAAGAGTTAAAAACTACCACTTTTTGTTATTCAGATCTTTCCTTCTTCCTCTTTAACATTTTTCCATTGTAAATAGAAAGAAAATAGAATTTTTAAGAAGGAAGAGAAAGAATTATGGAGAAAAATTCTCATGGACTTTCTAAAAATCCAGGTTTGGAGCTTTTCTGCTCCTTCCCTGAAATACATTACTTTGGTTGAACTGGAAGCCTCTCGGTCAGCCTGTTCTTTGGACTTAGAATGTAAAGAGCACATCCAGCCAGAGGTAAGAATCCAAGGTTTCTGGCAGAAGACAGCATCAGACAGAACAGATGGCAGCTCCTGATCATGCCAGAAAGAGGAAATGGTGTTGCCAAAAGTGCAAAGAGTTCATTCAGCTCTTTTTAATGCTCTTTGCCAAATTTCCAAACCGTAGTCAAAAGAATTCAAATTCTCTGTGAAGTCGTGTCAAACCTATGGCTGATCCACAACATGGATCCTTTCACTCATTTCAAATAAAAGCATGATGATAACACAGTAAAAAAATTGACATAGGTCCTCTGGTCTAAAAGATGCAGCAATCTTTGTTTCCAGGGGTATGCAAACAGGACAGTGAGCCAGGGAAATAGGTCTAAAATCAGTCATGAAGAGAAACACTGGTTAGCAGTCATGCAGACTTTAGACCTAGTGCCATGAAGGGCTCATTTCAGTGGTAAGGAACCCCCAGCAGAGGATCCAGGGCAGTTCCACCATAGCAAGTAACAAGTGTCACCTTCTTGCTCTCCCTACTGAGGAAAAAAGCTGAATTAGCTGTAATAGTTAACAAATAGAAAATATAGATCAGAAGTAGAGTTGAGCAAGCAGGATTTGGGGATGTCCTACAGGAATCATCTCTTTTTCTTCTCCATGGCCATTTGAGAGGACCACTAGAAGCCTTAGGACTATTAAAGAGGGGATTATGGAAATCAGTATTAGGGGCTACCTGGAGTATGGACTGTTCCCAGTGCTTTGTAGCTCAAAAGAAGAAGGAAGCAAAAAAGAAATAAAGAGTCCAGAGGTGTAAGATGAGTGAGAAGAGGAGGCTGTAGGCAAGGTGATCACTCAGGCTGGGTGACCTCCATGAGGAGGCAAACACCAGGGGGGCACGAGGGATGCACAATAAATTGATAGGTGAGGCCAGTGAACAAGTTGTCTTTTATAGTCTCAGGACAGCACAAGATTTTCACCAGAAGCAAATGAAAGTCCCTACTCACTACCAATGACACTGTGGACAACTTACCACAGCTGGTGCATAGAAAGGTTCACAAAAAGGCAGTATGGGTAATACAGATTTACATGTTAAGAGAGGGAAAGACATAGGAGACACCAGCCAGCTCCTTCAGCAATCCCCTTATGACTAAATTGTTTCTCTTGCTACTGGTTGTAACTATTTTTATTTAAAATAGACTGTCCAAGGACGGCAGTGCATACCCGTGGCAAAGTTATTTTGAAACTTTCCTATCCAATTTCTGCTTCAGATTTCACTTTGAAAATCTAGCAATTCAAAAACAAACAAAATCATCCCACAGAATGGTACCAAAGGACAAAGTTATTTTGGGAATACAATTTTAATCAGTGCAGTACTAGCATTAAATCTGCTGCTGTACTGACATGAGTGGGGAAAATATAATTAAAAACAAGGAGTCCACGGGGACTAGCAGTTCTGGAAATGAGTCTACACCTGTGTCACCTTAACATGGGATTACTGCAATTGACTCTTGATGCAGAACTGTGGGGGGAACAAGAGCTGCCAGCTCACTTTTTAGGATGAGTTTCACTGTGAGTGACACCTCTGCTCTGTGATGTACGATGCAACCAATTTCCATCTGACTCCCTGCATTAGGGACTCAGCAAATTAGTCACCTCACTTTTCATTTTCATGTGAGTCCATGGTGTCCAGATTACTATGGTGAGAAGACAAATGAAATCAATAGAATCTCTGCACCAAAAAGATTTCCTATCAGAACAGAGTGGCAAGGGCACAGAAAGGGCACAGCAAACAAGGGTGGCCGCTCAGCAGATATGGGTGACATGTGCTGAGTACATTTCCTTGTCATCCAGGGACAAGAAACCAATTCCTCTGAAGCACACTACTACCTTATCTGTGTCCTCAGTGTTTCCCTGCCCCAGGGGCAGCCAGCACCTCAGGCTATGGCTCAACATGGAGCCAGAGCCCAGGGCAGATGTTACTGGGACCATCCCCAGCCCTCCAGCCAGGGACATATCCCTTTAAAAGCATGTCCCATCCCACACCAGCCCCTGTTTCCCATCACCTCCCAGACAGTGAGCAGCCACCCTTCCAGCCAGGCTAGAGGGATCCACAAGAATCCTTGGACACTGAGCCTGTAAAAGTAGTACCACACTGCAGTGTAGGGAGTTCAGGGGCTGACAATCACAGCCTTTGCTACCATGTGGGCTGATGCTTCTTAATCAGCTATACAAATCAGGACAGTGTCTGGGCAAACTTTATTTGCCTAAAACACTGGTTTTCCAGAAGATAAAAATCCCTCTGAAAGCATGAGAACACGCATACTTGTCAGAAGAGGCTTCTTGTTTCTTATTACTGCATGTTGTGAGGAAAGGAATTCTTTATCCTTCTGCCTTTATGTTTTTGTCCTTTATCCTCATTCCATAACTCTGAAGTAAAATCTTGGTGACATTTTCCAACCTAAATTGCCGTTCATTGTTATTTCAAATAAATTGGATTTCAAACTGAGTCCTAGAATTTCCTAAAATTTTCAAATCTTTTCTGTGACACTTGAAAATGAAACATTTCTCTAAAAAATCCTTCTGAAACATCTACACAATTCTGAAAGGCTTGAACAAACCACAAGAGAAATAAAAAGTTGCACTTTGAATAATAAAAAAACCTTAATAATATTGCAACAAAGCCAATTTTTCCATGCAGTTTTTCAGCAGGGTCATCACTCAACCCTGGGATATGGCTATATTTTCTTTAGGGCATAGAAGAGCTGATCTGTATCTGCTAGAAGCAAGGTGACAAAGTATCACCACCTCTGTGAGTGAAATGAGCCGTGTCACTAGAAGTGCAGTCTGAGCCTTAAGAACTCCTGCCAGGAGCTGCAGCACTGTGGCTCCCCCAGCACAGGCAGGGGATGGGATGCACTGAACACCCATCCCTGTGGGAGCAGTCAGGTGAGCCACCACTGCAGCTGCTGGGAGCAGTGCTGTGTCCACAGGCCTTTGTTTCAGTGCTCTCCTGCTGCCCAGGTAGAGAGTAGCACTCAAACTCACCAGTAGGTTTTCTTCTTGGAGAGATGCAAACATCTACAACCCAACCTCCACTGGTAAAATGCTCTTGCACAGGCCAGCTCACAGTCCCCTTTCCCTGGTGGGAGAATTGGAGGCATTTATGTGTCTGCAGGATCCTTGGAGATATAATTGTAAGAGGCCACCTTGCTGCCAAGTACAATATTGCTGCAGCCAATAATCATACTCAGGCAGATTTTACTGAGCTCATGATCATTCTAAGCATAAATCTGTCTTCACAACCCCTCTGGATGATAAGGGAAAGGTGGAGACACAAAGCTAAAGGAGCTGTTGGAGGTCACTGAACAACCTGCAAGCAGGGCTGCCCTCAAGGATCTCCAAGCTCCCAGCCCTGCTGCTGGCCAGGCTGCCCCGAGCTCTGGGTGAGTGGTGGGAGAGCAAAGCCACTGAACACCTACATGTTATCCATAACTTGTCACACAACTACTTTTGTGAAACAAGGAAAATCTCACTACCCTGATTCTAGAGATATGAATCAGGTTTCAGGTGATGGACAGGCTTTTAAACTCATTTTTGTTCAAGCTAAAAGCTTCTTCAGAGGGTGTTTGAGTATACAACCATCTTTTATCTAGTGCTTTCACACAAATATATAAACCAAAGATTGGCAGAAAATGGGATTCGTTCGAAGCCTTTGTCTTACAGTGTACATGGAGAAGCCAAAGAGGAGAGCTGGTGGTTTTCCATCACCCACCATCCCTCCATCCAGGCTGAGCTCCCCAGTCCCTGATCCTTGGCACTGCCACAGCAGCTGCCAGGGGACAGACTCCGAAGCTACAAACCACAGACACATACACACATGTGCAAACAACAGGACAGGCAAAAATCAGACAGGTACCCTTTCTGCACAAACACATGACACAACTGAAAGCTGACAGAGGAGAAGTCCTAAACTCTTGCCAGCATTACTTACAATTCACAGGCACCTGGGTAGCTGTTACCAATCTGGCTGACTTTATGTGAACTTCTGCTAGATAACCCCACAGGTGCCAGCTAGCACCAGAGATTTCACATGCCATTTGAACAGAAGAGGCTCAATAGTAAGCCAGCAGAGCTGATGAAAAGCAAATCACCGAGTCAGTTTACTACCAATGAACTCTATTAAGTGACTCTAATGTAGTTCATCGCCCTGGAGTAGTCACTGTCCCTCACTAATCTAATGGTAGTATTGACAAGGATCATTTACACAGCTCCCCTGGAAAGGTTACCACTATTTGTCAGGGCTCCCTGTGGTCGGGATGTGGGTGTGGGCCCCCATTTCCACCCCAGGCTGCCCATCCCGAGCGGCTCCGGCTGCCCTGCGCACAGGGTCACGCTGCGGCAGGCGGCACCGGCTGGGCCGTCCTCCAGACAGCTGCTGGGGATTAACTGAGACGGCACAAACCCATCCTGAGGGATGAAATGATGCAGAGAAATGGGTTGTTTGACAGCAGTACCTTGCCACCAGGTATCAGTTAATCTGCACTAAGCCTACCCAGCTGTTTCTCGTGGCCAGTGTACATACTCCCCTAATGCCGGGCCGCATCACACAGCTGTGGTTTTACGTCCTTGATCATTAAGTGCAGCGCAGTTTGGTTTTACATCTTCTATGTAAAAATGAAAAATAAAAATCACTAGTCCCTCAAGCATCATCTCTGAGCTTTAACTAGCAAGATCTAGCCCCCGGATTCTAAATACACAGATCTTTCTGGCTAAAATGTCTGCTTTTCAGCCCCATTCCTTCTCTGTTTTATGACAATGATCTGAATTGTTCAAACAGCACTGCTGTATTTGGATAAATTTTCATCTCTTCAACATCCAGCTCTGTCTAGAAAATGAAAGAAAACCACAGCAACAAAGCCCTCCGGATGCAGATGAGAGGAAAGACAAGAAGAACTAATGTGGACAATGGGCACTTTAAACCCTCTCTACATTTACAATGTAAATAGGTAAATCAGAGAAGCACTACTTGAAGTATAAATTCATCTTGGTCTTTTATAAATAGCTTAAACTGCTTTAAAAAAAGAAAAAAAAAAAGAAAGAAAAAAAAAAGGGAAAAAAAAAAAGCTGTTGGAATTCTACTTAGCTTCCCACTTAGGTTCACAGATACAGCCAGATGCTCCAAAGGTGCTGGAGGCCACTTTTTGAGATAGTCTCAAAAGAGACTTTGAGAGAGGATCAAAGGATCAGGGCAATCCTTGGGACATAATCCCTGGCAAAGAGGGACAAGATTAGGAGAGAGGCAGGGAGGGAAGGTCTCAGACCTTTGACTCTCTCCAGCCTCTCGACATTGCTCCATGCTCTCCAGTGGACATACTGTTTGAGACACTTGTGTCCTTGAGCAGAAACAGGCCAGATTTGCCCCATGTTTGGAGGTGTTTGCTGGGGGACCTCTAAAGCCACTGTGTCACTTGCTCATTCCTTCCCCAAGCAGCTGTCATGTACCTGCTCCCCCCTGCTCCCACCTGCTGCTGCTGCCCCTGCCAGGATGGCCATCCTGGGCATCCAGCAGCAGGGCCTGATCCCTGACCCACCGTGCCAAACATTCCCCAGGCCTGGTTCAGGCTGTGGGCCAGGCCTTAGGGCTGCACTGAGCTGCACGAGGCTGCTGAATCTGGGAGCAGCTCTCTGTTTCAGTGGATGCATTAAGCACCACCAAGCTTGCTGCTCAAGGCTAATGCACCTCAACGCAGCCATTCACTCTATGCAAAGTGCTCTGAAGATGAAAAACATGAGGGTATTATTTTGGCAGACACCAGGATCCTAAATGCAACTCTATTTTTTCCTACTTCATGCTGAAGTTGTTAAAATTCTTTGAATATTAAATGTCCAGCCCCACTTTCAGAGTTGACTTAAATGCGGTTTCCAAAAATGTGCTGAATATTATTCATTTCTCAGGGAATCAAAAAGCAAGAGGCCCTTTGATGGGGTTGCTTGCATTTTTCAATCACATGCACATGCACATAGTTAGAGACTTTGGCGATTATGGTTATATATGCTGGTATCTCAGACAAAAATACACAATGCAAAAGTCAAGGTGTTTAGAACTTTTCTCTATTATATTTTTTGTGTCTTTAACCTGAATTTCTCCCACATTACACAGCACAATACCAGTGTCTGAAGAAATTAAAAAATGAAGCCTAGAATAACCAAAAAGTGCGGAGAGCTGCAGTCTGCTACCTTCCAAAAACCAAATTCCTTTACACTCACTAATGAACACAAGGAAATAATTTTTCCCCAGTGCTAAATATGGATCTTATCTTGTATCTTGGTCTCAGAAAAAGGATTCTTCAACTTTTTCAGGGAATATTTATGCTTCAATAAAACATCACCTGTATTGATATTAGTGAACTAAACTTGTAGGAGCTGATATGGAATAAACTCTGAGTCAGAACACTTGCTCCTGGAAACAACACACTTGAAGATGAAAGACAAATTTGAACAAAATTTGTAATACAGACTTATATGCTGGAGTATTTATTCACCATTCAGAAGAGTGTCAGGCTTCCCATGGACAAAACCAGATTGCTAGTGACCCCAGACCACAGCATCCACAGCAGGAGACTTCCCGTGTTCTGCCCGATGCAATTTCTACACCAGCTCTCTGACCTGGCTCTCCTGGTCAAACAGAAGTTAAAGATGCAAAAGTACAACACAAAACACTACAGGGCCTAACATTTTGGCACCCAAACTCCTTAGAGCAAGCGAAGATTTTAGCACTAACTTATACCGGGCTTACACAAGTGGGCATGGGCTCTTCTGGCTGGCATGGACAAGAGGCAGGTGTGGTTCAGAAGTGTTTAGCAGCATTGTGCCTGAGCAAGTGTGCCCTGCCTTTCAGCAGGATGTATTGATCCAACGTGCTAATGCCACATCTACAGCTGAGGGATCACAGCTGGCCAGCCCAGGCCACAGGCAGAACACTTGTGTCTGGCTGCACTTGTCTTTAGAGGCATCCTCTAGTTTGCATGGCATACAGGGAGCCACCCAGCTTATCTCAGACAAGTCAAGGAAAGATGCAAAGTTTTGGTGGTTAAGAGAGTCTAGGTGATTCCATGCCAGAGGACATAATTTTCTGTTAATAGACCTCAGATGTTCTTTTGTATTCAACACCCAAGACAGGGTTTTCCCACAAAATACAGCAAGAACACGATGCTTCCTCCTCCCCTACACAGCCTTTAATCTGTATTTTTGTGATTAAAGACTTCATGTGAGAGGTAAAAGAACACTTTTTTGCCAAAATCTTTTAACCCAGCTTCTAGCATTCAGCATAGCACTCTAGTCATGAAAGTATGCAGTGGGCTTTGGAGGGCTTGGTCTGTCCCCCCTCTTAAAATTGCTCCTCTTTTCTTGAAGCAATTACATGTCTACTGGGGCAAAGCAAAAGTGGTTTAGCTAGGTTAAGTGGGTTCACCCTCAGCTGAGGGTAGGGGCAACTTAACAAAACAAATACTCAGCCAAATTTGAAAAATGTAAATTATTTTGAGAACATTTGTCCTAAAACACCCTGAGGTGGAGTAATTTGGCTTTCCTGGGAGAGAGGCAAGCGAGCCAGCCAACAAAGAAGGGATTTAAATGCAAGTTTCTCATATCTCTATGATATTGGTGTCAATACTGTAACAGTCCCCCAGTGAAGGACAGTGTGGGTATTCTTTGCCACTCTCCTGCACATGGGGAGAGGAAGACTTGGGAAGTGTCTTGAGAGCAGGACTCACAGGCTGGAAAGAAGCCAAGCACCTTACTTGTCATCCCAGCAAAGTCTCAGCATGCACTGGGATTCAGATCTGGAAAAATTTTAGCTCACCTCTGAGTTTGTTGCTGCCACCCATGTGCCAGCCCTGCCACCACCCAGCCAAGGCACAGCAGCACAGAACCTGCCTGAATTCTCTTCCTCAATGCTTGCTTCCCCACTGCCCTGATACTGCCTGTCTGCCCGGAAAATAAGCAACATCAAATGATAAACTTGGGTTCTACCTGGCAGGGAGGGACCACAGCAGCTTCCAGATACAACTCATCCTGCTGGGATCACCTTGCTTTTCGTAGAGCAAGGAGGGCAACCCTTCTCCTGTGTCAGGGACCTGTGTATGTGTGGCTGCCTGGCCCATGGAGATCACAATCCAGCACCCCACTCCCTCACAGCTGTGTGTTTTGGGGCAGTCTCCAGCCTTCTCTGCAATTCTGGGCACATTTGGCCTGAGCACAGATATGAGGGAGAATGCTGTTCCAGGTCAGCACTGCAGACAATCCCTCAAGGTTCAAAAGTCTGTGTGCATGTTTGCACTGAACACCATCATCAGATAGAGTGTGCTGCTCCTCCTCTCTCCTGTGTTCTCTCTCTTACTCTGTGGTCCATGATTTTTGTACCCCTTCTGCTCAGTGTCTGTCTGAACAGCAACAGGAGGCACCAAGAATAGCCCTCTAATCTCTACTCATTTCTTATCCCTCTGATACTTTGAGAGGGAATGGAGGATGCCTTTGCATTCCTTTCATCCTCTGCCCGGGCATGCTCATTTGAGGCTACATCTCTGTTCTGCAGCAGAAAGTGTTAATAGCTTGTTTTGTTTTGCTTTCCCATAGTGACAGAGTTTTGTCATATGATGGTGTATGAAATATTCTTCATTTTTTGTACCATCTTCTATCCAGGTCCACAGGGTCACTCATTGTGCTGGCTAGTTCAAATTTTTAAGATATTTCTTCTGCAACTTTTGTAGTTTTCATTTTAAGGTGCTTGAGTCCAGGGATTTGAATAATTTGCCAGGGAACAAAAGAAGCAGCGAGGAACATGGAATTTGGCATTGAACCAGCCCTTCATTCATAATAAAACTTTAAAAAAATCAGCAATGACTCAGCACTGGCATAATTCACAAACCAGAAAGACCTGCTTCCCTACCTTACAATTGCATTAGTAGGTACTTAATCACTGCAAATAACATAGTGGATATTTTATTTTTGAAACCATATGCTGTTGTGTTCATCTCCTGAAATTGCTGTAACACATGGCCTCTCATTTAAAATATCCTTGTCAGATATAATTGGCAAAAGTCATCAGATGAGGCTCACGTCATATAATTAGATGTATTATATTAGGCTGAATGCATTACTTTAAAAGTAATGCCACAGCATAGGCTAACAAGATGTTTTAAAATACAAACAACTTCCATGACCTTCTTGAGGCAATAACTCTGATTCTCTTTCATTTAGTTTTGGCAATAATCTATTAAAAATATGTTGGGCAACTTGTTTGGGCCTTTCTAAGCCTCCTCATCCAAGCACACCTGTTGTTGCAGATCCACACACCCACACAGCTCAGCTGAGCCCTCTGCTCAAGCACCTCCACTGGCACGGGACGAGGAGGGGCTGGAGATGATGGGCTGGGGCACTGCTGCCCACCTCCAGCACACACTGGGCCTTTGCACTATCCCATAGCCAAACCACTGCACAGACTTGCTGTTCTTACAAGCTCCCCAGTTCTTACAGGCCGAGGATCCAGTCCCCAGTCCTTTGGATGCTCATCCATCACATTAAAAACAAGTTATTTTCCTCCTGGCTGTTATGCAGAGTACTATTGCTAATAAACATAAACCAGCTTTTGCTTACCTAGTGATACCAGGTAGCTCATCTAAAGGGAACAGGAAGCCTAAGTTTTACATTTGGGAAACACCTTAACGAAAAAAAGGCAATGGCCACATGGTGACTCACTGCTTCCTGATGATATTCTGGTTTTTGAATAACAGTGTGGGTGTGGATGTCTGGGTTTTGGGTGGGTTTTTTTAAGTTAACGATCTGAAGACGCCCCTTGGTTTACCCTGTGATGCTCCTGGCTTCCTGTCTGTGTCACAGGAGAGATGAGTTCCTGATGCCTTACGTGCTTCAGTTTCTCCAGCACCTCTATTGCAGCACCAATATTAGGAACTGAATGGAAATACTGCTAGGAAAAATATAGCCATCTGTTTCCAAAGTTATACATTGCTGGACATACAGGATTTTAGGACTACAAAGGTACACACCATGTCCTTTACCAGAGTAAAGCTGTTATTAGTCTGCCAGCTTGTTTCCCAGGAAAGACATGCCTATTCACAAGGCTAATTATTCCAGCAAACAATCACACTCCTCACAGACCCAGTTAGGCTGTTGGAGAAGCTGGGGACAATTTCTCATGCACACAAGTGGCCCTGCACATGCAGCAGCCCTGCTCTCTGTGTCCACCCAGGAGGTGCTGGTCAGAGCAGGGGCAGGTATTGGGGGTCAACCCACAGCTGCCCCCTGCTGCAGCTGCCTGCAGGATATTTCTGGGGTGCACCCAGAGGTGATACCATATTATATGCACACAATAAAGTAGGGGGAGAATTCAAAGTTTTGTCGCATTCCTTTGAAGCTGAATGTATTCAACAAAGATGGTGAAGGGCCTTGAGAGGAAGCTCAAGTGTGAGGAGAGGCTGAGGTCTCTTGGTCTGTTCAGCCTGGAGAAGAGGAGACTGAGAGGAGACCTCACTGCATTCCAGAACTTCCTCATGAGGGGAAGTGGAGGTGCAGGCACTGCTCTCTTCCCTGTGGTGACAGTGACAGGATGTAAGGGAATGGCCTGAAGTTGTGTCAGGGGAGGTTTAGTTTGGATATTAGAAAAAGGATCTTCACCAAGAGGGTGTTGGACACTGGAATGGGCTCTCCAGGGCAATGGTCACAGCACCAAACCTGACAGAGTTCAAGAAGTGTTTGGACAATGCTCTGGGACACATGGTGTGACTCCTGGGGATGGTGCTATGCAGGGCTGGGAGGCAGACTCAGTGATCCTTGTGGGTGCCTTCCAACTCAGCTTATTCTGTGATTCTGTGATTCTGTGATTCTGTGATTCTGTGATTCTGTGATTCTGTGATTCTGTATTGCCAAGGTTTGCTTATCACTTAGTCTTCACAGTTAGACACATATTCAGGCATCAAATTGCTGCCTGCAGCTTGTATTCAGGTGAGGAATAACATCACATAGGGACAAAAATATTACACATAACCTTTTCTGACTTTGGAGAAAAAATTATTTACTTCTAAAGACAAACTTTTTCCCTAAGAAAGCACAGATTTCTTTTCAACACAGACTGGCTCCCTCATCCATGCAAGATAGTCTGATTGCATGTCAGATATAAGAATTACACAAAATTAGGATGGCTTGTCCCACAGGAAATTCTAATTCATCCTGATCTTATTTTATCAAATCAGTAAGCAAACCTGAATTTCCAAAATGAAAACTTAGATACAGAAAGATGGAAGTGGCAGGTCCCAGAATGGGCAAGCTGGAAGGTCCAGTGCACTGTACTGGCTGGCCCCTGTCCCCTGCAGTGGCTGCTGATGCTTGCAGAGGATACACTGAACACAAGGACTCTCCATCTTCCCCTGGTCCAGCCTTCTGTGACTTAGACTTCAACTCCTGAGTGATGCAATGTGTTTATTTGCTACAGAGATACTGACCTTTCCTTTTACATTTAATACCTTTGAGACCATTTATATTCTTCATCTCCATGTCATTCAGTAACAATCAATTCTACATAATTACATACAGTGTGGAACAGATTTTCCTTGTGTTTATACTGCATTCTATTTAATGATTTCTGTGGGTGCCTCTGAATCTGTTAAACTAAGAGAACAGCATGCAATCTGCATATATTTCTCTCTAATATCTCTAAGGTTTTATAAAACAATGCATTATTCCATTCACGGTACTTTGTCTTTTCCGAGCCAAAGAGTGCCAAACTACTGGGAATGTCTTACAGCTCTTGGTTTTTGTTTCAAGTTGGGTTTTTTGTTTGTCCTGGATTTCTTTTCTCGATTTTTCTGTATCTTTTCTTGAATTAGACCAACCAGAACTACTTCTAGTATAAGAGATGGGTTCATGAATTTAAATAGTGATATTATTATATTCCTATGGTTTTTTTCTCATCATATATAAGGTGCAACTTACCTTTATAATTCTGAATACTAATATGAGACATATCTGAAAATTATCCACAATATTTCCAAGGAGTTTTTTTGTCTAAGTTGCAATAACTGAAAGAGACCTCCTCACTGTACACTTAAAACTAAGGGTGCTTTATTTAAGTTCTGTTTTCTTCTATCCTAAACAACTGTGTATTATCTGGAAAGACCATCACCTTGTTATTAATCTGCTCTTTCTTGATCATTTGTGATTGTGTCTAACATAAATCCTAGGATAAGTTGTGTGAAAACAAAAATTAATGATAATTTCAAAAAAGCTTCTTTTCAGGATACAGAAACATTTCACACTTGCATCTTTCAGTGATAATCAGCTCTGCGATTTTCTCAAATTATATTTAATGTTTGTGAAATTTAGCCAACCCAAACCCTTGCCTCATTGCCATCAGTGCCCTGTTGCTCTGTGGTACACATCTCTTAGCAGCCTGACCCTTCCCAAACACAGCCAGATGTCCAGTGATACCAGGGGCTTTGTTAAAGGTTGGCTGTTTCATGACATTTGTGTCATGAACCAAGTCCAATCCTGTGGTTATCACTCTGGGGCATATGAAATACAGAAAGCTAAAGTGAAAATAAAAGGATATAAACCTACATAAGACCAAACCTACCAAAAAAAAAAAAAAACTTTCAGGGTTTTGTACATACAGAAACGTTTTAACTCTCACATGCTATGAGATATCTTACTCATTAATCTCTGTCCCTTCTTAAACAAGCTGCCTGTGTAGAAAAAAAGACACCTATTCCAATACCTTGCAAAACAAGGAAACTATTATTTCATGTGGGCTTATTTGAAACTAGCATTGCTTCCTGAATTGATGGTGAATGGTTTTATTTTCCAGCAACATGAATGAGCACAAGTCACAAGAAAAGCCCATGACCCCGTGGCAGTGACAAGGCACTTCTGGGTGCTGTTAGCCAGGGATGTGATCAGCAGTTCCCTCACTGCCAGAAGTGGAGCCTTGCCCTGTGTGCATGAAAAACCCCAGAAACCCAGCCAACATCCCCAGAGTTAACCATTCCCTCACCCCAGCTCTCTCCATCGCTCTCCTCTGCAGCTCTGCTCCCAGGTCAACATGTAAACCCCAAATTTCTAATATTGGTGCAGGTATTAGAACTGGATCTCTGCTCACACTGAGTGCAGAGCAAAAGGTATTAAATATTTACTTTTTTGATTATGATGTACTGGGGAGTTTTCTGGCAAGTTAACAGCTCAGCAACTATGGAAGGCGAACTGAAATGTAATGGGCCATAACTACAGGAACATTTGGCCATGCAGATCCTTTCAACACATATCAGCCAGTGGTTTGGATTGTTATTATTCTATTTTTCTTCAATAAAACTTAATTTTATGTGCAAGGGATGGTTTGGCAGTGATAATAACGTATGTATCACTGTAAAAGGTAGTTAATTTATTCCCAGACACCTTTCCTCCCTGCAGTCAATGTTACTCCTTCAAGAAAAGTGACATCCTGGCCTGGCTGAAATGAATGCAAGAACTCCCTGTGGTTTCAACAGGAGTGAACTTCACCTTGCCCAGGATCTGAGGAAGAGTTGGCATCAGCCTTCAGATTAAAATTCAAGAGTTCCTGGCTCTCCTTAAAGTGCACATTATTACCATGCTCCCCTGCTCACAGCCATCCATCAGCTCTGCCTGTCCCACAAGTGCTTTGTAAAGGCTTCATTTTTCAGAAGCAAACTTCTGTCTTCTCATCCAGTTTCCACGTTTGGAGTATTTGAGCATCTTTAGCAGGTTTCTGTCCAAATTTGGCAACCTCTCTTGGAAGCCACAGAGAATTAATCACCTGCCAAGGAGAAATTAATCACTTTGTTGCTGCCTCCCTCATGCATGGTGGCAGAAATCCAAGCCTTTGGCTCCACCAGCAGCAGCCACATGCCTGTTTCAGACCCCTTCCACTCTCCTGCGTCACCTCTCCCACCTTCTCTCTGCTTGCAGCTAAGCTCAGGCTATTATTAGCTGGTTTTAGTGATGGGATATGCTTGCTTTCCCCCCTGCCCTTTCTGCCAACAAGGATGCACTGTGACTAATACAATCTTCAGCTCCAGGCTGAATTACTGCGATTGAACTGCATAGGGAGGCTCTGCCAAGGCCTCGGCTTCATGGCCATGGGATAGCTCCATCTCAAGCAGAAGGGAGAGTGCCCTGGGGGTCTACTCACTTCTTCCCCTCTTATTCCCAGTCCATTTCAAAACCTAGGAACTTATCAACAAAGTTCAGCTGCAGCAGAGACCATATCTCCAGCTGTAACTCAGCTGGCAAGGGATGCTCCACTGGCAAACAAAGATAAAGTATGCTTAACTTGTGAGTTCAGTTGCAAAACAAGAAACTGAACAATATTAGAAAAATCCAGAATTTTTACAAAAAAATATTATATTTGTTTCCCAGAAAATAACTGAAATCCATAACTATATGAGTCCTTATTTTATGTCATGTTTTTTTCTTTCTGGTAGTTCATATACTCCTCATACTGTTAGGATGTCTGCTGTTTTGTTGGGGGTTTTTTTTATCCAAGAGGTCGATGAGAGTGTCTGGGAAAAGTTTAAGCTAAAAAGGTGCATACTTCAGTATGAAAATTTATAAGGACATATAAAATTGAAAGGTTTGAAACCCCTTAATATATATGTTATGTATACACAAATCAATGCAAGCACATTAAATATTCAGCATTCAAAAATCATAATGTACTGGGACAGATGTTACCTGTATCATCTTAATTCAGTCTCCTTGTATGCTTCATACAAATTTAAATTATATAATCACTTCTCTTTCCTGCACAAACCTTTTGTTTTAAATTTATACAAAATTAATCAACTCTGAAGTTAAATTGAAGGTGTGTAAGCATGCTGGCTATCATCCACAGGACAATTCATAGGATTTTTTGTTGAAGAAATCAGGAGGTACATAGTGAGTGAAATGTAACTGGGTTTGTTGAACTTAATCTTACCTTGAACAGAAAGAAGGATTGGTAGAGTTCAGGCCACCCCTACCCTATCTCAGTAGAAGTGACTTTCCATGTTCCTTGCTGACTAGACCAAAAACAGGATGTTAACACAAAGAAGGAAATTGAAGGAGGAATAAAAGAACATTTTCAGCTCAAGATAAAGATGCTTGGAACAAAATGGAGTACATCACTTTGACACCTGGGGAAGAATTCAATAGCGTCTGCTCCAGTCATATGAGCATTGGGACAAAAGGGACTGAGACCCTCATAGGAGCAGTTTATCTTATTGAAACCTGATAACTAAATCCTTATAGTAAGAACTTGAAAATCCTAGTTAACCTCCAGTTTAGAAAGGTTTCAGTGAGCACAAATTTCAGAAAGTGGTGCTCTGTCATTCTGCATTCCTAGATCACAGGCAGCTGAGAAGCAGATGCCTTGAACGTCCCAAGCACAAGTGCAGCCTGAGCAACCACAGCATTGTGCAGGGTGCTCATTTCCCCAAGCATCTCCCCAGCTCTGTGTGCTGGGTTTAGAGTTAGCTTTCTTCACAGTGCCTGGTATGGGGCTGTGTGTGGATTTGTGCTGAGCACAGGGTTGATAACACAGAGATATTTTTTGTTATTACTGAGTGGGCCTTACACAGAGCCAAGGCCTTCCCTGCTTTTTGCACTGCCACACTGGTGAGGAAGCTGGGGGTGCATGGGAGGGTGGGAGGAGACACAGCCAGGACAGGTGACCCAAACTGTCACCCAAAGGGGTGTTCCAGACCATGTGACATCATGCTCAGTGTATAAAACTGGGAATAAGAAGGAGGAAGTGGGGACATTTGGAGTGATGGTGTTTGTCTTCCCAAGTCATCGTCACGTGTGACAATGCAGCTCTGCTCTACAGGGCATGGCTGAACACCTGCCTGCCCATGGGGAGCAGTGAATTAATTCCTTGTTTTTCTTTGTTTGTGCGTGTGGCTTTTGCTTTCCCTATAGAACTGTCTTTATCTCAACCCACGAATTTTCCAGCTTTTACCTTCTGATTCCTTGCCAGATCCCGCTGGTGAGGCAGTGGCTGTGTGGGGTTTGGCTGCTGACCGGGCTGGAACACGACCCTACAAAGTCTGCCCCGACAGACTGCAGAGTGCAACGTGCTGGGTGCCTCTTGGTCCCAACACCAAAGTGTCCTGAAGACATTTTATGTGTCTCTATTCATGCTCAGAACGAATTGTATCCACATGAAAGGAATTCTGCCTTACATCTCAGTCTGCCACAGAAAAACTGATCAGAGAATAGAAATTGACTGTTGCTTAGGCCTTTTAACAGATGTAATTATGTGCAAACAGAATTATATGCTTGGATCTTTGGAAGTTCCAGGTTCACAAAGCTGGGAATTTTTATGCGAGAAATCACCTGGAAGAGGAAATTTAAATTTAAAAAATTCAATTATAGCTGGGGAATATTCAAGAAAAGAGATGAAAAAGACAATAATAAATAGATTTTATTACATATATATATATATATATAGATAAAATAAATAATCCAATGCACAAAATAGGGTGATTAACATGTCAACCTAAAAAAAGAGATAAAAAAACCTTATAAATATGGGTAATAATTTGAAAGTGCTGAAAGCTGAGAGCAACAAATGCATATCAGTTAACTGTTAAGATCTGTAGAAAGTTTAGCAGCAGAGACAGAAATACTCAAGAAGTGAGATCAAGGTACAAAAGGTTAAATATATGGAAATTAACTGGTCCAGCTAACTTGTAGTCTCAAAGTGTTAAAAGCTGGTGGAGAAGGTCATCAGTTCTTCAATATTGGTTTTCAGTACAGCAGTCTGGCAGAGAACTGATGCTACCCCAGTTACTGCAAGAATAAATGGGCCATCCTCCTTCTCTGACAGAAACCCCAGGAGCACCACAGAAGAGCAGATAAAAGACCTGTGTTTAAGGCTAATAGTAGAGGTAATAACAAACAGGTTTATGTAAAGCATATCGTAGCAAACAATACTGATAACTTTCAAAAATTGGAAGTTTTGTTGATAAAGCCTCCACCACTGAAAAAAAAAAAAAAATCCTGAATTGCTCTTAGATATTCAACATTGAGTCACATAAGAAGCAAGAGGGAAATCAAACCCAGGTTTGCATGATTAAGTGAGAAAGGAAATTAGTTCTTTGATAGTTTCAAAAGTTACACAGAAACAGAGAGACAGCAATGTTTCTAGTGAGTTTTCTCTGGGGCTAGGTGATAGCTCTGGGCCGTTTAATATTGAAATTTAAAAAAAAAAAAACCTCAAAAAAACCCTCAAATTTTAAGGGCAATGATAGAAATATTAGAAGAGTATTATGTAATAGAGAGTAACTGCTCCTCAGTAAAGGACTATGCAGATAAAGGTACAGATAAATAACCATTTTTTGAAGGAAAAGGAAACATCAGTGGGATAAAAATGAGAGGGAGCAGAGGTGAAGAACTGACGAGAAGGAGATCAAAAGTATCTTCCCAGGACAAGGACTTCAATTCTCGACAGAAGTGGAAAAGCAGTCAGCCAGCCATTCACCCTTGGGCAGCTTCTCTTTCTTCCAGGCCAAAGCAGGAGTAGGTGCTAAATAGATGAAGGCAATAGAAAAGAAACAAGCTTTCATTTGGTGTCACTGCAAGAGAAACTGAATATCGGCTCTGAAGGAAATACATAAATTTTTAAAAAGGAAATCCACCCCACCCACAGAGAACACCATTCTGGAGAGAGGCTGGTGCCAGGCTCTGGTCTGTTTCATGTAGCAGAGCAGTGGCAGGGCTCTGGCAGGTGCCCCCCAAAAACCCTACTGACAACTGTACATGTTCAACACTCCCACAGGGAGACCCTGTCTTTGCAAACTCTTATTTAGCATACAAGTATTTCACTTGAAAAATGCAAGAAATTTGGACGGTATAAGGCGATGCATGATTTCAGAAAGAGAGGCAAGCTAAGAGAGTCTAAACAGCACTGGAAAATGCTGGGCCCAAACTAAAAAAGGTAATTGAAAAGAAATAGTATCTCTTGGAGAAAAAAGAAAAAGTGCAAAGAGTGACCACATCAATGATCCAGCCATCTGTAACACACCTTCTCCAACACAGATGAGACAAGTACAAGAACACCTTGAGATCCTGGACTACAAAAAAATCACCATCCATAATTCAACTGTCTAAACAACAAGCTTGTGAAGTGTCCAGTGGACATAATATATACCTTTTAGAGTCTGAACAACAGAATGCAGAGCTCTAAAACTGAGTGACTTGAACAGCAGATGGAAAAAACAGTCATTCACAGGTGTCCTGAAGGATGGTATTGGCAGAGTTGGTTTACAATTGCGCGGCCAAAACTAGAAACCAGAGAGTTCTCCACTGCTCTGCAGGTGTTATTTTAAAAAAAAATTAAAACAAAACAAAAAACAAAAAAAAACAAAAAACAAAAAAAAAAA
>VZRH01005469.1:255-16485 GCA_013397555.1 Urocynchramus pylzowi | reverse complement strand
AAAAAAAAAAAAAAAAAAAAAAAAAAAAAAAAACACACAACAACAAAAAACCAACAAAAACCCACCAAAAAAACCCACCCCAAAACCTTTGCACCTATCCGCTCATCTAAGAAAGGCAGCTGTGCACACAGAGGGCACCAAAAGGTTCACGCACTGCCTGCAGCCCATGTTAACTGAAACAAACCACAAAACTGCTGTCGCTTCTGAAGGGGCCTGGCAAACCTCATTTTACCACAGAAATACAGAGCTTGTTTTTCACCTTCAGATGTACAATTTTCAAATTGAATGCAAACCTCAGAAAGACTCAATTGTTGCAAATACACTCTGAAGAATTAGAAATATACTGTGAAGAACAAACAAGACCTAGATATCAATCAGATTTAAAAAAAAAAAAAAGCCAACAACAAAACAACTGCTGCAAGTCAAGTTTCATAAGAACTCTGATTTTGAAAGCTACTGCTAAGGTACAACCCTTAGCAGACTTTTTGGCCCTATTTTCAGCTCAAAGAAATAATCTCATAATCTGAAAAGAAACAAAAAAGAATATATTTGAAGACATGAAGGTAGTTAACTCTGAGATATCATGGTATTCTAAAAGTATGAATGAAGGCTTTTTGAAGTTTAAGAAATCTAAGACAAAGAGTTACCAGGATGGAGATGGTCAGGTTTGTTGCATTCAACAAGCAAATCAAAAGAGCAATTTACTGATAGCGCTCTTTTTGTTGATTTTGTTCTGGCGTAGTGTCCACATCCCAGATCCAAATCCTACCCTTCTTCAGTCTTCCTAAGAAGCTGCTCCCACTCTGAGAGTCTGAGGTTAATGGAGAGGGGACATGAGGTTGGCAGGGTGGACTCTCTGGGCTCAGTTCAGGTGCCTCACTGGATGTACACTGAGCACATGCAGATTTACACATTAGCCTTGCATAAATCTCCACCAGGCCTGATAGGTTTTACAAAGTGTTGTAACTCCCAGAGTCTTCAAAAGATACCTCTTCAAACACTCCTTTTTCATCAGCAGCAAAATTTACTTTCCATTCCTTTTTATCTTCCCTCATCCTGAGAAGAGTTTGGACTGAAGTATGTCTGCTGGAAAGCACCTGATGAGAACAGCAGGCCCAAAGCACACCAGCAGCAAGAAGAAGGGCAGCCCAAACTGTTGTACCTCAGCTCAGTTCCTTCCAGCCAAAACCACCCTAGAGACTAAAATGTCCAGCCTGCTTGAAAAAAACATCTCTCTTTACAAGCAGTTGCAATGCAAAATAGTGTGCCATAGAGGGAAGGAAACCTTTTTTAAAAAAAGAAAGATTGACTTCTGGAATTTATTTAGGTCGACACCAGTAGGACTTTCTCAGAGGGAAGGAAACTTTTTGTGAGCTAAATGTTTACCACCTTTGTGGGAGCAGCAAATTAGGTGTTTACTCCTTCAAGCAGCAGCAGAAGCCAATACACCTGTTCCTTCCAGATTGTCCCTGCTTTTTTTGGCATGCGATACCCTGAAAATGGCTCCAGTGATCTGCCACGGGAGGGCCAGGAGGTTTGAAAAAACAGGTTGAAGCATTTGTTTCTTAAGTACTAAAAAACCCCAAAATAGTCAATGGTTGTGCTGGCTAAGAGAATATAATGCTTATTGCTGCATTTTATTATTTCTGGCACCAATCCCACAGAATATTGAAATTAGACTAAAATAAAAACTGATGAAATATGGGTAAAAACAAACATGCTGCATATATTTATGAAAAAGCCTTAAATCCTATATGGCTGTGCCTTTCCTCATGGGGTAAGGGATGGGATCAGAGAGGTGTTATCCATGGCCTGATCCATCTCTGCCCTGTGAACCAGCCAGCCCCAGTTCCCACCCCTGGGAAGGACAGGGTGATGGGAAGGGCATCTAAAATCCCATCCCTGATCTGCCAAGTGCAAACTTGTGCACCATTCCCACAAAAAAACAGCAGGGAAGGACTGAGGGGTGGAGACAGTGTAAGTGTGAAACCTTAATTGAGCATCTGCATTTCTCTGGTAGCACCTTGCATCAGCTGTCACCAAGTCACCACAGCCTGGTAGGTGGCATTCAGTATATTTATGTATACAGAAAGCCACAGCTGGATTCAAGTAAATTTTTCTACAAAAGTGATAGGCTGAGAGCAGAGAACATTAAACCTGAGGGGTTAGTTCACAGTCCTGTGAAAAAAATCATTGATTTTCTCAGTATCAGTCCAAAAATGCCTTCAGTGTCAGAAATGGTGCCTGGTTGTTCAGGCAACCCAGCTCAGCCCTGGCCAACAAACCTGCAGAGTAACGACACAGATTTAAAAATATAAAGGGCTTATGCAAAGGAGCCAAACTGAAAGGTGGATTGAATTTCCCTTTTGACCCTACACTCATCACACACCTTCTAATCCCTTTGGAGCTCCAAGTGCCTCAGCCCTGGGAGGTGCAAAATGGTAGCTCATCCTCTGGGCACATCATCACCTGATGAAGGTATAGCACTGGCCCTGCCACAGCCAACACCCTGCACAGAGAAACAGCTTATACCAGCAGAAAAAAGTTGTTTTGCTGGTAGGAATTAAACCACTTTGCTGAACAGATTAAATTATAACAACAAAAAGGCCTTTTGATGGTAGGACTGAACTCACAGTAGGAATTTTACTGTTGTAATTATACTCTTGCCATGCCAGCAAAACTTTTTAAGCATGGACCGACTGCCTGCATTTTTTATCTTTTCAGTTTAAAAGGTTACACAGAGGCAGAAGTTATGAAATTATTTGGTACCTGGCATGGGAAACTGCCTTAGCCCCCTAGAAAGCAATTCATCTTGCAATGGAGAAGGCTTCTGAGAGCATCTTCCCAAAGGAACCACAGTGACACAGCAGCTCTGGAGGTGTGCCAGGGGGCTTGAAGTTGGGGTCCAAGGGGGTTGCAGGTGTGCTCTGCATGCAAATTTTTTTTTTTTTTTATGAGGACTTTGGTTGGCAGGTTGTTTTTTAGAGTACCTCTTTGAAATGTTTGCATCTACTGTGTTTATAAATGTTGGGGAGGGGGGAGATTAATTCTAGGGAAGAGATTCTGCAGTGATGAAATGGTGTGCATATGCAGATCAAATCAAATTGTAATCCTTTGGGAAAATCTGACATGTCAGTGCTCCCTATTCTGGATGTGCCAATTCAATGGCATACATGCTTTTTATATATAATGTAATGCAAGAATGAGAAACTTAAGGCACATTTAAAGAGGGAAAAAAGGGTGGAGCTCCTTGGCAACAGCTCTAATCCCTTTGAAGGCTCCGGCATCTGCTGAGTCAGGCACTCCCTCCCTGTGTTTTAGTTTACAATCACCCACTGAGTCACAGCAAGTTCCTGACTTCCCTGTTGGAACTACACTGTCATGAACTACAGTTGCATATTTTTAGGGGTTGGGTCTTTTTATTTAATGTCTTTGTTTTTGTTGTTGTTTCTCAATTATAAATAAACAAATATTGAATAAATAAATTAAAAAAAAAAAAAAGAAGTTCTGAGTACAGCTGCAAGAGACTTGTTCTCATAAATGCTGTCCTTGAGCCACAAAACACAATTCATTCTTTGGGAAGTCCTTGGAGCTGGAGAAGCATTTTGGAGAGCAGTCATGGGATCCCCACATGAAGCATCTGGAGGTAGGATTGCACTAGCAGAGCTCTCTGCCCTGCTGGATAGACCATGCTCCCCAGCAGCAGACTAATTAGCCAGGGTGGAGCCCCATTCTGATATAAATCCCTGCTAGCCTGGATGTCTTTCTGCAGTGCTTCCCAGTGCCACGCAGACACAGGGATGTGGCCTGGAGCCAGCCACCAATCCTGCCTTATTTCCTCATCCAAAAATTGAAGATGCAGTCTGCCTGCCAGCAGAAACTCCCATTGTGAAACTGAGTTTGCTGATATTTGCAAAGCATTTAAAGGTGTGTCTTAGTGGGAAAAAGTGTCTGAACTCCAGGTAGGTCATAGGAGTAAACCTGTTTCTGATTTTAGCAGACAAAACAGCAGTGAGCAGCATTTCACATGCACAGAGTTGAGCTAGGATTCCTCTTTAATCAAGTTAAGTCAGGTTTAATTCCTGCCCTTGCCAATTATTTAAATCCCATCTACCCACAAAAGCCTCCAACCCTGCTGTGGTGGAGCTGTTGGCTCATGTTGTCTCACAGATGGGGTTACAGTACACTGACCTGCAGTCATCACCAGACTGGATAGGGAGTAGCTCGATGGGAATGTGTCAGTGCATCCTCTGGCACATCCCTGTGCTGCCATGGCACATGCCAAGCCCCCAGAGAGATCCCAGGGAAGTTTCCTGGGAAGAATTAACATAGTGGGCCAGGCAGAAACTTCTCCAGCCATCAGGGGACGTGCCTCTAGAAACCTGAGGTGAACATGATGCAGGTCAAGCCACTGAAGCACCTGGGCTGCACAAGAGGCACCATGATGACCCTTAGGCTTGCCCAGTGCCAGGGGATCAGCTCTAGGCAATTCTGCATCAAAGTATGCTCTGCATTAACCCGTGCCTGGGAACTGAAACCGTGACCCCGTCTCTGTGCTTCGTGAGAACATTAGAGGGGAAATGCTGAGAAATCGCAACGTGACTGTTCATGGAAGAATGATTTCTGTCTTTTCTTCAAAATTTTTCTTGAGCTTAATAGAAGCATCAACAAACTTATCTATTAAGATCTCCTTTGCTCATCAGCAGTGTTTCTATCTCTAGGCAGAGCTTGATATCTGCTTAACAGTGCAGAGCAAATTTATAGGACAGCTTAAGGTAGGAAATAATGAATTCCACTTCAGCAACTGATAGCACATAATTGTGTGTAGCTACAGTTTGTCACACTGAAATTCATGATAATGTGTAAGCTCTGGGGTTCAGTTCTCATTTGCCTTTTATTGTTTAAAGAAAGAGAAAAATTAGAAATATTAAAAAATGGAAATAAGTGCCATTAATTAAGTCACTTCCAGTTCAGTGAGATTCTCCATTACTTTTTAAAATGTACTCTTAACCTGTATTTTTTTAAAGTAATTTTTTCTGCTTCATTCCCATTTTCTCCCACGCTCTTTCTGTATTTTTTTATTTATTTCCATGTACATTACATGAAAAGCATCCATTTCTTTCATCACATTATTTTCTACAACTTTTCAACATTTCTTCAGCTTGGCAACCATTACAGAATGTCAAAAGAAAATTAAAATAATGTATTTTTAAAAGTCTCTAAATTTTAAACTTGTAAGTAATGCCTTTTAATGATAGAAAAGCTTAAAGAAAGAGATTGAAATTTATAAAAGCTAATATATTACCACCAGTTTTATATTTCAATTACAATCCCTTAAATATTAAAAAGCCCCGCATTTTATTTAAGGGTTTGAAGTATAAAAACACATATTTTCATTGAAAAAAAAATCTGAAGAAAAAGAATTGAACTTAGTTTGAAAACAGTGACTTTTATTGCTGAAGGAATGGAAATTAAAAGCATTCATGTTTACTGAGGAACTGACTGTAAGGGGGCAAGGTCATAATTTGCATGTAATTACTGGTTTGCACTATCGTTTAACCACTACTGAGATGAATATGTTTTTTTTCCTCCCTCTTCCTGTGCAGAAGTAGTGTTCAGCACACTTCTTATGCATTAGATGTTCTTGTGCAAATCACTGCTTTCTGTGGCTTGTGATTCAATAGCAAACATTGCTGTCACAAACAAGGCCTGCATCTAGAGATAGCTCTGGGTTCTTTGATAATATTTCCAGTTAGTAAGAATGTGCCATCAGCACATAATTACAGACATGCATGCTATGACAAACAAACATGAAAATATGGTTGACTACAGTAAACCAGGAATATTTTAAATATGGGGTGTGTCTGCCTTAGTTTAGTACATATAGTCACACCAGACTCCTTTGCATCAATTCACACAGAAAATATCCAGCCAAGTATTCTGGGTGAGCCTATAAATAATACTGTCTCTCAAGGCTAAGAAATATATGCTTCTTGGATAACTTTTGAGGAATTTGATTTTCAGAACTGGCCGAGGTTTTGCTTGTTTTGTTAGTGCCCACTTTGAAAATGCAGTGTCCAGGAAGAGGTGAGCATCCCCACTCTGGGAACCAGTCCTCAGCTGGGGAAGACATAGGGTGCCAAGAAACAGAGGGGCTCAAACTCACTACACATATTAGCAGTTTGACCTTTAGATCAAAGATATTTTAAAAATAGCAAGATTTTGTTTCAGCATTTGATGGTGGCATACCAGACACTCCAGCTAGAATAAAGCCATACACACTGATATCCAAGGGAGAGCTACTGCCAGTCACCTATTCAGTGACAGCTCTTCCTGCTACAGCCATAATTCACCTTATCCATGATGGCCTGTTGACAATTATTTCATGTATGACCCTTTGTGCTGCAACTAGCTTGAAAAATAATGACAGAATGTTTGCTCCCTCACTGATATCTTTAACCTTTGTTCCAAACTCTTGTTTTCAAGGGAAGGGCAAGGTTTGAAATGGACATGGCTTCTTGGGACTGTACCTGCTCCTCTTTGGCAGTCTGTGTGGTAGTCCTGATATGACACCCAAAGCCTGAGCTTCATATTCTAAGCCAGCTACACCTCAAAATTCACAGCAAAGGTAGTTTGCCTGGGCTACTCAATCTTCTTGGCTCAACAGTCAAGATTTTAATCACTCCTCCAACTTGCATTTACGCAGAATTTCTAAAGACAGGATGAGTTCCAAGCTGGGACAAAATAAAAATTCCCAATTTCTCCACAGGACAGAACACTATTCTCTCCCTGGCTCTGAGAAGCTGATTGTGGATGAGCTGGTGCAACCCTCCCATTCTTCTCCAGCTGCCTGTGCCAAGGGCAGAGTACTGTGGGGGGCATTCAGTGCACTCCAGAGCAGCTCCCTGCATGCAGGCTGGCAATATAGGAGGGTGGGTGGCTATTCATAGAATCACAGAGTTATGGAGGTTGAAAAGGACCTCTAAGATCCTCAAGTCCAACTGTTAACCCAGCACTGCCAAGTCCTCCATTAAACCATGTCCCTGAGCACCACAGCTGCACCTCTCTTCAAATGCCTCCAGGGATGGTGACTCCACCACTTCCCTGGGCAATCTGTTCCAATGCTTGACAACCTTTTCAATAAAGACATTTCCCAAATATCTAATCAGATGCTCCTGTTGTTCAGCTTGAGGACCCATCACTTTTCACCTGAGAGGAGGTCAACCCCCACCTCCCTACAGCTTCCTCTCAGGTACTTTTAGAGAGCAATAAGATCCCACCCTGAGCCTCCTTTTCCCGAGGTTAAAAAACCCCAGATGGCCCAGCTGCTCCTTGTAGGAATTGTGCTCCAGACCCTTCACCTGCTCCACTGCCCTTCTCTGGGCTCCCTCCAGCACTGCAGTGTCTAAGTAGGTCTCCTTGTCATAGAAGGAGATCAGGTTGGTCCAGCAGGACCTGCCTTTTGTTAGCAAACACTGGCTGGGCCTGATCTCCTGGTTGTCCAGATCCTTGATGCTGGAAAGGCATAAGGAAAGGCTTGTGCAACCTTAAATCAGCCCTCTTCTAATCTTCAATTACAAAATCACATACTGTATTTTCCATGGGACCCTGCCTCATTCAGTTCACGGAATAGCTAGTGTTCACTTAATGAGCAACTATTCAATATTTTATTTTCTTCTCACTCAGTGTGTTGCCCTAGGCATGATTTACTAGATGTAATTCAAACCTAGCTGTGCAGCCAAAATTATTAATTTCAGCGCAGCTTTTTTTTTCCTTTGATACTCATCCTCACAGCACTCCTGAGTGCTACACAAACAGTAAATAGTATATTTTCATAATACCACACTGAGGGTGTTTTCATAATACCCCAGTGTGATTAAATGGGGAGGAGGGGTGGAATTATCCTCCATTTTTCACAGGTGCATAGGAAAGGCAGAGAAATACAGAGGATACATTACAGCCCAAAGAATCAAAAATTTGTAACACTCTCTTGACAATTTGAGTTCTGACTTTTGAAAATTCTTAATATAATTCCAGTCGAGTCAACCTGTTTCCATCAGTGCTCAGAGATGGAGGAGACGTTCTAAGCCATAGACTGGTCCCCTCCTATCACAAGCAGCTTTTTAATAATCTTATCAAATTGGGCTGAATAAGAATTGGGTTTCTTGAATTCCTATTAAAAAGCTGAGAACTCACTCCTCTGATAGTTAGAAACCCTTTTCTAATTTTCAGCCTAAATTTATTCATAGCCAGATTGCACTCATTTGTTCTTAGGCCAACATTGTCCTTCACCTTAAATAGTTCCTCTCCCTCTCTGGCATTTGCCTCTGCTGATAAATTTAGAGTGAGCAATCACATCTTTTTCTCTCTTGGCATTTGTCTTGAGGAGCTAAATGAGCTACACTCCTGAAGCTGTCTCTCTCAAATTAAGCTGCAGGTCTCCTGTTCATCCAAGGAAGTGTTTTCCATACCTGCTTCAGCTTGCACTTATCTGCTCTGGGCATGGCTGACCAGGCTTGTAGGCAGTACCAGGCCTGCCTGTATTCACCCAGAGTGGGGTCGGGAGGCAAAAGGGTAACTGCTGGTAACCAAATGAGCTCAAATTATTTTTCTATCTGCCCTGGAAATGGTGTGTCTCAGAATCAGCCTGGGATTTCCACAGCTACAGCACGTCAGTAGCACCCCAACGACTGAAGTCTGCCAGCACATCCCAGTTGTACTCCTTTTCACTTTCCAACAGAAAGTCTCAGCACTGGTTGCAAGAATGCATGTATTTTGTGCCACTGAATTTCATCTTGCTGCTCTCCTGCCAGTGCTCTGGATCATCACAGCATGCCTCTGCTCGTGTCCCACTCCCAGCCTGGATGGCGATACCGCCCACGAAATGTCAATGTCTGACACAGATGTATACAAAGTTGCTTTTTGAATGTGTCTGCTCCTGAGATCAATTTTAAAGAGCTTAACAAAAAAAAGTCAAAACCAAAACAGAGCAACTATTAGAAAAACACACAGGCGGGCTATGAAAACTCAGAACATTAGACACCCTGAACTGATACCTTTTGAAAAATTCCTGTACTCACTGGCTGTCAAATGTTGGTCACCTATTTGACATGAAATAAATTATATTTTGATTTCTAAGAAGATTACACTCCATTAAATGTAAGTCTGCTTCAATTATGACATATATGCACCTTTTGGGGATTCATGTGTTTTTCTTTAAGGTGTGAATTGATTTATGCAAGGCCATTTGTAGTCATTTTTTTCAGTCAAACATCTATCTTAGAATCACATACTAAAACACCTGGTAAATAATGACCAGACCAATTGAACACAACTGGAGAAACATAATACAAATTTGACAGCAAAAGAGAATGTCTAGGCAAGAAATCCAAGGAGAATAAAAGCAAGGTATTAAGCATGTGACACCTCAACTTAGCTGAAATAAATCACTTCCAGTTGCACAGACTGCTTGTTTTTCTGGCTAAAATATCTGCATATTTCAAGCAGAATACAGCAAGGAGAAGGATGCTCCCTACCCACCAGACCACAACCCAAACCTGGGGGAGTGGCCCCAGCAGGTGATGGTGGAACTCACTGAGCAGCTGATAACAGCTGATAATAACGTGAGACCATGTCAGGCTTTGTGTCACCATCCTCTCCACAGATAACAGCCCTGGACAAGCTGAGAGGACCCAGAGGCATATACTGTCAGATTTAGGCCACTTTATGGATGCTCTTGGGTGTATATTGCCTGCAAAATGCTCCAGAGACTGGTGTGAGCAAGAAAAAAATTCTAAGCCAACAAATTATGGTGATTTCAGGATAACTTAGATAACCTCCAAGGTGTAGGAGGGATCAGATTTGAGCTGGAATGATTTGAAAAGGCAGTGAATAAACACCATGCCTCTCTGACCTCAGAAGATACATCTGATCTCAGCCCAGATACATAGAAAAAGTTGAAAAATACCCTTTGGAAAGTCATAACCTAAATTCATGGAGACATAAAACAAGGAAGAGGTAATACATGAAGATTTCTGTGAAAAGGGTGCATTGTCACATGCACTTGGAAAAGAGAGAAGACTTTCTAGAGTGCAGGGGAAGAAAAGCAACAGCCATAGGAAAGGCTTGGCAGAGCAGAGGGCAGGTACAAGCATGTAGGCATCGGTGAGAGAGAGGTGCAGGAAGGAGCAACGTTCATGCAGGCACTGCAGGGACTGTGGGAAGAGGCAAGACATGCACTGGAGCAGGGTATTGGAGAGGGGGGACCCTCTGCTTATGGCTCCTGCACTGCTCCCTGAGAGTAGCCCAGTCTTCATCATCTAGTGGAGTTAATTTTGGTGTCTCTGTGAACACAAACCAAGTAGATCCAACCAGCTCCCTTAAAGCAGACAGTTCACCTGAACAAAGGCTTGCAGCAGCTTCACGAGATCAGCTTTTCTAAACTGCTGCTGCTGGGCAGACGGGGTCTGGGGAGGTAAGGAGGGAAAACATTTGGTCCTGCTGTTATGTCAGTGTGTCTGACAGAAGTGTATTTAGTCTCTTCCCAGTGAATAACACCTATTTTGGGGGCAGGAAAAAACCCAACTGTCTGACAAAGCCACACTTGGTATGCCCCTTATTCTTCCTTGAGAAGTATCTTCAGCTGTGAATATGTGTATATACTCTAATGACAATCAGCTGTCACGTCTGTAAACATACATTTACCTCCCATTAAGGGTTATTTGCCCCTTTTTGTGACCTTTCACCAGCTTTCCATACCCTGGCCATGTGGCACAGATGGTATAATCCTGTCAGGCTAAGGCAGGTGACAGTGCTGCTCAGTGTTTAGTAATCAGTGACTGTAATTAGCCAGACTGGACGCAGGCTCAGATAATAGGGCAGCCAAACAGCTGCCAGTCATGAGGCTTTTCCTGTGGACTGCAGGGGATGGAAGAGAGGATGATATAAATAGGCCATGCATTTTTTTCCAATACACTTTATACAGAAACAGTGATAATGTCATATATGATGGTTTTCATTTAAAAAATTCCTTCCAGAGCGACCAATAAAGTGTGTTCCATATCACAAGGAGTTTTTAGTTGGTTTTTAAATCTGATGGAGGTGTCTGGAGAGTGTTTAGCAGCACCAGAGCTTTTTCCTATTTGGAGACTGTCTTGTCACATTTTCCTTACACAGATATGTTCACACGCACACAAAACGTGCATGGATGAAGCGCTCCAGGTCCCTGATCCTAAAATCAACTCCTTTAGCACAGAAAAGTGCTTCACAAAGCTACTACTTGTTTGCATTCAGAGATCAGGATTTAGACAAATAAAATGAAACTTAGCTGTAGTGAAAATAAAGAAAAAAAAATAAAGAGATATTATTTAAAAATGGAGGGCATTGAAACTTCTTACTGGTTTTAGTTCTTTTTAGAGATCTCAGAGTCTGCCCTCATTTCTGATCTTGTGTTACACTGCACATTTAGATGATACATAGGCTGCACATGCTGTACTTAAGAGAAGCAAGCAGTGTGCAGAACCAACCATATTTTCATGTGAGAGATGATTCACTGTCTCCTGGATGGTAGAAAAGTCTCTGTCCTAAGCAGATGCTCATGCTTACAGTCTGTGAGGGTGAAAGAGGTTTTATTGCCAAAGAGGCAACCAGTCATCTCTCGCAGAGGAAAGACTAGCATTCATTGCCTAGGAGGGCTTTTTTTTCCTGACTTCAGTATTTTTTCCTATTTTTAAACATGTGCCTATTATTGCAAAGACACTAATAATGAGATAGATTTAATTTTTAAAAATGCACACATTACAATTAATCAACTTCTCCTCATCCTTTATTGCATATATTCCAACAGCTTTTCTCCTTCTTCCACTCCAAAATTGCTCTATTTATCTATATGGAACAGATACCTTAATCTTTTGGGGGAAAAGCAGAGAATAATTTCAATTTCCATGCATTTATGAGAAGACATTCTTAAATAGGGCAGTGAAAGAGATATTGCATCTATAAATAAATTATTCCGAGGCGGGCAGTGGGATGGGGTTACACATGGCCATTGTGCGGGGAGGCTGCAAAGCCTGACCCGGGAGTGCAGCTGTTGTCTTTGTGCCGGGCACTCTGCCTCTGCCATTGTTCCCCTGATTACAACAGGCACGCCGGGGCCGCGGGGAGGGCAGGCGGGGGTGAAAGGATGGCTGTGCATTGCTGACGCCTGGCACTATCACAGAGGGCAGTGACAGGCTCCTCAGCTGCGGCGCTATCGGGCGCGGGGCTCCGGAGCCTGTGCGTGTCCCCCGCCTCCCCTCCCTGAATCAGCAATTTCGGGAGATGTGAATGTGTTCACCTCCTGCCAGCTGGATCGTACCCAGACACACACACACGGGATTGTGTCAACAGATGGTGTAAAAGGGGACAAAAAGGACAGAATTTCCAAACTGAATATGTAATATCAAACAGGTGTGGAGGTAAGGAGATGGTAATGAACAAGGAACGCCGAGCTGCAGGAAGGGTGTCTGTGCTGCTCACAGCAGAGAGGTGGGAAGGGAACTCATCGCTCTTACCATGCTCTACTCAACAGGAGGGGAAAACAGCCATGATCTCTCTGCCACTGCCATTGTCCCCACTAACACCTCAGCTGCTGCATGGCCTGGCCACAGGGAGATGGCAGAGGTGAGGTCCCTGCTGCCCTTTCATCCCCTGCATCATCTTGTTTCCAGCAGCACCTCTGAAAGCCCTACACAAAGGTGCTTGGCCTGCCAGCATCCTGAAAGCTGTTCTCACCCACTAGCTGGGGCAGGGGCAGGCCAGGAGGACAGGACACCAACAGCAGAGATGTTCCCAGCTCCTGTTACCAGCCTGTCTGGGGCAAAAGGGAGAAATACCCCAGAACAGAAAAGAGTGAATCAATTGGGCCGATCTGGGATGCTGCTGCCAACACAGATGCACTGGGGACATCTGAGCTGGATCACCATGAAAGGCATCCATGCCCCAGGAGGTATTGCACGGCCCATACCTTGCTACAACACTGTGATTGATTCCCATTTCCTTCTGTGGATCTCCTGACACCTGGGATAGCTGACACTCACTGCAGCATTGACCTTCAGGGCTGCATAGCACACCTGGTGTCACGATCCTGGACATGGGCAGGGATGCACCTGCCCTGAACCCTTCGGGAGAAGGTTGCCAGGCATGCAGAATGCAACTGGGTTAGCTACCCCCAAAAGATGAGAAAGCAGCTGTGCTTGGCAGCAGCCATGGAGTCCCTCATGGCCAAACTGTGTGTCCATTTGTATCCCAAGATGTGTCAGAGAACACAGTATGGCTTTTTTCTCCCCACTGTCTCGTGAACTGGGGTGCACAACAGCTCACCATTGCTTCATAGATTTTCCTCTTCCTAAAATCCAAAGAAAGTCCTCCTATTTCTCAGCAGATGCTATCTTGTCACTCTGAGCTCCTCCTCAACTGCTACAAAGAAGTATTCATCTTAAACCTACTCAATTTTTATATCCCTGTCTGGTTTTCCCATTTATTTCCAATTACTGTGGGTCTCGCTATCTGTCAGGAATAAGATCACACGTCTGTATCACTGTTAAAACTGCTAACAGACACCAGGAGTAAGGGATTTCTGACATGAAAGCCATGGCCACCCATGACAAGCAGGGGTAGAAACTAACATGCCTGTTACTGTGGGACTGGGACAGAGTCATTCGATGCTGGTTTGATGCTCCAGTTGCTGTCAGAGAAGCACCTACAGCAACACAATCTGAAAACAAGTTTATAAAGTAGACATACATTAACTTGTATATTCCTACATTCTTTCTTTTGCTTATCCTGAAGTTATAGTGCATTGTATACAAATTCACCTTACTGATATTCATGTATTTTACTTGCAATCTGGTACACATCTGTCATATGTAGATGAGTTTCCTTCTCTCATCCCTTTCAAATTGTTCTCCCCAGAACTGTGTTCAGCCAAAACAGCATTGTTATTTCGCCATCCTCTGTGATCCATCAACTGCATTCAACACAATTAGCTTTCTTGTTCATCATGCAATCCTGCCCTCGTTTACCTGGCTAGGTCATTTCCTCTTCCCTAAGTGGGTCAGTGAGAGGATCTTCCTCATTCCTCCTCCAGTTTTCCATGGAGGCACCTGCAGGTCCTCACCATGCCCCACTCTCTTTTTCCAGATTCATGATACCAGCTTCCACCACAGGCAACTATATTTCAATCAGCTTTCTCCCAACTGACTCTTGTTTAACTGTAATTCAGTAAATTCATCAAATTTAAGTTACTGGAGAACCCACCCCAATCATCTTTTCTTCTGATGTGGCTCCAAAATTTGTAAGAAGATACTAATATACACAGGCTGACACCCAGTACATTGATCAATACTGTATCAGTCTTAACTTGTATTCTCTCACACATCCCTCTCTTGTCTGACATGTGAAGGTCTCTGTTTGCACATCCCAGCTGGGGCCTCTGTCCCCCATTGTCTTAATTATGGACTCAATGTGCTGCAGATATATAAATCATGGAAATTTAATCAGGCTTATTGCATCCTTCTTCTGGCAGCACAGACTAAAATGAAAGCTGTGGTGAAATAAAGGCTATTCCAAATGAGAGGGAATGCCACATTATGTTCTTGATAATTTTCCCTAGATATAGTTTCTCTGGGGACCCTCTTCTGCACCCACCCACATACAGAGGTGCAAGCCCAAATTCAGGCTAAGTCATTTACATAAAAGTTACAGTCAAAATATAAGACACAGGACCCAGGCTGACAAGCTGCCAGTGGTTTGTTTCCACAGAAGATGGGAAGGCAGGAAGGCACATAAGATGGTCCTGGGGTTGCTCACATTGTCTTTCAGAGGTAAAAAAAAACCATTAGGGTGAGAACATGGAGCAGGTGAGCACTGGCAGGTGTGTGGAGAAAGTGGGCTAGGTTTCTGTCCTGCCCCACTCCCTAAGTCTCTTCCTTTACAGGCTGCTGGGATTCCTGGCTCCTTACCAGTCCCTCCATGAATGCTTTGCACATGCTTTGGTCACCCACTCCCTGCTGGTGGCACGAAGATGGGAGTAGTGGAGTCTGTCTGCATTCACACCCACCTCAATGAAAGACCAAGCATGAAACAGCAAACTGCCACCTCCACAGATCTATCAGTCAGGGCACAGTAAATACTGCCACTGGAGTAAGTATTTAAGCAGACATGTGGGACAACTCGAGAGGTCATTTCCATTTGCTTAATCAGATCCTGTAATAGGCGTTAAATTGTAACATCTCCTTACACTGATGAGAACCTGACTTAACCACAGGCTATTCCCAAGTAGAAAATTGAGACTGCTAAAGTGAATCCACTCAGCATGGGGTACAGCTATCGAAAAACCAAACACATATCCAAATTGTGACAGAAAAAAAATCTCATCTTGATAGGAAAATTTGGGTGAAGTGTGATACACATTTGTTGTCCAAGGGACAGGGCACACAATAGTTTTTCATCACTGTGCATTGCCAGAGCCAGCATGATTAGCGCCTATTGAAATCAATTAGTTTAATCACAGTTTAATATCCTCCAGGTCTGAATGGTTTTGTAAGACGAGCCCCAAAACCTTGCCTCTAAAGGCTTAATTACCCATTACTGAAAATTACCCATTATTGGCTACACCCTAACAGATGCAGATGAATAAGTAAACACATTAAGCTGCTGAGGTAGACTAGGACGAACAGCATTCAGCACTGCTTAGTAACCACTCGGTGTTACTCATCTGCCAATGTGTTGGCTGCTGTTTAACTTGTTATGGCCTGATTGACACTTGGAGCCAAGCTGTGTTCAGGCTTTGTTCCTTCGGTGAGCAAGGTATGAACCCTGAGTATCCGTGGTTTTCAAAATAGCATTTAAAAACAAAGATGAAAGAATTATTATAATACAGTAGAGTATAAAGTTGATGCTGGAATATTATTTTAACTTCAAAATGCTCCTATGAGCATTGCTGTATGAGATGGAATATAACACAGACTCTAGCCAGTATTTATAAGTAAGGATGAAAGCAGATATTGTGCAAAAATTTGGGGAATAAAAAAAAGCAGAATTAAGTACTAAATCAGACCAGCAGAACTGTCAAATGTGTTAGACTATATTCACAGGCACTCATGTGTGACACGCAGGCAGAAAACATAAACATTTGTTTAGTTTGAGTAATTTTGATTTTTAGAGTAAAAGGCTTTTTTTCTTTTTTTTTTT
>VZRH01005468.1:0-17581 GCA_013397555.1 Urocynchramus pylzowi | reverse complement strand
TCAGGCACTATGGCAGCAATTTAAACTGTCACATAGTGAAGCAAAGTCAATTATTTCTTCCTGTCCTGATTGTCAATGTCTCATGTTTTGCAATATTATGGTACTAATCCTAGAGGTTTACTCCCTTTGCAAGAATGGCAAACAGATGTTACAAAAATGCCTGAATTTGGCCGTCTAAAGTATGTTCATGTTACAGTTGACACCTTTTCTCATGCCATGGTTGCCTCAGCANTCACATAGTGAAGCAAAGTCAATTATTTCTTCTTGTCCTGATTGTCATATGTCTCATGTTTGACAATATTATGGTACTAATCCTAGAGGCTTACTCCCTTTGCAAGAATGGCAAACAGATGTTACAAAAATGCCTGAATTTGGCCGTCTAAAGTATGTTCATGTTACAGTTGACACCTTTTCTCATGCCATGGTTGCCTCAGCATTGGCAGGTGAAACAGCTCGGGATGTTATTCGTCACTTTTGCCATGCCTTTTCCATCTTAGGCATTCCATCACATGTAAAGACGGGTAATGGCCCGGCGTATGTTTCAAAGAAATTGCAAGTGTTTTTTCGTGCCTGGGATGTTGATCATTCTACTGGTATTCCTCATGCTTCGACGGGCCAAGCAATTATTGAACATGCTCATGGTATGTTGAAGCATCAAGTTCAAAAACAAAAAGGGGGAATGCAGAGGGAGTCACCTCAAGTGAGATTAGACAAAACTGTTTATGTGTTAAACTTTCTGCGTCCTTTACCTGATTTACAATTGTCTCCTATATTCTATAATTTTTTGTCTTTGAATTCAAAACAGCTGAACTTTCAGAAAGGTATTAAACTATGGGTGAAAGATTTAATCATGGGAAAGTGGACTGGCCCAGTGGAATTAGTAACATGGGGAAGAGGATATGCATGTGTTTTAACAGTAAATGGCCCTCGTTTGGTCTCTGCCTGTTGTGTTAAACCTTATTTGGAGCACACAGAAAAGGACATGATGGGTGGTTCTACAGCAGAAGCAAAATTAGTAGGTAATTGCATTGGTTAGTAGATGGATGAAAGCATGGACCCTCAAGGAATGTGTGGTAAAGATAGTAATTTGAGACAGAGTAAACGGAGTTATAGGCTTATGCTGAAAAAAAAAAAAAATTAAGTTAGTGGATGTTACTTTTCCTTCTTTTCTTTGAATTCTCTTACAGAGAGGTTAGTAGTACTGAGAAATGTGTCTTGTACCATTTCCTTTTGCAGGGAACTGACAGTCCCAAAATAGGGGAATTTGATGTACCTAAGGGAGAAGTGTTGCCTTTGCATAGGGGTTAAATTAGTAGCTGAAGTCCACACTTTGAGCAACTAGATTGGTTGACCATTATGATAGCAGCAACCAGTTGTAAAGTTAAGTGGATGCTACTTGGTTCTAAGTGATGACTAGGCAGATTACTTGGTCTCTGACTCTGTGTGGGAGAAAGTTATTTGACTAGAGATGAAGGTGTCATTCTGCTACAAAAGTGTCATCTGGAAATTGCAAGGTCTATGTGCCTTGTCTGTATATGAATGTTAAGATTGTGAGGGTGTATGTGTTGTGGAGTTGGTAAAAGTTGATTATCTGTAAGTGAATGAAGAATGGATCCTCTGTCTGCTTGGATTTTTGCAAGGGCCCTGCAGAAGTCCTTAGCAGTTGTATTTGCGGGTCAAATACAAAAAGGGGAAATTGTAGGAAAGACATTTCTGTACTGTTCTTGTGAGCCAGCCGAGGCTTCCTGAAAATAAGGAAGACCTCATATCTCTTTCAAGGAACTTACCAAGGCTATCACCTTGACAACGTGAAGAGAGAGAAGAGAAAGTGTAAGCAAGAGATCTGGACTTTGATTGGCTCACACAGTGACGTGGCTCCTTTTACCTATTGAAAGCTTTGTTTCTTCTTTATGACCAATGGGCAGAGTATGTGTTCGCTAAGTAAATGTAAACATCTTGTAAAACTATAAGAGCGGTATACTGCTTTAATAAAGGGGTCTAAACAGCCTTCTGACTGAGCGCTGATGCTTGCGCCGTGTCGCGCTCTATAGCAACACAGGGGCATGTGGTACGTATAGAAGTTCTTTTGCTCGACCAGTGCTTTTTGCTCAGTGAAATGTTTTTCTTTATTTTTAATATGATTGCTCTGTCTTAGGTATCTCAAAGTAAAATAGAAAGCAATAAATGATGTCTTTTTATAAAGTAAGAGCTTTTTCACCACTTTCCATGTGATATCTTGTCATTCAGTTAAAGAATAAAGAAATCCCAATACTGTCAGGCAATGCTCAGGCAACAGAAAGTGAGATGCTTGAAACAACAACAAAACAGAAATGCTCAGCAGAAATAAGTGACGTGACACTACTGAAATTGCCCATGTGCTGCTTTCAAGTGCTAGCTGGTTTCATGCACCACTAAACAAAGATTTCTTTAATGCTTTTGTAAAAACACCTTTCCCTTCTACATTGTTGATACTTTAGTTAAATACCACTTTTACATTTAATTATAGTTATTGTGTCATAATATTCTATTTCATTCATATATTTCACTTGTGCTAATCTTGTGTCTAGTTTTACATTAGTTGTGATACCTCTCCAGCTTTAAAATGTTTATGTCCAGAAAACACCACTTCTTCATTTCTCCCTGCCATATTCTTGCTAATTTTGTCCCTCAAAATCCACCTTCAAGCACATTTTTTTCCTTGAATTCAGCTTTATGTAGCCTCTTTCACTTGGAATTCTAAATAATCATCTGTTTCCCATTGAGATAAATGATAAATCCTTGAAAAATTATCCTTTTCTTTTTTTATGGTTCTTTTATGGCTCCAGACACAATATCAATCTTGAGATAACCATGGAAACATCCCTAATCAGGTTCATTTAGTAGCTGTTGCTACTAATTTTTTTTTTTTTTTTTTTGTGGCGATTTCTGTTACATTTTGGTCGCAAAATATATTATTTTGTAGCAGCTTATTAAGATTTTTCCTTCCTGAAAGGTATTTCTTAGGAGCAAGAAAGTGATATTAGCATGCTACGGGATGATTAGGAAACAATGAATATGCAAATCTAATTTATTTTCATATTGCAAACACCTGACCTGAGGCAAGAAGAGAAGGATAACACTTAGATATATTCTAAAATAATAAACCTCCTACATTTTTCTGACACAAGTGTGGTACCCACAAACCACAGACTTCTAATGCTTGATTGTACATAGTAATCAGCACAGTCTGAAACCATATTTTCCTTATTCCTCTCACAGCTTGATATTTGCATGTACTTGACAGTGGCAATAGGCTAATGTAATCCCATTCCCCTGAGGGTTGGGGAATGGGATTACATTAGCCTCATATACCTGAGGTTCATATATACCTCATATACCTGAGGTTCTTTATTTTCTATTTGGAACATTGTCTCTTATTTACTGTTTTTGTTTCCTTCTCTTGTAAAATAAAGGTCTAAGGAGAAACTGCTCTGAAGGATGTAATTTGCCTATAACACCTGCAAGATCTTTTAAAAGCCCATTAATGGCTACTAGCACCTTTTTTACAGGAGTCAGAAACGGCTTCTGCATCCTTTAATTACTTGGTAACACAGGGTGTTTACAAAGGGTCGAATTATTTCTGTATAAATTAATGTAGAAAGCATTTCTTCTGATGAGAGCTGTAAAATAATTTTATAAATTCAAGGGAAACAAGGGCTAGGAGTGAAAAATCTGTAGCCCTGGGCTAGCAGACATCTTTTGCATTGTAAATAATTATTAATTCAGCAATCAATGGAAGCCCAGCAGTCGACAACAGTTTTGATTCATTTGTGATCTGCAGTACTGATAATGGCTAAAACAAGCTTTTGTCGGGTTGGTAGAATATCACTGAGTTCTGTATTGGAGAGCTGCTTAACCTGAAGAGGGAGCATCTATTTACATGACCACATCCTGTGACAGAAAGGGAATCAGCCCCTAGGATCTGCTGCAGAATAGGAACAGCAGCATTTTCATGGAACTATTTTGAAGCAATAGAGAAGGTTACCTCAACTGCATTTTTGATAGGTCAGTGATAAAGTGAAGTGATAGTGAACAAAATGTTAATTTATTATTCTGATTTTCTTACCTAGAAACACCTTCACTGGGGTGCTTTATTACAATTTAATTTAATGCAGTGATCTATAAAAAAGTAGAAACACAAAAGGATACAAATGACAAGAAATAGATTTATAACTAAAGATCCGCTAACTGTTTATCTCCCAGTTACTGCAGAACATCTTTTGAGATAATTTGACATAGCACTAGGCAGGCACATTCTATGGAAGATAATTGTCATCAGCTGAGAATTTCGAAATTATTCCCCTGCCTCATTATGGATAAAGTTTTATATGATAACCATGTCTCAATCTAGACAGAGACTTCTTTTTTCCTGTTTCATGATAATTTGCAGAGTTGGAGAATTTTTAATATCTTTGAATGTTTTGTTTGTGATAATTTAAAATATTTTTGCATCAGTTTTAGGAAATTGCATTTATATGTCATTCTTAAAAAAAAATGAAGGATAGATCTGGTTTGTAGTTGGAATTATTCTCTTTGTATTCTTGGCCTTTATTAGTAGTTTTGGTCTTGAAAAACTAACATGTAGATTGTGTTTTGCTTTATCAGCAAAGCCTTTGACACCATCTCCCACAGCATACTCCAGGAAAAGCTGGTAGCCCACAGCTTGGATAGGTTCACTTGTCACTGGGTTAAAGAACAGGCTGGATGTCTAGGCCCAGAGGGTGGTGGCGAGTGGTGCCACATCCAGCTGATGGCCAGTCACTAGTCGTGTCCCCCAAGGATGAGTGTTGGGGCCAGTCCTGTTTAATATCTTTACTGATTATCTGGATTTACTGATGAGGGGATTAATTCCACATTAGCAAATTTGCAGATTTCACCAAGCTGGGAGTGAGTGTGGATCTGATGGAGGGTAGGAGGGCTCTGCAAAGGGACCTGGACAGACTGGATAGATCAGCTGAATCCAACAATAGGAGGTTAAACAAGTCCAAGGACTAGATCCTGCACTTTGGCCACAACAACCTCCTGCAGCACTACAAGCCAGGGACAGAGTGGCTGGACAGCGGTCAGGCAGAAAGGGACCTGGGGGTGCTGATTGATGGTAGGCTAAACATGAGCCAGCAGTGTGCCCAGGTGGTCAAGAAGGCAAATGGCATCCTGGCCTGTATCAGGAATAGTGTGACCAGCAGGACCAGGGAAGGGTTTCTTCCCCTTTACTCAGCACTAGTTAGGCCACAGCTTGAGTACTGTGTCCAGTTCTGGGCCCTGTCAATTTAGGAACGATGTTGAGATGCTGAAGTGTGTCCAGAGAAGGGCAGCAAGGCTAGTGAACGGTCCGAAACATNGGGGTGCTGATTGATGGTAGGCTAAACATGAGCCAGCAGTGTGCCCAGGTGGTCAAGAAGGCAAATGGCATCCTGGCCTGTATCAGGAATAGTGTGACCAGCAGGACCAGGGAAGGGTTTCTTCCCCTTTACTCAGCACTAGTTAGGCCACAGCTTGAGTACTGTGTCCAGTTCTGGGCCCTGTCAATTTAGGAACGATGTTGAGATGCTGAAGTGTGTCCAGAGAAGGGCAGCAAGGCTAGTGAACGGTCCGAAACATAAGCCCTGTGAAGAATGGCTGAGGGAGCTGGGGTTGTTTAGCCTGGAAAAAAGAAGGCTTAGGGGAGACCTTATCACTCTCTACAATTCTCAAAAGGGAGGTTGTAACCAGGTGGGGGATCAGTCTCTTCTGTAGGCAACCACTGACAGAAGGAGAGGACACAGTCTTAAGCTGTGCCACAGGAAGTTTAGAATAGATGTTAGGAAAAAATTCCTCACTGAAAGAGTGATTAGGCACTGGAAGGGACTGCTCCGGGAGGTGGTGGTGTCACCATCCCTGGAGGAGTTTAAAAAAAGATCAAATGTGGCACTCAATGCCGTAGTTTAGTCGATAAGGTGGTGTTAGGTTATAAGTTGAACTTGATCTCAAAGGTCTTTTCCAACCTAATTAATTCTGTGATTCTGTGATCATTAGTTTGCTTTACATGAAAACTAAAGTTGCACAATTTTTATACCTTTATTTGAAGGAGAAAATACAAATGTATATTGGCACCACTGTTTTTACAGTCCCTAAAACAGTCAGATTGTGGATTAATTGAAAAGAAGGAGGAAAGTCCCAGTGGGGTTTTCAGAATCCTATCAAAAATTAAACAGCACACAGAGATGTTGTTTAATTGCAATACTGCTTTTGAAACAAAATATTGAGTCTGAGTTTACATCAGCCTGGAGTACATTTGGGAAGAAAATTTGAATTACACCATGTTCAGATCCAATAGAAAACTCATCACAGTTTGAGCTTTAAGTGGAGTCCCTCCTTGTTTGTCTATTGCCTTCAGTCAGATAACATTAATTAACTGTACATATGGTCATTGCTCGCTTAGGTTTGGTAAATCTCAAAAAATCTATAGATGAGTTGTACTATGCAGACTTTCACTTGTAAGATGAGCAAGTTTTGTCCCTGTGGAAAATGCAGAGGAAATTCCCATAGCAGATACCTATTGTATTTTAATTCACCTGTCTGAACTACCTTTCACTTTAGGATAAATGATGTGGTGTGGAATACGTGGAGCTCAAAGAATAAATACTTGAATTCCAATAGAGGTTTTTGCAAGTGTTGTACACAACTGTAAGGGGATTTAAGAAAAATGAAGTTTAAAAATAATGCGTCATGCCTTTCTACTTATCCACATTTTGAAATTTGCTCATAGACTGGAACTCATATTTTCTAGGGAGAAAGTAGAGTTAAAACATTCACTATGCTTTTGAAAAGCTTAAAGATTCCTTTAAGTTGTTCTTCAAACTTAAAAAAGAACCCCCAGGAGAGAATAAAATTTTCATTCTTTTTAATAATTACACAATTATTTTGCAATTGGCATTGGGAATTGATCTCTATGGAAGAAGAATGGCCTGGTACCTAACTGGATATAGCTGTACACTATTTGGGCTTATTTTTAGAATTGAAGAGAATAATGAGGTACTTCAGATACTGTGGAATCCTTAGCAGGATTACAAGAACTCAGTAAATCCATCTCAAAAAAATGTGAATTACATGGTACATTGAGTTACAAATTATCTCTATAACTCATCCCTCATGTAACTTCATTGGTTTCAGTGAAACTGTGGTGCTCATGGAAGATCTCACACTTTATCCCCTCTGGAATTACACTTTCAAAAGCATGTTACTGATCCTCAACATCAGATAAAATGGCGGTTGACCTTGAAGCTGTATTAAGGCATGAGATTAAAAAGCAAGAGATTTGTCTTTAAGTTGTCACAATTTCTTTTTTATCTTTGTGGATTTTCCCCATACACAATCTAAACACTTTCTCTAGTGTGTGTCTTTCTATAGCAGTCATCAGGATTGCACTGTCACTCTAGTTCTCCCTTTTTCAGGCTTGTCTACCACTTGGTCTCTTTCTCACATTCTTTACTCCTTAGTAAAATCACATCTCACCACTGTCAGCATTTTGCACTTGATTGATCTTCAGAACCCTGCAAATCAACTGCAGTGAGTTCAAGAATGCAGTTTGGCTTGCTTTGTTGGGGTTTTTATGAATTGTCAGAAATGAGAAGTGTAGAAGATAGAGTATGCAGAGAAGTAGCTCTGACATTCCCCCACAGAGAAGATGATGAACTATTTACAGCAGTGTGATATTTCAATATTTCAAAAAATTTTTCCTATAAAATGTTGAGTGATGATACAAGCTCTCACTGTGTCTATCACTAAAATGCAGAATGAGCTGACAGTGTTGCGTTAGAGCCGTGTGAAATTGTGTTGATGTAGGAGGACTAAGCAAAAAATTGTTACTTCAGGACCATAATTTAAAAAAAAATATTCAAGTGATTCTTAAGACATCTGAAACTGAGTCATTCAGCAGCCTGAGTTGCTTCCTCCTTGTGTCTTGGTTTGGGAAGACAGGTGTCTGCTAAGGAAGGCCAGAGCCTCCCCTGAAATAGAGAATGTAAACCCTCTCCCTCCGAATTGATATAAAATTTAAATCAAGGGGCTCTCAGGCAGAAAATATAGGAGCAGGGATATCAGTCCTTTTGCTAGGGAAGTAAAAAACCAAACCAAACCAAGACAAAACAACAACCAAAACAAACAAACAAACAAACAAACAAACAAAAAAAAACAACAAAAAAAAAACCAAAAAACAAATGCAGTAAATTAAAACAACACAGACAGAGTCAGAACACAACCTGGCACCCTGTTGGTCAGGGTGTAGTCTCAGTCCAATTGGAATTGTGGCTGCAGTCTTCCTGGACNATTGACATTCAATAGCCTGTTATCAGCAGATGTCTCCCTGGAGGGAGGAGTGGTTGTGGAAGAGATAAGGAAAACTGCCCACTTAATGGAAGACAACTGCCATACAGATGGCAAATAGAATACAATTTGTTTCACGACACCTTGGTAACCAAACAGCAGGAAACTGTTCAATTTGATAACATGGTATGTATGTGACAGACAACCAGAAAGCTGCATAATATGAAAAGGCAACAGAAAAATCGTTCGTATTTTCCTTGTTTTATGGACAACGCAGACTGAGGCAGCCTCCTGGCTGTGGTATTTCCTGGAAGTCTCTTCTCTCAGCCTTAAGGGTCTGGATAGGCTCTTCTGCAGACTCTTGAGAAAATTGTATTGTACAGTTCACCTGGACCTCTTAGAGCATTGTCTGGATGTTTCAAATCACAACATCAAAGTTGCTTTTGTTCTGAAAAAAAGAATAATGGAACTATTTATTGTTGAGTAGGCAAAATTATGTTGGATAGCATGTTTAATTGAGTAGGGAAATTTGCTTTTGGACTGCAATGCTTGTCTTACTGTTTGGATAAGAAGCTGGATCAAAACAAAGCCAAGTTATCTCAAACTCTCCAGAGGTGATACCTGTTGTTTCTCAAACCAGCATAATCAGGTGCCAATGCAGGGCTCAAAGAAAGGCAGGCTGCTAAATGGTATGAATCTCAGAGATTTAGTGTAACTCCTCACCCAGCAAGAGACCATTCTTCTCTTAGGGTATGACATGCCTTTGAAGACCTACTGACCCACAGATAAAGGGACCTTTAATAATTTAAGGGACCTGTATTAATGCATTATGAACTGCATTAATATTAAGATTTTAAGTGTCAGCTCTCTAAAATGCAAGGTCCAAATAGCTAAAAATATGTTTCCATTGCTCTGTGAATATAAAACAGTAGCTGATCTCTGTGATGACATTTACCTGTGCTGGAGAGAAACAGAGAAATAACTCTTTTGTGTGAACCATATTTATGAGTTATTCTACCTTTCCTCAGGAGTGAAGAAAAATGTCATCATAGACATCAGCAGCCATATAATGTAGAAAGTATAGTGAATGTGTTGGATGTGTGTACATATTATTTATTTTCTCGAGTTATTGATGACCATAAGCAAGGACATTAATGTTGGGGGTAACATTTTGTTCACCAGCAGCTCCATTTACTTGATATTTTTGTAGCCTTCAGACTTTCTGCCAGTTACTATTTTGCTACTTACTTTGAAGGATAATTCTCTCACCGACCCTAAAAAAAAACCATCAAATATTTATAGAGAGCTTATCTGAGTTATATCACAATTCTCAGCATTAACTGTGGTTTCAGATGAGGAAATTTTTTCAATTTAAGAAAAGGCATTTAAGCACATGCGTGCTGAAGTCCATTCTATATGCCTGAATTGCTCTTTTGGCTCTCGATTTATAATAAAAACAGATAAATACAAGAACTGGTTCAAAGATAGAGATAAAAGAAATACACTTGAAGATAGAGTTCTAAGTATGCCACAGTTGTAAATTCCTTCAAAAAAAATTATTTGTTCTTGATGACCATAATACTTGCATACCAAAAATAATCTGTAAGGCATATCCTTTACTCTGTACCCTTTATGTTAATAAACAATAATAAACTTTTATTTTTCTTGCTATTATGTTTGGATAATAGCAAAGCTTAGTTTATTCTTAGTCAATTTTCATAAAATGTAATTAAGGGAAGTTAGCCATAATTTAAATCAAACATAATATTCTAGAGTTGTGAGTGAATAGAACTTGGTTCATCTGTCAGTGACAGCTAATGGGGTTCCCTTCAATTCAGTTGAAGTTTATTTAGCTTAAACTTTGTTATAAATGAGCTAAAGAGATTTCAGCTATTATTATAAGGCCTAAAGTATGGGGGCCAGCGGGTCAAGTAGGAGTGTTCCTGATGAGCGAGGATGCTGCAGCACTGGAGCTGGATCTTCTTCCTTTCTTGAGCAGGGATGTTCCTGATGTTCAGGTAGAGTGGCACAGCACTCACCCACTCGGATGCTCCCTTTTTATGCTGTTTTTTGTTCCTTTGGATTGGTTTCTGTTGGGATCCTTCATTTACATGAAGGTTAAGGCACTTGACTGGCCCTTACACTTCTGTCCAGGTTGGCTTGTTTTTGCCTGGGGGGGTGGTGCACTTTACTTAGGTGTAATACAGTACATTGAGTACTGTATTTCTTATAACTACCCTTTTAACCCCTTTTACAATATAATAACCAAACTTTTTAACAGTACGTGCTTAACAATTATTAACTATTTTACAACAGTTTCTAGCCTATTTTTGACTGAAAGGACCCTCACCATCTACTTGGGTTCTTCTGAGGGAAACCCAGGACCCTGACCTGGAGGGTCAGAGAAATAAGTCTTTTGTGTGAGTTCTAAAAACTCACACAAAAGAATGTGGTTCCCCTTCCTGGGTGTCGGGGTCTTCTCTGCTCTCTGAGATGACCCCAGGTGTTGGTGGAAGCCGCTTTTCCCAACCCGGCTGTCCAAGAAGGAGTCAGGAGTCTTCTGCTCGTGTTCTCAGAGATGTTTATTATTTCTTATCTAAAATATTTTCTGTCTGACCCGCCGAGCTCCGGCTAGCAGGACAGTTCAAGGCGCACTGCCCCCCAAGGGGGCTGGTGCTATCTTTTATACTATGAACTACGTATTAGATATTTACAATTGTGTGCCAATCCCTAACACCTATGTTAGACAGTGACTTTCTACTCTAAACCAATCTAAGAATGCCAACATCACCTAAAAGATGGATGTCAGGAAGAAGAAGGAAGAAGGACAGGGCACGCCCCAGTCCCTCCATCTTAGGATTTTAGACCCCCCTGTACCAAATCTCAAACTTTCTCCTTTCACCCTCTAACTACTGCTACTGTGCTGTCTAAACTTTTGTGACCCGTGATTCTTCATATAAGGTTGGTAATTTGTCCCATGGGCTGAAATCAAAGCCCCAAGTGTTTTTGGCCTCCTGCCAGGGTCGCCCAGACCCCTGTCCGGGGTTTGGGGCACGAAGAGGAATACCTTGGATTCCGACACCTGGGGAGGCATGTCTCCTGGCTGCGTGTGGCAGCTATGGAGAAACCTGGCTGTCACAGCCAAACCTTGCTGCTTTCTGCCACTGCTTGGGGCTTTTTCACTACACTCTGACCTAGCAACCTGCATCCACCCAAGCCTCCTGGCTCCTGCTAAGGCTGCAGACTTTGCTGTTGCATTTTGTTTGCCACCCTGGGAGGTGAGCCAGCCTGACTGAGCTGGTGCCACAGCCCCCCCTTGCAGCCATGGGGGAATCATCGCACCTGCCCTGCCTGGCTGGGAGCCAACAGCGCCCCTTCCGGCTGTGACTGTAACTACACCGAGGGGGGAAAGTGCGTAACAGCCAAGAGAAGGCTGCTACTGATTTTCTGGTTTTGTTTGTAGTTGCTGCCATTGTTGTTGTTTGTTTGCCTTGTTATCCATATACATACTAGTAAAAATATTTTATTCCTTTTCCAATATCTTTGCCTGAAAGCCCCTAATTTCAAGGTTATAATAATTTGAAGGGAAGAGGGTCATAATTTTCCATTTCAAGGGTGGGTCCTGCCTTCCTTGGCAGACATCTGTCTTTCAAACTAAGATGCTAAGACTGAAATGAAGCTAATATCACAAGCATGAAGCATGTCACAAAATAATAATTTTATTACCAAGACAAGATCCAAAGAGTTAGTCTGCAGCTAAGCAATAAGAGAAAGTTGATTCGGCCAACTCTGAAACTTCTAATACCTCTTGCATTAGTCCTTATAAAAAAAGATCTATGCATTTGTGCAGTAATGGGTCATGCTCACCCTGAAAACTAAGATCAGGTGAGATGTTTAAGGAAATTCAGTAGTTTGGATTGCTGAGAAAATTTCATCCTGCGCTACTTAAAGAAATGACTACGGCAATCTGGAACTGCTAGTAATTTAACCCTGTAGACAAGTGAGAAAGAAAAGAAAAAATGGAAAAAGCCAAAACGCAATGTGTATCTTTTAAAAAGGGGGAAGGCAATATGGACAAAATTACATATCTTAGCTTGCCTTTCAATTATTGGAAAAATTCCATTCTTCTGTCCCCACTCAAAATTCTTGAAACTGTATAATTGTAGGCACTTGAAAAATGATGAAGAGGTTTCTAAGAAACATACACAAGGCTCTAGATAAGATTTGTCTTTAATTCCTTTCTGACAGGATAAGGACCAGACTATTGAGGAGAGACATGGCAGTTGTCATGTATCTTTGCACTAGTAAAGACATATTATAACTTACTTAACATTTGAAATTATACATCCATAACTGAGGAATGGAAATAGATGAAACTGTCTTGGAAAAGCTAGTAAGAAAATACTACTTTGGGAAGCAGTTATCAATGGTTCATTCTAGAAAAGGATATTAACTGGAGCTTTTCAGAGCTCCATCCTGGGAATGATTCTGCAGAGTATTTTCAGATAATGGAATATATTTATTAAGTCCTTAAATGACCCAAAGTCAGGAAGAACTGCAAACACAATAGGCGACACAGAATTAGAAGTTACCATGAAAAGTTGTGGAAATTACGGGGAAAAATTAAATATAGACAAATGTAATATGATAGAGGATGACAAGCTGAGTTTAACAGTTTGATGGTGGTCAAACAAGGCAGACCTTCTGGGATACAAGAAAAGGAATGTACTCTATGTACATGCAAACTAATCGTTCAATCCAGGGGCCCAGAACATTGCTTATTTTTGAGATCACCTCAAGAAAGATACATGGAAAAATTGATGAACATCTAAACAAAAGCTAGGATGCTTGAAGCTGCAGAAAATATAGCTAATGAAGTTGAAAAACAATTTTCAAAGAGAGAGGAGGGGGGTGTTCTCTCACTGCCATGTTCAAATGTCCAAAAAAGACTGCTATAAAATCAAAATTATTTCTGTGTAAGTGGAGGATAAGACAAGATGAAGTGGCCTTGAAAATTGGTAAGAAATATTTAAAGAGGAGTTGATGAAAACCTTTCTACTGATAATTAAATGGTGCAAGAGTAAGAAGATGCAAATCTTCAACCCCACTCTCACTTTAAAAACATATCAGGTAAGTATGGATAAGAAGACAGTTGAGCATCCATTCCAACCTTATTTTTTGATAACTTCAATAGCTTGAAATAAGGGAAAGGAGAAGATCAGCATTTTGTCAAACCCTTTAAAAAGGAAAGAGGAGTGAAGGAGCACTTCTCATCATCCATGTTGTGGTTCTGTCTCAGTAGTAGATAATGTTGATTTGATATTGTTCAGTGGTTGGAATTTTTGTGGAATTGCATAGGTCAAGTGAAGGTGAATCAAATATCAATTTCACAGGCTGTTATTTTTTATGGTGATTTCTATTGCAACTTACGTGTGTTGATCACCCAATTAATAGTTTTAAAATGTGATATCCATAGAGGATATTCCTCACCTAAACCTCAGATAATTCTCAGTAGTAAAACTGAGGTACCTGATCTTTCAGCTAGAATGTAGATGATTAATCATCATCTCACAAAACAGACAGTCTAGTTCTGCTCTTTATTTGTCTTTTTTGGTCTCTGCTTGCACTGAAGTAATGGAAAAGCCTTTTATGTTTAGAAAGCCTTGTTGAACTTGATGGTATAACCAACATTGGGTCTGCATCAGCATTATTTCTCTGTTTTATAAGAATCACCAGTTTACAATAGTGAGTGTGGTATAGAAATCAGGCCTTCTGATGCTGAATGTAGTTTATCTTTTGCACAGGCAAATGAGCAGTTTTCTGAGCCATTAACAAATGTTAGTCAAGACTTACATTATAGTAATTCAACAAGTGATTTAGCATATGTGTTTACCATTTCAGAGCTGGCAAATAGATGTAATGATGTTTTGCAACTCTAAGTTTAGCGATATTGGCATGTACACCTCACTTACTGATACCGGGGCTTAACTTTATACATTTTAACTTCTAGTGTTATATGTGGAACAACATTAAGCCTGAAAATTTTCCTCTGTAGTGTTTAGCACTTTATCTGTGTGTAAATCCTTTTTTTAAATTCATGTGTAAACCATATGAAAATACACCATTATCATGCCAGTCCTATGGAAAATTTCAAAAGTATTTCTAGTATTAAAGTTCAGAACAGTTAAAGAGGATTCAGGATGTTTGATAGTTAATTGCACATCCTTCAATAACTTTGTAATATCCTTTTTTTTAATACTTACACTTTAGATATAGAAAAACAATGAAAATGTATTTTAATTTTCTTGTTTATTTCGAAAGTAGTATAGCATTATTTTTCATGGCACTGTTTACAATCTGGAAAACACAGCGATAAGCCAATGAGTACTTTTAAATGAAGACTCAATTTAAACAATGTAATTTGTAAGCAAAAAAAAGTGCTCCAGGAACTTTAAAACTTTTGACAATTATATCCAACTTTCAAAATCAAAAGAAGAGATATGAATAAGGTGGAAAATATGAAAATATGTATTCTTTTCTCTCTAAATTAAAAAAGAATGGGGAACACTTGGCCACAGGAAAGCTGGAAAGAAATCTATTGTGTATCAGTGTCAGGGGCAGGATGGACTTTTTGGTAATCATTTCATGGCAAAAATACTGACCTATGGCTCAGGTCTGCCGAATTCCAACCATGGCTGGCAGGCCAGGCCGGCTCTGCTCAGCTTCAGGTGTAGCCGAGCCAGGCTCTGCTCTGGCAGTGAACTGCTGAGCCATTCTGCTGGCACCGCAGAAAGATCACGCAGCTGAGAACAGGGACAGCTATGTAGCCCCATGCAAAAAGCAGCCCAGTGATTGGAACTGAATATGGCAGGGGCCTAAAAACAGCCATACAGCCAGAGTGGCCACTGCCTGGTAAAGATCACATGACCACCTACAGGCCCGGGAGAGATATGAACTCTTTTAGTGCACAGATGAAACTTACAGATGAAACATCAATCCTCCCTGGAGTAAGAGAAAAAGAAAAGATGAAGACATGTAAAGGAAACAACATAGAGACACTGAGGTCAGTAAAGAAGGAGTGAAATCTCAGACGAGAGGAGAATGAGGAAATGCCTTAGTCTTGGGCTGAAATTCTCTTGTAAGGCTATAGTAAAGATATAATTGAAACATCAGACTCTTTTTCCCTGTGAGTCAAGGAATGCATTGGGGGGGATGTAGCATTCTAGCCACAGCCGTGAGCAGAAGCACCCATGTTGAAGTAAGCAGATGTTGAAGTAGCTGTGATCCAATGAGAAGTTTGAACAGAAAGAAATGAGAGAGATGAAGAACCTTGCCCCAGGGATAGAAGAAAAAACCTCTCTTCCCAGAGATAAAAGAAGAGAACTTTTATTTCTATATTGGAACAGCTCATCCTTAGTACCCCATAAGTACTGGGTACTAAAATAGNCCTGTGAGTCAAGGAATGCATTGGGGGGGATGTAGCATTCTAGCCACAGCCGTGAGCAGAAGCACCCATGTTGAAGTAAGCAGATGTTGAAGTAGCTGTGATCCAATGAGAAGTTTGAACAGAAAGAAATGAGAGAGATGAAGAACCTTGCCCCAGGGATAGAAGAAAAAACCTCTCTTCCCAGAGATAAAAGAAGAGAACTTTTATTTCTATATTGGAACAGCTCATCCTTAGTACCCCATAAGTACTGGGTACTAAAATAGTACCCCATAAGATGACATGGCCCATGAAAATAGCTTTAGGAAAGCTGCAAGGCATGGGAGAGACTTTCACACTGTAAATAGATTTTCCTTTCCTGGGGGCCTGATTTGCTGTGACCTTAAAGCCACAAAAGAACTGTTTCTTGTGGAGAAGTCTCCATGGCATGGCAAGACACTCATATCTCTAAAATAACTGAAGAAAGACTATTTTAGAGGTGGTAAGCTGACTGAAAGTCCCAGGTTTTGTCTCTTCACGTCAGCGAGAAGGAAAAGAGGTGGGAGAGGAGAAGTGTTCTGAAGGTTTATCCTGACTCTTACTCTTCTTTTAGTTCTGTTAATAAAGTTATCTTTATACCTTTTTGTTGGAATCCTGGATGCTGAGAATTTTAAACTTTCTGTGCTTAAAGGCACAGACCCACAAGAGAACACTGCATTTGACCTGAGGTTGTGGAACAGGCTTCTAAAATTAATTGATAGTACTGGGATTATGGGTGTGTAGTTGATTAGAAGTGTGTAATATCACAGGGTGGAAAACTTATAGTTTGGAATTTTAGAATATAGAAATAAATGTGAAGCAAGATGGAGGTTTTAGGGCGGAGGCAGGTTGTTGTTTTTTATCTTCTTCATGGGTTTGGGTGATGTTTTGTAATTGGACAGAAAAGTCCACGGGCTTCCAGGGGTCAGTTATTGGGTTAAAAGGGAAAATAATCGAGGTGTCCTTTCTTAATGGGATAGTTTAGCCTTAAAAGACCTTGTAACAAGGGATAGTTAGCCATTTTGTGCCTCGTTAATGAAAAAAGCTGCTGAACTCACAGTAGTGAGACTGTAACATAGATAAGAAATAATAAACACTTGAGTCCGNAACTCACAGTAGTGAGACTGTAACATAGATAAGAAATAATAAACACTTGAGTCCGAACATGAACTACTGTCTCAAGTGCCTTTAATCCAGACCCAGAGAAACCAACACCCTTTAAAGTTTTGAGCTTGCTTTGCTCTTCTCCTAATCCTTATCTCAGCAGAAAATGAGTAAATAATTCTAGTGGGTGCACTGGAATTTGACCAGCAGTAGACACACTATATTAATTGGTGCATTGGCTGGAAAATGAACCAAAACCACTACACTTAATTGGTGATTCTGCCCAGTTTAACTGAAATTGCTGCACTCACCCTCATGTCTGTCCGGCTTCCCTGTGTCCCTGACCAATGCCTGCCTTCTTCGACTCTGTGTCCCTGCCTGAGCCACCTGCATCTAACCCTGCCCCCAAGCCAGCCCACCACTGCCACAATCCTTGCTGTGACTGCTCTGTGTCCCTGCCTGAGCCACCTGCATCTAACCCTGCCCCCAAGCCAGCCCACCACTGCCACAATCCTTGCTGTGACTGTGTCCAGGCTTCTGGACCTCCTGCCTGAGCGTCCCCTCACCTTGTGTGTGTTCATCTGTCACACACACACCTGGGAGCTGTCCACAGGCAGGCAACATACACATCCCCCTTACTCATGAACTTTGACTGTGGCATCCACATTCTCT
>VZRH01005467.1:62440-80194 GCA_013397555.1 Urocynchramus pylzowi | reverse complement strand
CTGAGCCCCCTGGGCACCACAACTAAACCCCTTGGCACCACAGCTGAGCCCCTTGGGCACCACAACTAAACCCCTTGGCACCACAGCTGAGCACCCTGAGCACCACAGCTGAGTCCCTGGGCACCATGGCTGAACCCCCTGGGCACCACAGCTGTGTCCCTGGGCACCACAGCTGAGCACCCTGGGCCCCCTTGGCACCACAGCTGAGCCCTCTGAGCCCCCTGGGCACCATGGCTGAACCCCTGGGCTCTGTTCCACAGAGCTCTGATTTTTTCTGGTTAATGGAGTTTTCTTAACCACTAAACCTCACCACAAAATGTTGTGATATTTAGATTACAAATGCTCCAATTCATCAGTTTTAACACAATTCCCTTTTTTCTTGTTGATCAGAACCAACAGTTTGGCACCTAAGGTTTTTTTTTTTTTTGACAATGCAGTAATAACTCCTCAGAACAGATTTTTAACTGCACTTACAGCAACTCTGGAGCATTTCAGCTCCCAGCACTGGTCTCTTTTCCAGCCTTTACCACACTTGCACAATCTGCATCTGTCAACATCGACTGTGTTGACTCAACCATGACCTGGGGGAAAGTGAACTGTAAAATCTGTGAAACTTGGAATTTTGTCCTTTATCAGGACTTTGTTACATCAGCTCCTTGTTTGCATTTAACAAACGTTTATTTGCAATATAATTTCTCTTTAAATTATCAATTTAATTTTTACCTTAATTTTGGAGGCTAATTTGAATTTTATAGCTCATCCCAGGCCAAATTAAAAACTCATTTAATAAAGGTTTTTTTTCAACATGCTTGACTAGAAATGAAATCTGAATGACTCTACCCCTATTTATAAATTTAATATTAACTTAGATAATGGATTTCCCAGGTCTAGGTACAAGTAGAGTCTTTATGAGCATTGTGGGGGATGAGCCTCCTTCCTTTATCCAAAATAAAACCATGTTTTCAGCTTTTTCAGGCTATTATTTCCTGGTGGCCTCTGCTGAGATGGGGTGGGAGGCAAAATCTGGGTGTCATCTTAAATCCTTAATCTGAATTTTCCTTAACAGCCATAACTACCAATAGGCAAAAGGGGTATTCACATGGGCAGAATGGTAACAAGGCAAATTCGTTCCAGGAAATATTTACTATGGAGTTTTCAATGTATATTCCTAAAGGTGCATAAGCAGAAGAAGACAGGGATAGATGGGATAATGGAAGAAATTTCTCCCTGTGAGGGAGGCCCTGGCACAGGGTGCCCAGAGAAGCTGGAATCCTTGGAAGTGTCCAAGGCCAGGCTGGACAGGGCTTGGAGCAGCCTGGGATAGTGGAATGTGTCTCTGCCATGGCAAGAGTGGGACTGGATGGGCTTTAAGGTGCCTCCAATCCAACCCATTCCTGGATTCCACGGTTCTATGAAAACAAACAGCAAAACTGATGTAAAACCCACCTGAATTCTCATCTTAAAGATGAGCTTTAAGGTGCCTCCAATCCAACCCATTCCTGGATTCCATGGTTCTATAAAACAAACAGTGAAACCAATGTAAAACCCACCTGAATTCTCATCTTAAAGATGAGCTTAAAGGTGCCTCCAATTCAACCCATTCCTTGATTCCACGGTTCTATGAAAACGGTGAAACTGACGTAAAACCCACCTGAATTAGCATCTTAAAGATGAGCTTAAAGGTGCCTCCAATCCAACCCATTCCTTGATTCCACGGTTCTATGGAAACAAATGGTGAAACTGACGTAAAACCCCTGAATTCTCCCGTAGGGATCCGTGTTCCTGGCGAGCCGTTCTGGGCGTGCACAACCTTCAAAAGCACAGCCCGCACACAGCGAGGAGGAGGATCAGGAGGATCATGGTGCACTCGGAGTTCAAGAGGGAAACCTTTGAGAACGACGTGGCGGTGTTCGAGCTGAAGTCGGCGGTGCGCTACAGCCTCTACATCCAGCCCGTGTGCCTGCCCCCAGCTGTCCTGGTGCAGCCCCTGGAGAACAGCTCCGACTGCTACATCAGCGGCTGGGGACGCACGACCGAGAAGGGTACTGGGCTCTGGGCACTGCTGAAACCCTCCTGTTTCCATCCTCACCCAGCCCAGCTCCCTGAATTCATCAACTCACTTTGCACTTGGATCTTAGAGGCCTTTCCTGACCTTTCAAGGGGGAATGGCACCAAACTGAAAGAGGACAGGTTCTGATTAGATGTTGGGAAGGGATTCCTCCCTGTGAGGGTGGTGAGGCTCTGGCACAGATTGCCCAGTGCAGCTGTGGCTGCCCCTGGATCCCTGTAAGTGTCCAGGGTCAGGCTGGACAGGGCTTGGAGTAACCTGGGATAGTGGAAGGTGTCCCTGCCAATGGCAGGGGGGTGGGACTGGATGAGCTTTAAGGTTCCTCCCAACCCAAACCATTCTGTGATTCTAACTGGAGTTGCTCAGGTTATTTGCTCACACAATGTCATTTAACTCTGCAGTGAGGATCTGCTCTCAGGGGTTTTCCAACACAAGCAGGTTAGACCCACACAGCTGTAACCACAGGAATAGATTTCCCAGCCTTTCTTCCAAGTATAACATGAAAAAAAGGAAAATAAACTCAGCCAATTTCAGATTCGTGGTGCAGGTCAACGTGGGCTGCTGGAAACAGCTATTTTATTGTAAAGCAACAATTCTGATGCCACATGTTGTGAACTGAGGGGTTCCCATGGGATTCATGAATGACTACACCCCCTCCAATTCTCTCTTTACTCCCAATGAGCACAAATTCAATGCCCGTTGGGTGTGTGGGAGTTTTGGGGTCAGCTGAGATTGTATGAGCCTGTTTGATAAGTCACCTCTGACATTTTGAGCAAGGCAGGTGTATTATCACTGATGCTTCTTCTGAGGAAGAATTGCAAAATCTACATCGAACCCAAGTCTTCAAACCTTTAACCCACTCAAATTCCAATCCACTGGCAACAGGCAGGGTCTGTGTCATATCCATGTCTAAACATGCCCAGGAACACGCCTAGGCTGACAAAACAAAAAAAAAAAACCAACCCACAGTAAAATTGCTACACACCCCAGCATATTTCACCTTTCTAAATTCTGTTTCCTTTCAAGGTAAAATCTCACCTGTGCTAAAAGAAGCCCATGTGAGAATCCTCCCTTCCAGCCTGTGCAACAGCTCTGAAGGCTACGCGGGGCTCGTGAACAACAAAGCGCTCTGCGCCGGCGCCTGGGCTGGAGGCACCGACACCTGCCAGGTGAGAAGGGAGGTGGTGCCCCACCTGCCTCAGTGGAACTCCCAAGCCAGAGGCTCAGCAGCATTGTGATTTGTAGCATGATTAATTAAACCAGCAGAAATACTAACTGGAAAACATGTCAAATGCAAAGGAAGCATCATAAAAGGGTTGAGACAGTGATTGCAAAGCAAAAATGTACACAAAGAATTTGGTGATATTGGAAAGATGACAGGAATAGGTGAACAAAGAGGAAGGATAAAGAATGCGACATATTTATGCCACAAAGGTGTCAGTGAATTGCATATGAGACAAAACATTGGACACTGTACCATGCAGTGTGTGAAGCACACGTATGTCTCACCTGTTCTTATGCTGGAGAGCAGCACTGGACACAGATAAAGCTCAGGGATGTGGTTCAGGGATAGGGCTCTAGGAAATGGCTCAGGGATGTGGCATGATTTCCGTTTAAATTCTGAGCAATCACCTCCTCTTTCTTGGAAAAGCCAGTTCTCAGGTCCAAAGCACTGGCAGATGCTGCAGCACCAGCTGGGACACGGAGACATTACTAATTAAACCCCATAATGTATCCTAAGTGCTTTGTCTGATACACTTCCTGCTTCTCTCAGCAGTTTTCCCTGAGCAGGTGACATGGCCAAGACACAGGATGTGTGTTCCTTACTGTGTCTCTTGGAGCTCCCACACCGTGTGGACAAATTCCCCAATTAAGTGAGGAGCGAAGGTTTAGGTTTAGGCATGAAAAGGTGCAGAGAGAAAACAACAGAATCTGTGTTAAAAGATACTGAAACAGTGCAGGCCTGGGGTTCTGGTCAGTGCAGTCTTGACCAGAATCAGGAGGAATTCCTCCATGGAAAGGGTGGTCAGGCATTGGAAGGCACTGCCCGGGGAGGTGATGGAGTCCCCATCCCTGGAGGTGTCCAAGGCACAACTGGATATGGGTGACAGGCACTCTGGTCTGGTGACAACATGGGGATCAGACAGAGGTTGGACTTGATGGTCTTGGAGAGCCTTTCCAACCTCAGGGATGCTGATTCTGTGTCTTTCAGCAACACCAGATTTACCTTGAGTTGTCCACGTGCTACTGCCCACATTACTGTCATTGTGACTGTCCGCTTAACTGAGCTGCTTAAAATAAATCTAAAAATTAGACTGATTACTGCCTGAACTGTTTCCTGGAAGGAAACCCTCACATGCTACTGGTTTTTGTGGTGTTCATTTGTAGGGCGACAGCGGGGGCCCCTTGGTGTGTTACCCCCCTGACACTGACAAGTACTACCTCATTGGCATCGCCAGCTTTGGGGTGGGCTGTGGCCGCCCCAAATACCCCGGGATCTACGTGCGCCTGTCTCAGTACAGAAAATGGATAAAAGCAAAACTTCTCTTGACTAACAAGACTTGGAACCCCGTGAGCACCACACTCACCATCCTCCTGACTCTGGTACACACAGTGCTCACACAGACTTTGTAGAGGGGCAAACCATCGTGTGGTCCTCGTGGAGGTCTGTCCTGCCTGGAAAAGCTTGGAGAAACCAGCTCCCTCCTGACTGACAATAAATCCAAGAGCCAAAGGATGTGCACTTACTTTTTAGGAGTCATGTTTGCCATTGTATTTTTTGTTTCCTGCCTCTGATATCCACACTGACAGGAGAGGAAACAGTAACAGCCTCGGCACTAATAAGGAAAATTGAATATAGAAATGTTATCGACTGGAAACACTTTCTTCCCGCCCTATTTCTGTGCTTTTCCAGCCATCAGAAGGTTAAATACACTCAGTGACGCCACCAGGGTTTGGGGAGGGCAGATGCTCCCTCTGCCGGGTAAAAACCAGCAGAGCACACCAAGGTTTTAATTAGCCATTTAATTAACCAAACCTTAACTGTGGCTCAGCTTATTGAAAATGAAGATGGTAAAAATACCCTGCAGGGAAGTAAAAGCTGTCCTGCACTCATGATTTTTAGCACTGGCAGGCATGTACAAGTACCATTTAATCCACTAAAATTGATTATTATTTATTCCTGGCTGTCATATGACTCGATCCCACACAGGTATTCACACCTGGTCACCACCACTGCAGCACTAACTTCATTAAAAATAAATAGGGACCAGCAGAATTATAATATTTTAGCGACTTTATTTACCAAGATCAAAATTTGCAACCATTAATTGTTTCAACAAATATTTACAATTCATGGAAAGCACGGACTGTTTGGAACCAACCAGCAGAACAGCATCAGCTGCTGCATCTCTTACCCTCAGGAATGAGATTTTACTCTTTAAAATCGAGATTTGAAAGTAAATCCAAACTAAGAACTTCATGATCAGTGCTTAAAGAGCGAACTTGTGTTACTGTTTAATATTCCCATGATGAAAAATCAGCTGTTCTTTCCAACACACTATTTTAAGAGTATAAAAATTGACTCCTGGTGTGTCTGGCAGGACAGGTGCTTCCCTTGCTGGATACAAGAAGAATTGGCCACCAGGTTTTTACAGTCTTAACACTTGATAATTTTTGTTTATTATTGTTCCATCTTACAAAAGGAAAAAAGAGAACACAGTGAGGATCAGCTACCACAGAGTTCCCAAAGCAGTTCAGAACTGTAGGTCAAACCCTCTCCCACATGCCAGGTTACACACAGGTCCAATTCTCTGAGGTGCATGTTCCAGGCACATTCCAGGCTGTTCAATTTTCCTGAAATTCCACCAAAGAAACGGGAAACACCGACACCTCTCCAGGAGCAGCTCCCTCAGTTTAGGACTTTTCCCAGCCTTATTTCTGATGTGTCACAAAGCTTTTTTCTGACATGATGGCAACCAGGAGTCACACTCCAGCCTGGCCTAAAGGAAACGCACTGGGACTCACAACAATCAGAGACTTAGGAACTTCAGGGGAAAAAAAAAAATATCCTTTTCTAGCCCACTAACCAGGAGATTGTGGAATGCAGATTCCTCATGGCAAAGAGCTCTGCTTGCTACAAGTCCATTAATTCCCAAAGGAGCAAAATCAAAAATACTGACTGACCATGGGATAAGAATTACACATCCAGGGAGGGAGCACAGCTTGGAATTCCATCCAGATCTGAGCTAGCACGACACACACGGAGCTCTAACACCTCGGAACAGCACAGTCCATTGTGTAATTCCCGCTGACAGAACTGGAAGCAGGATTCAATCCCAGCTATGGAAATGATTTATTACTCATGCAAGAAGCACTGCAGTCACCTACAGCACCTGCCTGACCACCAGGAGCACGGCCTGACCAGCAGGGTCACATCTTGCCCAGGACCGTGTCCTCACCAGAACCATGCCCTGCCCAGCAGGCCCAAAGCCAGACAGCTCTGGGGGTCTCCAAGAATGGAGACTCCCCAGGTAAAGGAGTCCTGATCAAGTCATGCTTTTGATTTTCACCTGAAACAAACTGAAATTGTACAAACTGAAGTCTCTGACACAATGAGATCTAATGTGCAGATATTATCAACTCTGGGGAGTAAAAATCCCTAATTTCTTTTTTTTTTCCTCTTTTTTTCCCCCCCCAATACTCCTTAGGATCCGTTTTTTTCTGCAAGTTGCCTACAGACATACAAAATTAATTCAAGTATCTCCTACACCAAAGAGGATCTCATTTGACTTTGTACTATCCATAAAAATATATCCTTGAAAATCTGGTTCACAAAATATTTCATTTGGTTACTAAAATGAAAGATATAAACTGTCAAAATACGTATAGAAACTCAATTTCAGGTTTTGTAAAGATCACAATTTAGCTACAAAATATACCAACCATCTCCCTGTTTGCAATATAGTATTTGCTTACAAAGATACCATTACTTTGCAAAATAGCTCCTACCTTACAAAATTAGGCTGGAAATTGTAATTTTGCACTACTTCCAGCAATAAACCAGAGATTAGAACCTCATAACCCTTTGGTATAGATCTTCCATTTTTTACTACATCATTTTTCTTCTATTTGGTTTCATGTTCCAAAGCCCAGGAGAATCCCCAGCCAGGACAAGCACTGAGTCTTTAACTGTAGATATGATCAGCACACAATTTAATTTTCAATGATCGATGTTTCTCATGCCCAGAACTAAGAACAAACTCTTGCGAAATTAAAAACTTTGAGAAGTTTAATCTCAGAAATTCTTCAGAACTTTTGTCACCAGTCCTTGTCCCTCACACTGTGCTTCAAAATCATTGTTGTGTTGAATTCTCTAAGAAAATCAACACAATTTTCTGTGCCTCAGACATTTCCAGGACCAGGCCTCTTGCTGCCTTCTGCAGATCCTTCCCCAATCTGATAAACACGGCAAACATGGAAAAAAAAAATCATCCCAACTTTTTAAATTGTCATCTGAGAAAGAGTAAAAACATAATTTATACCTCGAGCAAAGTATCAGCTTCTTCATCATCTGCACCTGTAAATACCAACTTACAGGTTAAAATAAAAATATTTACAGACAAATAACTGAAGGAAAAAGGCTTGAAAAAGAGTAAGAAAACAAAACATACACTGGTTATAAACGTTACTAATAATGTCAGCTATGGCAAGGATTCTGTTTCATCCATGTTTTCTTTGTAACCAAATTTTGCCTCCCTTATTAGAGGCATTCCTAGGAATTTTCAAAGAAACTCTCATCACCTGCCTCGCCACACGTGACTGTCCTTCCGCTGTAGCTGCAATCTTGAATTTAGCAGTTTCCAGTTGTGCCAGCAGGAATTTTGGTGAGGTTTTCTTGTTTCCTGTTTGTACTTTGTCACCAACAAGTTGTAAAGAAAATCTATAGAGTCTTTGAGCTGTGAAATCTAGGTAGAAAAGTTTCAATTTTGACCTTTCATCTAGTTTAAAAAAATTCAGTATAAAAAAAAAAAATTCTCCTCTGATATTTCACCAGTCCCCAAAGGTTTTTACCTTCTCTTCTTACACACTTTTATGACAGTAAAGATCTTTCAAAGTTTTTAGCTCTTCAATTAGAGTTTTGTTCTGATTTTCCAGGACTGCCACTCGATTTTCCAAACATTTCACATACTCCTTCTTCTTCCTACGGCACTCCCGGGCAGCTTCTCTGCAACAGAGAAGCAGAGTTCTTGATTTTAGGTGTGAGATCTATTTTCTGAACGCCACAACACTGACCAATACGAGAGAGCTGGAACTGCAGTGAGGAAGAAAACCGAGCCAAAACTGCCTGAGGAGAGCAGGAAATTCAGCAGGATCTGGTAACACACATGGCAGCCAATCTGCAGGGGAAACCCAATTTTGCTTTCTCCACACTGTGAGACTCAGGGAGCATGTCTGGGTCACAATTTCCCATGTTTGGCTCACAGTCTCCCACAAGCCCAGGTGTGCTCAGGTGGGGAAGAAGGCCAAGGGCACCTGGGCTGTACCAGCCATGGTGTGGCACTGCACCAGGGCAGGGATTGTCCCCTGTGCTGGACACAGTCAAGGCCCCTTCAATTATGGACCCTCACTGCAACAGAAATATGGATGGGCTGGAGCACATCCAGAGCTGGGAATGGAGCTAGGGAAGGGGCTGGGCACAAGGAGAAGGGTCTGGAGAACTCCTGAGGGAACTGGGAAAGGGGCTCAGCTTGGAGAAAAGGAGGCTCAGGGGGGACCTTCTCCATCTCCACAACTCCCTGACACGAGGGGCAGCCAGGGGCAGGGGCGGTCAGGCTCTGTTCCCAGGGAATAGGGACAGGACAAGAGGAAACGGCCTCAAGCTGTGCCAGGGAGGTTCAGGTTGGACTTCAGAAGGAATTTATTCATGGAAAGGATGGTCAGGCATTGGAAGGGGCTGCCCAGGGAGGTTTGGAGTCCCCATCCCTGGATGTGGCACTCAGTGCTCTGGTGGAGATCTGTCACAGGTTGGACTTTATGATCCTGGAAGTCTTTTCCAACCCCAGTGATTGCACAATCTCAGCACATTAAACTCACCAACCAAGCAGCTCAGGTGCACTCACGTACCTGTTCTTCATCAGCCTGATCTCTCGTTTCAGCTGTGGGTCATCTGTCTTGCTGCTCTGGGACGTCAGAGTGACGGGGGACGTCATCACCACGGTCTGGGGCAGGGAGGAGGTGGTGGGCGTGGTGCGGATCTGGTACGTCTGCATGTCCCCAGAGGCAGCTAGGGGACACAAATGGGGCAGCATGAGCAGGTGGCACTCACGGTGACAGGGTGTAACCATGTGCCCAGGGGGTACTCACTCTGCACCACCACCTGGTTGCTGGGCACCAGGATCTGCTGGCCGTCCGAGGTCTGGGCGTACTGCAGGATGGTGGTCCCGGGCTGGGAGCCGCCGGCGTTGGCCATGGTCAGTGTCTGCAGCCCCTGCACCCCGTCCGCCCCCGGCCCCGCCAGCTGTAGCCCGTTGGCTGCGATGGCAACTGTGAGGGAAGGCACAGGGACAAGAGGATTGGCAGCTGTACGGTAGAAAATACAGGTAAATCACAGTATCCTAGAATGGGCTGGGTTGGGGGGACCTTACAGCCCATCCATGCCATGGACAGGGATGCCTCCCACTAGCCCAGGTTGCTCCAAGCCCTGTCCAGCCCGGCCCTGGACACTGCCAGGCAGCCAGGGGCAGCCCCAGCTTCTCTGGGCAACCTGGGCCAGGGCCTCAGCACCCTCACAGGATGGAGAGGAGCAGGTGTGAAGCACCACAATCACCAAGTGGGAACATCAAAAGAACAAATCCTAATTTTTCTACCTCTCTGATATCACAGAAGCCTTTTAGTATGGCCTATAATATACATATATATATATATATAAAAATATATACATCTCTATGTGTCTTCATTGATGTATTGGGTTAAATCCAGCAAAGAACACTGCTGTGTGCTCCATACCAACACCCTTAAATGTCTTAACATACAAAAACTAAAATTACAGAGCACTGAGTTTATCTGAAGTCTGTAGATATCAGTTACTCCTAACTTTATTGACTACTAGATAATAACCAACTTTTTTCCTTCATCTTACTCAAATACTTAATGAAATCTGTATTTTGAGGCAAGTAGAAGAAAAACTGTGAGGATATTTTGGGTAACGTACTGTACTGTCCAGTGCTTGTCTGGTAGATGGGCGTGGGAACGGACATGGAGGTGACAGTGGAGACCCCAGGACTTTCCTCATCTCCTTTTCTATCCCGTGTGTCTTCAGAAGAAAGATCTTTCAAAATTTTCCTGTGAAAAAAGAAGTCTGACATTTGACTGCACTCCTCACTTCAGTAAAATGATACAACTGGGTAAAATTACAGCTGGTGAACATTTGCCCTTTACAAAATCCTGTTGAGGCCAATCTCCAGTTAGCGGAGTCAAAGTTTCCTCACAGCAATGATGGCTCAGAGAGTTCAGTGCATGAACAGATTCACTGCGTGTTTCAAGGGAAAGGAAACAACCTGGAGGGCAGCAGAATATTGAAAACCACGGGAAGGGGCTGTTGTTTTGGTTTCAAACAAAAACACCAAGTGTATCACACCCGTACCGGTAGGATGGACGACGAGCCAAGATGCCTCGAGCCTTCTGTGAGGAGCCAATGCTGTCTGAGGAGTCCTGAGAATCCTCACTCTCAGACAAGGAAGATACCTGGTGAGAAATGGAACAGGAGCACCAGTGATGTACAGGACAAACACAGAAAGCACCTGGAATGTTTTATGCAGAAAAGGAGCAGTGGGGATTGTTGGTGAGAATGTGGAAGTGCAATGAAAAGAAGCAGTGCAATGAGTAAGGCAGCAGCATATCAGGAAGTAAATGTGCTAAGTACTAGCTACAATTTTCATTATTCCACTGTGTGCTCGTCCAGTTCAAAGTGTTATTTTGTCTCTGATGCTCCTTATTAGTGAACAAAACATTTACTTGTTCTTATCCGTGTGCCAGTAACAGAGTGCAGAGGAATGCACAGAGCTCTGGGAAAAGCCTCTCACTGAACTGCAGAATCAGAGCAGCCCATGATCAGCAGGGAAAAAAACCTGCTCATGTTGTACTTTGTTTTTCCCCCATCAAGGCCACAATGTTCATAAATTACAGAAAAGGAATGAATCCAGTCAGTGGAGACTGTGCAACCAGGGGGAGGGAAAAGGAAAGAGACTTTACAGAGACACGAGCACCAACAAGCAGCCAATGCAGATGCCTGAGTGCTTTCAGCAATGACACGTTCTCCTCTCCCTGCTCTGATGTCACAGCAGTGACAGCTGACAATCCCTGCCAGGTTTGCTTCTCATGGCTTATCAATTTTTGTGGTGAGAGGAGAGGAGTGTGGGACAAGGATCAGGGACAAATTCCTGGGTTTAGGGCAGCTCCTCCCTCGCCCAGCTGCCAGGGCAGTGGTTTCCCAGTGGAACTCCAGGTCCCCAAGGGCTCTGCAGCAGGGACTGAGAGGAGCAGGAACAGACTCACTGGGACCTCTTGGAAGGGACTCTTACAAAAATCACATGGCAAGTGAGGAAGAGACACAAGCAGAGAGAAAGGGAGTTACAGCACGAGAGAGCACCCAGCAGCTCACTCCCCTTCACGCAGCTCCACCTTTCCAAACACTCATTTTAATCCACTACTGAATTATTTATTATTCCCCACTCCCCTCCTTTGGGTGTCAGAACCCACCTGACTGCCAGGGCACCAACTACAAAGCTGTGGATTAGATTTTTTTTATAAAGGGAGGTGACATCAAATGGTTTCATTTTGACTCCACAGGTGACTTCCCATGAGGAGGAATTTCAAGCCCAAATGAGGGATCCCATAGGGCTGTCCTTGGATTGCTCACTGTCTCTTACAGCTGGGCACAAAGGCAGCTGGGTCAGAGAAGCCTCTACGAATCTTTTCACATCTTCTCACCTACATAACTGCACATCTGGGGTATTTAAAGCCATTCTGGAGTTACCTGCACGGTTTGCACCTGAGGGGAGTGGATCACAGAGGAGGACTGAGCTGTCTGAATGACTCCCTGGACCTGGACTTGCTCTCCAGGAAGCTGAACGACTGTGAGGGGAGCAGAACCTCTGAGAGACATCTACAACAGACCAAAAACCATCAGTAAAACCTTTGTGCCACAGGACTCAGGAAGTGCAACACGTGTAGGAAAACCATTAGCAGCTTATTTTAATTCTAATTAAGTCACAAAAGTACCTTTAAAGATGCACATTTTTTAGACATTATTTGCATATGAAAAAGGCTGAAACAGTTCCTTATTTCCTTTAGCTGGAGAAAAACCAAATGTGACATTATGTCACATAATCAAATATGTGATATTATGTAACATTAAAAACATGAAAATGCTTCAGCTTCCTAGAGGGTTTGTAGTTTTCATGTTGAACTCGCATGAGTCTTTACACTTTAATTCAATTTATATTGTACACATTTCCATATATTCCCAAAACAAAAATAATTCAAGTTACACATGTAGATTGCAAGTAAATAACCACTTTTGTCATGAAATTGCTTCAGTACTTTTATTAATCTGAAATACATGAGAAGATGAAGGGATCATTAAAATACACACAGCTGAATTTCCATTTAATGCTACTTTTGTATCATAACTCACAATATTAAGGGACAATCAGAACTTTATATAAAAACAGATCAGGAAACCAGCCTGGAAACAAACCCCAGGACACCAGCTGATATTCTCTCCTTTCCTATATCTGAATTTTGCATCAAAATCCCAACTGCCTCCACAGGATAAACAGTGGATGAGCTGCAAAACATTGCTTTTTCCCAGGAAAACCCTCCTGGAAGGATTGACTCCTTCACCAGTTCCAAGGGATTCAGGTTAAAGCTCTGACAGGGATGTTACCTTAGAGGAAAAATCTCAAATTTGCAAGTTCATACGGTTTATTAGATTAAATATGTTCATGTTGGGCTAAAATCCAAGTGTTTCCATGGTGCTGTGAACCCAGGATTGCTGCTACTACAAAAGGAGCTGGAAATGCTTTTTCTAAGGAAAAAATGAAACCATGCTCTCATTTTATTCCTGAGCAGCTCCTGTGGTCAACTAACCCCAAATCTGGGCTGCACTTCTGCATTGTACAGACACAAAAAATACCTTTTAAACACTTTTAAATTAATTTTATGTCATCCACCGCCAAACAAACACATTTTTCTTAGCCTCTTTCTGTTTTTTTTTCTCTGAGTGCTTCTAAGAATGGATCTATAGTTTGTAGCACATAAAAACTGGCTCTGAACTCCCTGAAATGTCTGCTGAGATCCAGCCCAGGCTTTACCTGTTGAGCAATATGAGAGAGCTGAGCTGCCTGGAGGGTTGTACCTTGTACAGCTGAGGGCTGGGACGTAACAGAGCTGCTGCTGCCACCCTTGTGCACCTCTTCCATCATCAGCTACAAGAAAACCAGTTAAATCCAGTTAGTAATGAATTTGGCCAGCAGACAGGTGCCCATTCCACCAGTGTTTCATACCCTCAGTGCCTGATGATTCTGGTCTCACTGGGATGTTTTGGATGAGCTCTTTGCCCTATATTGCCATTATTAAGGCACAGCCTGGATTTTTGTCACTTCCTATCAACACCCTGAGCCCTTCTGTGCCTCCTCAGTGGGGAGGGACACGGTGGGACCTTGCCCTGCCCATCCCTGTGGGTTTGGGCAGGTGAAGCCCCACACCTGGGGTCACCTCCCGAGGCCTGGGAGCAGCAGGAGTCCTGGTTGGGAATAGAACAGGTTTGGTCTGTGCTGTAAAGGACACACAGAATCATGCATTGGTTTGGGTTGGGAGGGACCTTAAAGCCCATCCAGTGCCACCCCCAGCCATGGGCAGGGACATTTTTCACTACTCCAGGTTGCTCCAAGCCTTGTCCAACCTGGCCTTGGACACTTCCAGGGATGGCACAGCTCCAGCTTCTCTGGGCAACCTGTGCCAGGGCCTCACCATCCTCTTATAATCCCATTAATATCCCATCTAACCCTGCTCTCTTTCAGTTTGAAGGATGATCCAGGAAGAAAATCAAGATTCTTTATACTAAAGAATATCCTTCTCTAAGTAAGATAATTTCCAAAAATATTTTAGCCAAGCCACCAGCCAAAACTATTTTAAACTATCTGAAGGTGTATAAAAACAAACCAGGGACTCAAATCAAAGTGAAGAGAACACAGTTTTGAATCTTAAGAGTCACTCTGTCTTGATGTAATGCAGTCAGCAACACTTCTCTCATGTCTAAGATTTTATATTTAACTGTTCAACGTCTTGCCAGCATCCCCCCTCGGATTCTGGGGGATTCAGGGATGCACAAATGCAGGTTTCAGCTGGGGGGAGTGGGCGGACCAGCCTGGAGCACTAAAAGCTGATGGGTGAGTGTTAAACATTTTGTCACAGAAGGTTTGAAAGTGTTGAAAGGACAGTTGCTATGAGACTGGAAATTACATTTCTTTCTGTGGAAATGTGAGTCATTGATTTTTCCCTGCTGAGCCCAACCACAGCACGCAGCCCAGTGAAGGCTCCTGGGGGGAAGAGTCAACCAAGAGCAGAGTCCTGCTCCTGCACCCTCACTGCTCTGAGGGTCCTGCTGCAGGAGCCCCAAAAAAGCCACTAAAGCAGGGCTTTGGAGGGAGAAAACTGGTGGCTGGCTGATACAAAAGACTATGATTGATGGAGCAGCTCTGCTGAGAGGAAAGGCTGAGAGAATTGGGATTGTTCAGCCTGGAAGAGAGAAGCTTCAGGGTAACCTAATTGTGCCTTTCCAGTTGCTGAAGGAGCTGCAGGGAGGATGGAGAGAGAGCATTTACAAGGGTCTGGAGTGACAGCACATGGGGAGTGGCTTCCCACTGCCAGAGGGCAGGGCTGGATGGGATATTGGGAAGGAATTCCTCCCTGTGAGGGTGGGCAGGCCCTGGCACAGGTGCCCAGAGAAGCTGTGGCTGCCCCTGGATCCCTGGCAGTGCCCAAGGCCAGGCTGAGAGGGCTTGGGGCGAGCTGGGATGGTGGAAGGTGACCCTGCCCATGGCAGGAGGTGGAGTGAGATGCTCCTTGAGGTCTCTTCCAGCCCAAAATAATCCATGGTTCTTGAGTCCTTTACAGCACAGACCAAACCTTCCCCAGCCAATGATGCAGCTTCCCAACATCCTTGTGGCTGCAAACATCAACCACTTCAAGATTATGAGCAGAATTAATGACAAACCTGCAGTGGACACAATTTTGTCTGTCCTCCAACACAGTTTTAGCTTTTATAAAGGAAAATCTACATTTTGCACCCTGCAAAATGTCCCAGGTAAGCAGGGCCCCTCAAACCGAAATCCAGGCAGCAGCAAAAATGACAATAAATTTCCAGTGCTACAGAAACCTCTGTTCATTTCTGTAGTGCAAAACCACAGCCTGCCCTCCCTGCTCTCTGCTATTAGTTTCTCTACCTTACTGTCCCATGAAAGACTCAAAACAGCCTGCAAGAAACAGTGAAACCAATAAAACCACCCCAAACAAACACCCTGGGGGAAAGCACAGAGGGTTTTGCTGACCTTTGTCTCAGTGGTGTGAAGTTCTGCTTACAGGAATAAAAGATGAAGTATTTCCCATTAGAAATATGAGTTTTGAGTTTAGTTCATCTCTGCTTGCTCTGGAATATTTACTTATCCAGCCAACATCAGTCAATAAAAAGATTTAGGAAGGATTGCAACAAAATGGAAATTTGTCCTGCACCTCACAGCCTCTGGGGACATGAGTGTCACACAAGACTCCCATGCCTTTAACTTTATTTAGCTGGAAAACCAGGAATTTCCCCCTGGAATGGGAGAAAAACCTCAACCTGCAGGTCTCAAGCTCTAAGAAGAAACAAAAAGGATAATACCTGAGCACAGTCACCCCCTGGATAAAACTGCTCTGACAGTTGAATTGAATTTATTTAGCTGAAAGCAGGTGCTCTCTGTGGGGTGAAGGCAGAATTTTGCTGTCACAGAGCACTGACAAGAGGAGCAACACCAAGGCTTTATTTTCCAGAAAATTATTATTGTCCCAATCTGTACAAACACCACTTTTTTATATCCAGACAGGTAAGGGTGATGATTTTCACAGTAAACCCAAAGTCTCCATGCAGCTCCACCTCAAAGGTCATTTAACTGAAAGGATTTTGCTACAGCAGCTCATGAAATTTGCTTTAAGGACTCCTAAAATTCTGGGCATCATCTCCCTCCAGCCAAGAAAACTCATCCTACTTCAAACCTGAGCCTCAAAACCACCTTCCTTTGAAAATAAACAGGAATGTCACAGTTCATTGGGACACATTTCATGTCTCAAAGTTCACAGACACCCTCCAGATACCTCAGAGTGCATGAGGCACCAGGCAAACCCACCAGAAACACCTGACGTGCTCAAGGAGCATCAATTAAAAAAGAAAACCCATTCCCACAACTTCCACTGATTCCCTAATTCTGTAAATTCCCTAAACTGCTACAGAGAGCACCACAGGAAGAAACCAAGTTTTGTTTTGCAAACTGAGTAGAGGAAGGGTCTGAATGATGTTTCATCACTGAAATATTGTAAGAGCCAATTGATTGTATTTTTTATAACGTCAGAAATCAAGAACATTTGACACAGAATTCTATTCTTAAATAGTGACAGAAGTCGAATTCTGACATTTACAAATTGTACAAAGGGATTTCAAAGCGTTTTCTTAAATGATACTTAAGTAATCTGGGGGAATTTGGGGTCCTCAAAATCAGCTGCTTTCAGCAGTGAAGATATTATTTACCGATATGTGCCATTAAGACACTTGGAGAAAATTTGCTCACCCAGAAAACTGAGAGAACTCCATTTATTTCCTCCCAGAAATCAATGAAAGACAGAGCAAAGGGCAGCACTTCCCACCAGATGTGCCAGAGAGCAAGTGAGCAGTCTCGAGTCAAGATGCCCAGTCACTGCTCCAGATTCCATTCCACAAACACACAAAGTTATCCCTTAAAACTCCAGGAGCACTTTCCTCACAGGATTTCTCCCACTCCCCTCAACCCAGCACCAGCCTGTACAGGAACATCCCCTGACAGGAGCTTCAGAAAAAAACCGCTGCAGCCTAAAAATGTCAATATTCTATCTGCATCAGGGATCTGATGGTCGTGAACGAAAAATAGCAGAGATCATTTATATCATCATTTATATAATTTATACCGCCCTGGATCCACCCGATCCTCACCTGAGCACTGGAAGCCAAGGCTTAGACACGGGGCTGGGGCAAAATTCATAGAGAACAGGTAACGACGCCCATTAACGGCGGTTTATTTAGCGATAAAGCAGAGTTTGTCACCGGGCAGGGCTCGGGGACGCAGCCACCGCTGGCCGGGACCGGCTGGAGCCGCGGGGCCCCTCGTCACCCCCAGAGCACCTTCCCCCATTCCCGAGGGGAGCGGGACACGGGGGGATGCGGGCCCCGGGGCGCCCCTCGTCACCCCCCAGAAGCCTTTTCCCCCCATCCCGGGGCGAGCGGGCCCGGGGGGAGCGGGCGCGGGCCCGGCAGCAGCCCCAGGCCGCAGGGCAGCGCCTCAGGCCCGGCTGCGGTGGGAACTCCCCGCGGTTTCCGCAGCGGCCGCCGCGCCGAGGCC
>VZRH01005467.1:0-62345 GCA_013397555.1 Urocynchramus pylzowi | reverse complement strand
GCCCGGCCGCACCACAGAGAGGAGGCGGCAGAGCGCCGCTGCCGGGCACGGCGCGGGAACAGCGCCCCCGCCGGTGGGAGCGGCGCGGTGCGGGCGGGAACCCGCGCTATGGGCTCGGGATCGCGATCGCCGCCGGGAAAATCCCGATATTCCCGATATTCCCAATATTCCCGGCCCCCGCACACAACCGTGGGCAAAGGGCACTGCAGCCGGGTTTCACCGGCACGTCCCGGCCGGAGCGGGGGCGGAATGTGGCAGGACTGTGGCCGCGATTCCTCACGGCTGGGCCGGTGGCACTGAGGGGTTTCAAGGAAGCAGCAGGTACCGGGGTTTGGCTCTCCTCGGGGTTATTCCACAGCGGATTTTAGGATCACGGTAAGGTTTTGGGACCCACTCCGTGGCCCCCTTCATGGGACAGTTCCTCAGCCATCACTGGGGAGCACAGGAAATTCAGTGTTCCCTGTAAAGCACAAACTGCAGCCAAGCACCTCTAGGAATAGGAACCCGATTTTTGCAGGATCCCGGAATTCCTGAGGTTGAAAAATCCCTCCGAGACCATCGAGTGCCACCTGAGTGGCACCTCCAGCCCTTCCTGGGACACCTCCAGGGATGGGCACTCCAGCCCTCCCTGGGCAGCTCCAATTTTCCCCTTTCCATGGGGAAATTCCTGCTGGTGTCCACCCTGAGCCTCCCCAGCACAGCCTGAGGCCGTTCCCTCTCCTCTGTCCCTGTTCCCTGGGATAAATCCCAAATCCCCCGTTTGTCCCCTCCTGTCAGGGAGTTGTGCAGAGCCAGAAATCCCCCCTGATCCCCCTTTTCTCCAGCTGAGCCCCTTTCCCAGCTCCCTCAGGATTCTCCAGCCCCTTCTCCTGCTGCTCCAGCCCCTTCCTTAGCTCCACTCCCTGCTCTGATCCCCAAAAACTCAGATTCCCAAAGCTACAAGTACAGGACACAGCCCAGCTCCTCCACACCCCCAGAGCTCCAACACTTCTCCATACAACCGACAAAATATAAGATACTTACAAGTTCTCCCTCTGCCCAGGATCAATTTTAACCCACGTTTTCTTCCTTAAAAATAAAATTCCTTCATGGAAACAGCGCTGGAAGGACTAAACGAGCAACCAGGCATCAATATTTATTAACACAAGACAAAGGAAACACAATCAATGCGTTAATGGGACACTGTCCAGCCAGGTGTTAAATTTAAAAATGTAACTAATCTAATTTTAAATAAATACCTTCTTTATACATAATTACAGAGTCTGAATGCCGGAGTCTGGATTGGACAATGGGAAAGAGGTTGACAGAAATAAAAGCAAAAAAAAAAATGCATCTAGGGCTAAAATTGATCTGGTTTTTATAACCTTATTTTAGGACAGTTAGTAGGACACAGCTGAATTGATTTAAACCAGAAATGAAGTGCAAATTCTAACAAAACGGGACAAAGCTGTCCTGTTCCCACAGCGTTTGCTCAGAGAAGATTCAGAAACAGTGAGACACACACACAATATACTTCAGTCCAGTGGGAAGAATTCCCAGTTTTTCAGTTTCACTGCAGCTAAGTTGGAACCTGAGGGGCAAAAAAAGGGAATAATGTGCCTTGTGCAACCCCAGCAGCTGTAGTCACACTGGGAGGAGACTGTTTTTTGGGAAAAGCACCCAGCCCTGCCCACCTGCCAATGTCTGGAGTGAAGGATCTTGCTTTGCTCCCCAAAAATATGGAAAGATCATCCCCAGCTACAGAGGGAGGAGTGGAATGACCTGTGGAAGGCTCATGGCAAGTCCTGAGCAGAGCTGGGGGTGGAATCTGGGGATCCCAGAGCCCCAGCTCCATCCTTCCTCCTCTCCAGCACTGTGGGGAATGGATTTATAGAAAATTCTCAAAGCATTCAGGGAATTCAGGGAAGCCAAAGTGAGCAGCTTCTCCTTGTCCCTGGAATGTTCTCTCATCCCATGGGCAGTGTCCTGCAGTTCTCCAGCACACAGAAATGGAACGTGCTGGAAGATTTGGAGCACGCAGGGAACTTGCAAAATAAAACCTCAAACCATAGGAAGCTATCAGTACCTATCCAAACCAAAAAATAAGGGGAAAAAAAAAATCAATCCAGTCATAATCAAAAATGCCATTTCAGGAATTTCACCTGCCACATTTGACGGAATTAATACACACACTGTTTTATTTGTGAAAAATCACGAATAAAAATAAAAGACAATCCTGGAATTGGACTTAAAATCTACTTCAGTGGACAAAAAGTGTTTGTTGAAACAATTTATCTAAAGCCTTGAGTAAAGAAAAAGGTTCAAGACCACCAGTTTTCCCTGGAAAGGTCACACTGGAGTGAAGCTGCTTGGCCAGGCCTGGGCTGTGCAGGAAACACAAAAATGGTGACAAAGAACATGGAATAACAGAAATTTTCTGGCTGAAAGGGGAGAACAACCTTTATGCACCTTACACCCAAAATAAGCTGCAGGACCAATTGTTTTAGTCTTTGACCTGCCACTGTCTCCACTTTGTGTTCAATTTGTTAAAATGAAATATACTGAAGATTTTGTGCATATTCTGCAGTGTTAGCTGATACTGTGGAAAACACAAGACAAGGTTCCAAAATGTGCCCCTGAAACCCCAAGTGTTTGCAAAGAACCTTAAGTCCAGACCTGCCACAGAACTTCCAGTTCCTATTCCCCCACCAAGTATTTTTCAAAAATATCATTTGAAACTTCTGAGTTTTAAAGCTCCTGTTTTCAGTGAGGAGCCACCAGGATGCAGCAGGAGCTTTTCAAGGTTTGCTCGTGGATCCACTGGACTCTGTTCCAGTAACTGCCACAGCATCTTCCAAGTCCACACCATAAACCTTTCAAAAACTGCCTAAAAACTTTGTGTGAGGTAATCTGGAACATTTGAAAAGTTTATTTACACTGTATACCACATCTGACTCAAAAAACCCTGTTGCAGGATCTGGTAGCAGCTCCCAAAGCTTCCAAAATCATATATTAGCACCCAGAGAAGTATAATTGCTGTTAAAAGATGAAGAATTAAAAAAAAAAAAAGAGATAATTTTGAGTCAAAGCTCAACCACCAGCTCTCTCCCAGCCCTGCTTCCCAGCAGGAAGAGCCTGTACCTGCTGCTTTCAGGTTTCTTTCTTCCCATTCCCCAACACTGTGGCTGACACAGGATGTGAAGGCTGGGATAGCAATTTTCACAATGTTATTTAACAATGTGTTTGCCAGAATTACTGGATCCTCCAGTAAAAGAAAAACCATGTCCAACGTAAACCTGGAATTCTCCTGTTCTTTCAGGGAATGTTTTGAGGAAAGGATTTCTGTCTGCTCCCAGTTTCCACTAAAGCCTGTTCACAGTAGTTCTGCTCTGTCTGCAGGGAGCTGAAGGAATCCCAGAGGAATGGCACAAGCAGGGAATTCACCTGTGTGTCAACTTGAGGAATGGTTTTCCTTTCCAAACTTGGTGCCACAGGATGAGGCAGAGGCTGTCCCTCAGTTCCTTCCTTGCACTGCCATTTCTACCCAATTCCATGCTGAGTTCAGCCTCCTGCAGAAAGACGTGCCTTAAAACCAAAGGGTTCCACACACTTCTGGCCAGAATAAAGATACAAATGAAATCAGAAACCTGGAGAAGGTGGGAGCATCTCACATTGTGTCTAAGCCAATGCCAGAATGCTGAGGACCACAAAAGTCACCTGTCCTTAAAAACATCAACCTTCAGCTGTCCTCACTAGCCAAGTTAATTTTCTATCTAAGTGAATTATGTATAATAATATTTACATATTTAAAATATAGGCAAAATTCTTTTTAAATTCCAGAAATCTCTATATGAATAAGTAACTCTGATTCTGTAAGTTATTGATTTGGTCATGGCACAATTGTCAATAAGTTGTGTGATCCCGTGGGATGAACAGCTCCAGATGCAAAGGAGATCATGGAGTAGGGAACTGCAGAACTCTGATGACCCTTTTCTTAATAGTTTATTATCTTAACTAAATAAACCCACCCCTTATAGAATCCTAACCCGGGATTAGATAAAAATACAAATATGTACAACGGGTGAAAAAGTAACACTACTGTAAAGGCCTTGGGGATTTCGTAGCTCACACACTTTCCCCCTCTGCAGTTCTCTAAAGCTCATGGTTCAGTAAACTGTTACAAACGTTTGCTGTTGCTTCTCCCATTTCCTTCACCCCACCAGGACCGAAACCCCCAGGACAGGAGGGAGGGAATGTGGCAGCAACCTCAAACTTTAGATCAAGTATTAGTAATTTTCACCAGCTTCACTTCCATAACCACCCTGATCGCTCTGTGCTCCCATCACATGTTGTAGGCCACGTAAATGGGGTCCAGCTGATCTGCCAGGAAACTGTCCCGGAGGTGCATCCGTTGTTTCTCGCCTCGGGAATTGATGGGGATGACTCCAGGATCCACCACCACCACCACACCCACAATCAAGTAATGCTCCTCCAGGACCACGTTGGTAACCAGAGGAACCAAATCCAGAGCCTCCTGCTCACAGCCACACAGCTCCACCACCACCACCAGCAGGTTGGTCCAGGTGAACACAGCACTGAAATGACAGGAAAAACAACACAAAACCCAGTTGTTGCCACAAAGATCCAAAGTTTTCAGTTCTTTATCCTTAGATGGATGTCACCTGTTTTGGGCTACGTTTCCAACCTAACTGCAACACGACTTGGTCCTGATGTGACAAAAATCAGACTCATCTCAGCACTAGCTGTATGAGACAGGAACCCAATGCTGCTGTCACCGACTCAGAAAGGGCTCTTTACACCCCAGAGAAGGAAATAATAATTTCTGTGTTGAACTAAGCCTTGTCAGAAAACACTGACTCTGTTCTCACCTGCAGATGGGGAATCAGGTGTATGACTTGCTGATGGCAACACAAAAAAACCTGTATTTCCCTACTTTTTTTTTTTAGATAAAACCCTGCATCTTTGCCTAAAGATGCTACATATTTTAGTAAACTAAAGTGCAGCCTGCTGGGCTAGGATGGCTCCACTCCTCAGGACTGTTTTACCATTCAGCAATGCTCCTGTGGGTTCGGGACACCGAGGTCTCGATGTCGATGGGGTGGTAGCGCAGCCCCCGCAGCTCCAGGGTCTCATCCAGGGCTCCCACCACGTACAGGGCATCGTGGCGCTCTGGGGAGAGAGGAGAGGAGGGGGAATAAATGGAATTTTGATTGAACAAATTGTCTCTTGTATAAGCTAAAGAATCCCAGAATGGTTTGCATTGGAAGGGACCTTAAAGCCCATCCAGTCCCACCTCCTGCTAAGGACAGGATCACCTTCCACTGTCCCAGGGTGCTCCAAGCCCTGTCCAACCTGGCTGTGGACACTTACAGGGATCCAGGGGCACCCACAGCTTCTCTGGGCACTCTGTGCCAGGGCCTCACCCCACTCACAGGAAGGAATTCCTTCCCAAAATCCCCTCTAACCCTGCCCTCTGGCAGTCTGAAGCCATTGCCCCTTGTCCTGGCACTCCAGGTCTCTCTCCATCTTTCCTGCAGCTCCTTCAGGGACTGGAAGGCCACAGTTAGATCACTCAAAGCTTCTCTTCTCCAGCCTGAAGGCAGCTCTGCAGGTGGAGTCTCACCTGAGCAGGGCAGAGGTACAGACCCCCCCTCCCCTGCTGCCTGTGCTGGGGACCCAGCCCAGGCTCGGGGGGTTCCTGGGGCATGTCCAGCACCTCAAACCCTTCTCCCCAGGGCTGCTCCCTGGGCTCATCCCCAGCCTGGATCAACCCAGGTACAGCCCTTGGTTAAACCACACAAAACTCCCATGGGAATCTGTGCCCAGATGCAACCCTTGGTGAGATTCCCATGGGAATGCCTAGGCTGCCTGTGCCCCTGCCTGTGTGCCCGCCCATGGGAATGCCCAGGCTGCCCGTGTGCCCAGGTGAAACCNAGACTGCCTGCGCCTCTGCCAGCTGTGCCCTCCCTTGGGAATGCCCAGGCTGCCTGTGTGCCCAGGTGAAACCCTTGGCTAAACCATGGGATTCCCTTGGGAATGCCAGGCTGCCCGTGTGCCCAGGTGAAACCCTTGGTTCAACCATGGGATTCCCATGGGAATGCCCAGGCTGCCTGTGCCCCTGCCAGCTGTGCCCTCCCATGGGAATGCTCAGGCTGCCCGTGCCCTTGCCTGTGTGCCCAGGTGAAACCCTTGGTTCAACCATGGGATTCCCTTGGGAATGCCAGGCTGCCCATGGCCCCTGCCCGTGTGCCCAGGTGAAACCTTTGGTTAAACCATGGGATTCCTATGGGAATGCCCAGACTGCCTGCGCCTCTGCCAGCTGTGCCCTCCCTTGGGAATGCCCAGGCTGCCTGTGTGCCCAGGTGAAACCCTTGGCTAAACCATGGGATTCCCTTGGGAATGCCAGGCTGCCCGTGTGCCCAGGTGAAACCCTTGGCTAAACCATGAGATTCCCTTGGGAATGCCCAGACTGCCTGTGCCTCTGCCAGCTGTGCCCTCCCTTGGGAATGCCAGGCTGCCCGTGTGCCCAGGTGAAACCCTTGGCTAAACCATGGGATTCCCTTGGGAATGCCAGGCTGGCCGTGGCCCTGCCCGTGTGCCAGCCCCACCTCCGCTGGCCGCCGTGAGCTCCGTGCGCCGCACGAAGCCCAGGTAGCCCGTGCGGGCCCAGAGCGTCTGCGCCGCGTCCCCGAAGCTCAGGCGGGTGTTGAAGTGGTCGGCCTGAAGGGTCTCGTTGTCGTAGATGGTGTAGTAGCCACTGGCTGTGTGGGGGCTGTTCACCCAAATCTGTGCAGGGAGGGGAAAAGGGTCAGATCCCCACGCTGCCCACCTGGAGAAGCTGCTCAGTGGAGTGGGTAAAGGAACTGCAACAAGAAGGTTCTGGTTTTATCTGTGGTTTTTCAGATCAGAAAAATTCAGCTCGAACTTTCAAACAACCTGCAGAATCTTAAAAATGCACCTTGAGATGTAGTCTTGCAGTAACTGTAACTGAGGATTCACTGAGTAAATAAATTGTGGATTTTTAACATGTCAAGTCCAAAATGGGATAACAATCCATCGACACAGATCAATATACTGGTGTGTAATCAAAGTAAGGAAAGCCAAATGTAAATTATGCTATTTAATGGGAGCCAGTTTGCAAGATTTAGGGTGGAACAAGCTTCAAGTGGGTTTTCTTTAAACCTGACAGTGCAATAATACCAAATTCTGAATGCTCCAGCAATAATTCATCTTACAAAGGCCTGTACCACAGCTCAAAACTGTCCCCCAGCAGAGAAAAGCCCAAGGAGCAGGAAAAGGTCCCCAAGGAGCAAAACCTGCACTTACCTCCCCAAGGTGAGAATCTCCCAGAGGCCCTTTTGTCTCTGGATTGACAATGACCACTTTGACTCCAGGCAGAATCTAAAGAGCACAAGAAGGAAATGTGCAATCCCTGTTGGATTATCTTCAGCATAATAAAACACACAGGCTGTTCAATCAGGGCAGGATTGCCCCTGTGGACATCACAAACAGGGATAAAACAGACCAGGACAGGTCCAGCAAGGCAAGATCAGGCTATGGATGTATTCCATGGCTCCAGGGTCACACAGGTAAGATATTCTGACCTTGATTTTGAAGAATTCAGCTAAAAAACTACAGGAAAACCTCTTTCTGTTAAGCTATGATGTAGTAAGAGCTACAGTAAATCCCAAATACAGCCTGATTTCAAGAATACCAGAGCCCACACTTCTGATATGGTTCATCTACTGCAAAATGGACCAATTCCCCCAACACTTCCAGCAAAACACACTCCTAAATCAACAGGCAATTCCTTATAATCAAATTCCAGAGGGACAGTGTAACCAAGTGCCACCCCCTCCCAGGCCACAGGACTGTCCTTCCCAGCTACAAAGGCAGTGGGAGGTGGGGAGACATGGAATTACCTTTCCAGACTCAGAGAGCAGCAGGCTCTGTGGAGCTCCTCGTTCCACCAGACGGACTCTGAAGGTCAAGAAAAAAAAAAAAAACATTGTCAGGGAAAAAAATAGAGCTGAAGTGTCTGGAGTGGTGTGAGAACTCACCACCACTACAAGGTTTTATATAGTTAATAAATTGGTTTAAGAGAACTTACAGTACCTGTCATGTCTCAAGGATTTCAGGTCTACATACACCGTGGTGGGATCTGGCCCCGATGTTCCCTGAGGAGTTAATATTTAAAAAAAACTGATGTATTTAGAGCAGTCAGGGTAACCTGCCTGAGCCCAGAAACATTTCCAGGGGTTTCCTGCAGCAGAATTCCTACTCATAGTCCCCCACCTTTGCAGCTGCACCCTTCAGTAAGTAGGTGACTTTCTGGAACACCTGTGTGGGAAGGAGCCTTGGGGAAGGGGGAGACAACCCAAGCCCTCTCAGCCACCAGCCTGGAGCAACCAGGCACTGCTTATGTGGGAATAAACAGCTCAGATTAATGTTTCACTTGTTTTGAGCATCTGTGATACGATTTGGCAGCTCAAAATGAGAGAAGCTGCTTAAATCTCGTGCCAGCTGTTCTCTACAGGGCAGATGTTGGGCTTCAGAAGTGTGTGCAGATGGGGAGCGTGGAATCCAACCCAGCCTGGCATCTGGAACCTGGTGCCAGTGACAAGGAAGAGCCCTGGGAAGCCTTACCTGTAAACAGATGGCCACGTTGACCCGTGAGCCAAAGGTGGTGCTCACGGCTCGGGATGACAGCCCGATGTCCTTGAAGAGTTTGGAGAAGGAATGAGTGAGGGAAACGCGCGGCCGCTCCTCTGCCACCACCACGCAGGTCCGGACACAGGACAGGTTAATGCCTCGGGCCTGCACACAAACACCAGGCAAAGGGCTGCAGGTGTCCATCTGTCCCCTCCCAACAAGCTATGTTTGCTTCTTATCCCGTGAAATCACTCAGGAAATGCAGGACAAATTCAGTCCTTGTGTTCTGAGCCAGTCTTCCTCCTTCTGATTCTGTTTGTAATTATAAATTGTGTCTGACCAGAGCCTGGAAATGCAGCCAGAGCAAGACATGGACTGACAGAGTCTCCTGTGCCCCAGCTCTCAGCAGAGCTGCTCAGCTGAGATTACACCTCTGAGTCACTGCTTATACAGATGGAAACCAAACCCAGGCAGAATAAAGTCATCCACTGGGATTGCACTGACTCTTCAACAACACTGGCACCTGAATCCATTATTATTTCTATGGTGAATGCTCTGAGCAGCTCCAGGCAGGAGCTCCCATGTGCTGCTCACCTGGTGACACAGCCCAGGCACCTGCAGAGCTCTGTGCCAGCCAGAGAACAAGGCTGAGCCTTCATCTCACAGAGCCACAATCCAGGAAATCCCAGGGAAAAAACCACCTCAGGCATGGCATGGAGCTATTTTTTCCCTTCTCTCATCTCCAAGGAGAACACACCTCCATTGAGCAGCTCTCCTGACATGTGCTTTCCATCATGTGCTGGTCTGAGCCTCCACTGCAGACTGTTACATAAGGAATCTGCTGCAGAGCAGCGCTGGGATCCTCCCTGCTCAGGGCTGCCCTGACATTCCCTCACAGGTGCTCCCTGCACTGCCAGAGCCCCTGCTCCTCCCCACTCCTCTCCTCTCCCAGGGAAATTTGCTTTTGGAGATTTGCTTTTGGAGCACCTCTGGCCTGGAGATTTGTGCAACAGGAAAATTTGTATTTAACAATCATATCACTTTGCTTTACTACCAGAGCTTCCTTAACTTATGTGATGCAACACTCAGGAAACGTTTCTTACCTTTAACATTTCAACTTGGTTTCCAAGTCCCTTTGTACACAGTTCCATGACTGAATAGGAACAGAAAGTGTCCCTTATTTTATACTGGCTGACAGTAGATAACCAGAGAAAAAGATTGGATTCCAGCTCCATAGGAGGAATTAAAACTGACTGATGTCCAGAATACACACTGTGAAGAACATTAAGGGAGAAAACATTTTAGTGAAGCTTGTAGTTATCTTTAAATTAATATTTACTGTATTTGCAGGTTACATTCCTGCTAGTCCAAAGGCAGGTTGTGGGACTGCAGCTGAGGTAAACTGGAGCAGCAACATTGTGAAAATGCAACTTACAGTACAAGAATAACAATTTATCCACACACAAACACACACTGACAGTGAAGGAAGAGAACTGGCTCAACCCCACAGAGAACAAAACCTCCCTTATTGCAACATGTAATCAAGGAAGAAAGGGAAGAGAAACATTCTGAAGCCAGGAATATTTGGCAGCACAAACACACATAATCAAGATGGGATAACATCTTGCTAATCTGCAGCAAAAGGGAGCATGTTGTTGTCAGTTCCAAGACAAATTCCCCCCTTACTGTAAATTAAGTCCTTCTGTAATGCCAACACGTCTGTAATTACACCCATTTCCCATTTCCAACCAGCCAAGAGTTAATCTGCCCCTCTCCCCCCAGAAAGTCCTACCTGCAAAGGCACCAGAGCACAAATCCCAGCCCGCAGTAGGGGTCCAGACAAATGGCAATCTGCCGGGAGGAGTAGAGCTCACACTGCAGCTTGATGGCCCTGCACAGGCCACTGACCGCGGCGTGGGACATCTGCAACACAGGGGACACTGCTGGGAGCCCAGGACACCCCCCAGGCACCCCAGCTGAGAGCAAAGGCAGTTCATGCAGAGCTGGTGTGCAGCCAAGGCCATGGTTTGCTTCCTGAGCTCCCACAGCAGATGCAGAAACAGCAGAGCCCTGATACCAAGAGTTGAAGCTGCAGTTGTTTGAGTTCCACCTCACCATGAGGAAGAACTTTCCATGGAGGTGGCAGAGCACTGGAACAGCTGCCCAGGGTGGTCATGGAGTCTTCCTCTCTGGAGACATTCCAATCCCACCTGGACATGTTCCCATATCACCTGCTCTGGGTGACCATGCCTTGGATTGGGGGATCTCCAGAGGTCCCTTCCAACCCTGACTACCCAGTGATTCCAACTCCAAACACACATGAGCCTTAACAACAGTCTAAGGCTTTCCTTTTTAGTTTCTTATCCTCTTTTTTCTGACTGCATCCCTTTTCTGCTCCTGGTGGAGCTCAGAGCTCTGCTGCTCTCCCAAGGCAGCTCTCCAGGGGGAGGCAGCAGCAGAATTCCTGATCCCACTGTGCAGACCTGGTTTCCTCTACAGCAGAACTAACTCAGTGAACTGAAGCCCACAGCTTTGTTAGAAGAAAATCAGTCTTTGTTTAAGCTACAGGTTGGAGGTGGAGGTCAAGGGGAGGTGGCTCAGAGGGTCAGGCAATACAAGACACAAATACCCATCTCCTAACCCGTTACTATACCTTTACTCCTGTGAGCATGCCTGTTGTGGAAACACTAAAATCTAGATATGCCAACATTTCAGGTGTGGGTGGCTTATAGATCTGGGCCAGCCTCTTCCTGGGCAAGTCATCTGTGGAAAACAGAAACAAATGGGTTAATTTTGGTTACTTGACTGGTATTTGAAAGGAGAACTCAACTTTCAAAACACCAGAGATGGAAGATAAAGCTTTCTATTAATTCTCTTTCCAGAAGAGACAGGCTAGTGTATGGCAAAACTCTTGCCAAAGCTCCCACATAAAAAATTATTTATTCTCAGGAAAACGGAGAAAAGACCAACTCGCCCTTGTCTTAAAGCTGTCTCCAGAAATCACTGTAATCATTTCCCATGCACAGCTCAATGCAGAAGAGTTCTCAGTGAATGAGGGCACGTCTTGGATAGCTTTTGTACACATTCAAACAAATTTTCAAGAGCCACTCAATGAGATGGGGGACAGTCCCTTTGGAAGTCACCAGTCACCCCTCCACAGGACTTCAAGGAGCCTCTTGGCCAGGGAGCTCACCTGTGTCAATGATGGTTGGCCAGGTTTTCACATCCACAGCACCAGCTGCCTCTCTGGACTTGAGCAGCCTCATCAAGGTCTGGGTTGTGAGGATGCAGGCGGCTTTGCTGACCTGCAAAGATGAACACTCACTGAAACAGAGAGGCAAGAGCATGTCCCAGCAGCACTGCCACTGCAAGAGCTGATGTACAGAGACTATTTTATCATCTACAGCCAGTTTCTTTCAGCAAACCTGAATTCCTTTCTCTGCCTTTTGCACACTCTGCTCTGCTTCCCCTTCACTAAACCCCCAGTGCAGCCCAGCCTGCACAGACCCTGTCAAAACCTCTAGAGCAGGTGAGAAGGTGTCACAGCAAGATCCAGCTTTCTTCCCCATGCTGTCTCCTGGTTACTGGGCTTGGGAAGTGATTTAACTGCAGGATTTGGACTTTATCAGCATTAAGAAGTGTCGAGGTGAAATTCTGGGTGGCAACACCGTGTTGATGCTCTCAGAAAGCACCTGCACTCTGTCTGTGAGGAGGGGGTTCTCTCTGGCATTTTATGAAGGAGAACACTGTCCCTCAGCTCCAAGATGTGCCTCAATCCCTCTCACACAGACACCATGAGCTTGGTCAACTGTGCTACCCCTGGAGCATGAGGCTGGAGCAGTCAGTGTGACTCCTGTGTCACCTCTGGAGCCCGTGATCACTCCAGCCCCAGTCCAGCCCCAGTCCCTGTGACACAGGTGTCACCCCTGGAGCCCAGCCCTGTCACTCACCTCCACGATCATCCTCACTGTGGGCAGTGTTGCCACCAGGCTCTGGGCGTGGGGCGGGCGCACGGTGACGGGGACACAGCCCGAGTACAGGCAGCCGTAGAAGGCCGTGATGAGCTCGATGCCTGCAAGGACACCACAGCTGCACTGGGGGACACTGGGGAGGGACCCCTGGGCACAGCAGGGCAGTGCTGCTCCTCCCGTGGGGTTTCCACAGCACAGGTGGGCAACATCAGCAGCCCAGCACCAAGGGCTGGGAAAGCTTGGGATAGGGAATGGGGAAAGTAAAGGAACCACCAGGAAACCATCTCCATCACAGAGGAAAAGAACATCAAATGACTCAAAAGTCAGTGAGGACACACCAGTGAGCACCTCTCACTAGCACTGAGAGTGCCTTTCCCGTATTTCCAGATCCCAGTGAGACCCCAAAGCAAGCCCAGGCTGTGTTTCCCCAGTGGGACTCACTCACCAGGAGGATAAAGAAGCACCACATTGTCTCCTGCATTGAGATGGCCTTTGTCACACAGCACTGATGCGATTCTCTCAGCCTTTTTGTGCAGCTGAAGGCAGGTGGCCGTGCACACAGTGGTTCCCTTGAAAGGAGACAAAAATGCTCTAAACAGGGGCTGGCACAACACAAACTGGCTGCTCTGAGGTAAACCCAAGCTTGCTGGCTAGCAGGAGGCTACAGCTACGAGTTATCTCTACCTAAAGGCTGCTGGAGCCCAGTGAGCCACTCATCCACTACAGTATCAAAGGACAGAGATGGAGTTAGATCTGCTCTAGAAAATTCTACCTTCCAGGGAGTCAGTTCAGGTCTTCTTGCACCAGAACCTTGCCAGAATATACTCAACACCATTGATAGGGATGGTGGCACCAAGGGATACACCATTAACTGATACAGGAACCAGAGGGACCTACAAACACGCTCAGTTTTAAAATGAAGTGTCAAACCATGAGAGTAATTTGCTGAAGGGACCTAGAGGGTCAAAGGGTCAAGTTTTAAGTTACAAATCTATGGGCAAAATTTGATACAGAGGTTAAAGAGAGGCACTGCAGAGGACAAAAGATTTTAAAGACTCTCCAACTGGCACTGGATAACACGTGGACCTTAAAACCCAACAACTCAGCACTGACTGTACCTTGGCATTCAACAAAAGGAAGAGTGGGTGGTCAGGAGTTGCCTGAGCTCTCCACTGCAACACTTCTGTCAGGAACTGGTGCTGGAAGAGACAGAAAGGAATTCAACACCAGTTTCTCCTTCAGTGCTCCCCACTGCTGTTCTGCACCCAGGAGGGAAAATACCTTCCCATTCTCAGTCACAAACACTGATTTACCTTTTTAACTAAATCATTGTCTTCTATTTGACCCAGATCTCTCCCAGAGGCTTGAGCGATTCTCTTCCCAGCAACCAGGTTCCCCACCATCACAGAGGCAGGGCCCACACCTGTGGAGACAGAGCAGCACTTTGGGAAGGAGCAGAGCAAAGGTACAGAGAGCCCCTGCAGGATCCCACTGCTCCTGGGAATGAGCCTCACTGATGGAGTTCAGCAGGCATTGCTGGTCTCTATTCCCCAGGAGGGAGAATTCCAGTGAGTTCAAAAGTGGGAATTAAAATTCCTGACTAACACATGGAAAGAGAGGCCTGGAACACGCCCCAGCCATGGGGCACAAGACAGGCCCTGGTCCCCAGCACGTGGGACAGGGAGTAGGACATCACCCGGGACTGAGCACTGAGCCCCAGTTCAACAACACCAAACAAAAGGGCTTCAGGTTACCTGGCTGTTTCTGCCTGGGCTTTGGCAAGTTTGTCACACAAGTGTGTGGGCACATGAGGATGTTGCAGGGGTGCAGAGAGCCCTCCAGAAAGTGCTGTTTGGTTTGGGAGATGTGGATCCCTCCCAGCGGAGTTTTTGGCAATGTGTTGGCTGGCACGAGAGCAAGGCAGTAAACACCCACTTGGTGAATGCTGTCAATTGCCTAGAGAAAGGAGAGATGGTCACTGGCATTCCTGGCACTGCTGGACACAGTCTGCTGCTGCTGATGCACTGGCACACTGCAAGACAAATCCCTGGGCTTGTGAGTCAATCACTGACATCCCATTTGACCTCTGTGCCACCAGCGAGTCCTGCAGTGAGCCTGAAGTGCTGGGTGCATCCCTGCCTTTACAGCCCATTTCATAGACACCAAATCCATTTTTAAATCTTTCATGACCAAAATCCCAAAATATCCACGGCTGCCTGATGAATCACACGATTCTGATCTCGGGATTGTATCCATCTGTCTCCTCTGAACCATCACACTCTGTTCCCTCCTGCCCGCCTCAGCATTCAGGCATCTGATCCATTATTCAGAGCACCAGGTACTTCCCTGATTTTCCACCCCAGCTTGCACACTTCACTCCCTGAATGTCATTCCTGGAATGACACACATGCAGTGCAGGCAGCTCTCAAAGGAAGTACCTGCTACTCATTCTTTTAGGACTCCACTCATTCAGCTGTTCTGGCCTTTCCCTGCCCACTTGGTTCCTGCTGAAAATGCATCTCCAAAGAAAAGGGTGGCTTTAAAGCCAAACTCTGAGCTCCACATGATCCAGACTAAAAGCAGAACTCCAAAGCCTGAGCATGGATCTGCTTTGCAGTTCTGAGAGGAGACTGCCAGAGCCCCTCTGTTCTCTGGGATTCATGGGATCCCAGACTGGTTGAGGAATTTCTTCCCAAAATTTAACTTAAATTCCTCCTATTTCAGTTTGAAGCCATTCCCCTTGTCCTGTCACTCCAGCTCCCTCAGGACACAACAGAACAGCTTGGACACAGCTTGTGACCCTGCACAAACACCTTGTGCCAACAGGGATGCAAAGCTTGTGGCACCTCCATCCCTGTGCTCTCTCCATCCCTGAGCTCCCTCCATCGGGGCCATCGGTGGCCTCTGCTCTGCCCACACCCCAAAAGCAGCAGGATTTCCCCTGGCTGTACCTGCAGCACCCGACTCATCCACTGGAAACTGTCCTCCTCAGATGCATCTGGCCTCTGCTCTGCCACCACCACGATCCTCTCGTCGTAGAACACAGACACGGAGAACACAGCAATCCTAAGGAAAAGGGCAGAGCCACACTCCAGTTTCACTCCTTGCAAACAGGAGGCCAAGGAGAGATTAAAGACAGAGCTTGTTCACAGAATTCACACTTGTTAAAATAATCATGGGGCAAAAGCAAGAGAAAAAGCATCAGATGATTAACATGGAGTCAAAAGGAAAGACTGGGGAGTATTTAAGGGGTTAACTGCACTTTCTGATGGAATTTCCATATGGCACAGTCCCCCGTTCTCCCAACCTGCTGTCACATTCTTGTTCCAACTTCTGGAAAAGCCCAAGTGAAAAGAGATTTAAAGGCACCTACAGGATGGTTTGAAATCTCTCACTAAGTCTTGGAGATATGAGCTCCAGCCCTGCCTGAAGATGTAGAAAATTATATCCACAACTTCTAAATAAAAATCAAATATCTTTGGACATTAATGAAACTCTTCCTTGCTGCACCAGACAGCAGCTAACGACTGCAACTCAGCAGAGATAGAGAATTAATTTCTCCATGTGGCTGACTTATCTTGTTACTTGATTGCTTTCCCTAAAGCACAGACTTGATGAAAAGCCAGGCTGGATAAAGCGAAAAAGATCTGTGTTTGGCAGGATCATGGCAATTACTACCTAAATCAAAAATATGTTTACTTTAACTGAGCTACCAAAGAGAAATCCAAGAAAGTACTAAAGCTTGTGCTTTGCTTTATTACATGCAGCAGGTGATGGGGTTTCTTGTGCTGACCTTCCTCTGTAAACTGTTTTTATTGACTCCACGGCCAGTCCAGTGGCCACGATGTCATCGGCGTTGTGCCTTCTCCCGCTCACTGTCAGCAACCCGTCCATTTTCCCAACCACAAACACCAAACTGCCCTGCAAGACAAGAAGGCAACTGTGAGAACTCCCAGCGAGCTCTTCTCACACATCCTCCCTCCCCAAAAGCTTTTCTCTGAAAGGCTGAAGGGCCAGAGCAGTGCAGGCTCTGAGCTGCCTCACGTACAGGTCCAACAAATCCCAGCAAGCCGGAGCGCACGAAGGGCACTTCCCCCACTGGAGAGCCAGAGGAGTTCACAGGGATCACCTGCAACACAAGGGAGGACATTGGAGGCCTGAGGAGAGAAAAACCTTCTCAAACCACCCCAAAATTGTGGAGAAAAACCACCCCAAGAATTGCACTTAATGTGAGTGAAGGGAAGAGAAGGGCAGGGAACCCTCAGTACAGCCAGGGTGGGAGATGTTTATGGAGGGGATTCTAAGTAACTGCAAGAAGTTTTCCAGTGCATGTTTTTAAAAAACAACATTAACATTTCAGTTACAAACCCAAGGGGTTGTACAACACCAGTTTTATACAGAAAATAGGGCAGGAAAAATGCATTCTGCTAGACATACCTCGAAAGTATTCTTTGTCACCCCTGCCAGACCATAGTACATCATTCCTCCTGCTCTGGAGCTCACACAGATTTCACCAATTTCATCTGTTTTACAGAGCTGGGGTGGCCCATCGGGTTTCACTATACACATCATGCCTAGAACAAATGAGCCTTTGTTAAAAACAGCTCCCAAACTTTGCCCTGTGTGAGAACCAACACATTTAATCAATTAAAATTGAAAAATTTTAAAGCGACAGAAATTACTGAGTCTGGCACTGCCCCACCTCTCCCACACCAAGGCTGATATGGGAGAGAACACTGACCCATTCTGCTCCTAAAACATCCCCAAAAACATCTCACATCAGCCTCCTGCCTGTTTTTACCTCCTGGCATCACGTGCCCGACGTCCTGGACAGTGAGAGCAGAGTTTTTATCTTCAGTGTTGACCCGAATCACACCGAAACTCAGACCGTTCATGGACAGGATGGCTCTGCCTGGCAAAGGGGCCCCGGGGACTCCAGGCCTGGGAAGGACACAAAATAAATAAATACACTCAATCAGGCACCCAGGCTTGGTGTTAGACTCAGATGGAGATGGCCCAGCAACAGAAAGAGGTGTATTCAGTGTCTCTGCTTTGCATAATCATTTCAAGCTGTGATGGCAGTAAGGATCCCCACCCAAATTTTTAATCCCTAAGGAATTGTATTGTTCCTGGGCACTGCAGCTCTTCTGCCAGCTCCTTATCTCACCCCATGGCAATCCCCAGCTCCCAGGCCACATGATTGTAGGGCTGTTTCTTACAGGAGGCAGCAATGGACAGAAACAGAGTATGAGAATGTCCAAATGATCTGAAATCTCATCTCAGATTCAGAACACCTCCCAGGCTGGGGAAATCAGGAGGAGGAAAAGCAGAGCTCAGGCACTGCTGAGCTGTCACAAACCTCAGAAATCACTTGGATCTCAGGAGGGAGGTTTAAAGCTCAGCAACTTGAGTACCTGAGCACACAGAGTAAATGTCAGAGGAGTTTATTACATGCTTAAATCAACTCTGATCAACCCAAGTGTGAAGAAAGCCCAGGCTGGATGACTCAATCTGTTACCTCCGGATTGCAACGGTCATCGCTTCGGGGGAGGTGGCACAGGGACAAATCGCCTCTGGTTTGAGCCCATGGCTCTGAAACAAGCTCAGAAAGGCATCACAGGAGGAAACAGACCCTAGGAAAAAAGAAAAGATGCCACTAGGACTTCACAGATATTGATTTCATGCCCATCTACAGGAAGAGTCAGGAGGAGGATTTAGGAAACTTCAGGAGGAAGCAGCATCAAGCTGTGCTGGGGAGGTTTTGGTTGGGCATTGGGGAAAATCTCCTCACTCCAAGGATGGTCAGGCATTGGAACAAGCCCAGACTGGATGTTCAGATGTTGGATTCTGCCCAGAGCAGTGGTGGAATCACAATCCCTGGAGGGATTTAAAGGACATGTGGATGTGGCACTTGGGGACAGGGTTTATTGGTGAACATGATGCTAGGTTAAGGGCTGGATGCAATGGTCTGAAAGGTCTTTTCCAGCCTGAACAATTCTCTGATTTTATAAACACTGCCCCCCATGCCACTCTCCCTTTTCCTGCTTTGCAGGATCTCTCACAGCCCAACACAGAAACCTTGAAGCACCCTTGTCCTGTGCCAAGCACCAGGAGCCACAGCTCTGCCCCAAAGGAGAGCTGCAAGGGAGCTGATCCTGATGCCAGGGGCTGCAGTGAGAGGCCTGGGCCAGGGCTGGGGCCAGGGCTGGGGACACTCACAGGGGTTGGCGCCGTCGGTGACGATCAGCATCCGCAGGGAGCTCAGGCTCACGTCTCTTTGGTCCCGATGGGCCATCATGGCCCAGTGCAAGTCTCGACACTTCACCAGAGCAACTTTTGCTGCAACCAACACAAAAACACCACCTCAGGAGAAATCAAAGCTTTCCAAGAGTTATTTTCATAGAACTCACATGGTCTGAGACCCCCGAATGAGGGAATTCTCACCTAAGCAAGGAAGCCTTAAATAACTGAGACTGCAGTAACAGCAAAGCCAACACACAATGGCATCTGCTGTGGCACTGCCACCACCTGAGCCAGGGTCTGTCATCATCACAGCTCCTGCTCCAAAGGCCATAAATCATTATCACCCTCTGAAAGCCCTCAGGCAGGCCAGGGACCAAGGGCTCCTGCTGCACTCTACCATTTTCTTGGTTTCATAAAAGAAATTGGCTCCAAGTCGCAAGATCCCCATCATGTTCTCCACCACTGACATGGCATTAGGACTTTGTGCACAGAAATAAATTGCAAAGTACCCTGTCCTCCCAAGCTGTCACATTCCTGTTCCAACCTCTGGCAAGTTACCAGTGCAAGGAGTTTTACAAGTATCCACACGACTGGGGGCTTAAAATCTCCCACTGAGTTATAGAGACATGAGCTCCAACCCTGCCTGAGGACCTAGAAAATCATGTCTAACACTGCAAAATAAAATTCAACTACCTTTAGACATTAGTGAAACTCTTGGCCCATGAGATTTGTCGTGGAAGAGCCTGAAGGGTTTAAGGCATTTGAGATTTTAATGCCCCTCACTCTTGGATCCTGAGAACTCCAAGCTGAAGTTGTGGATCACCCCAAGTTACCTTTGTGGGCGTGAACCCTCTGCACCCAGGAGAGAGGACAGGTTTTCATCACAGAATAGGGCACGCTGATAGTGTGCAGCTTGTTCATTACATTCTGAAAAACAGGAAAAAGATTGTTAGGAAAGGGATCACAAACCTTTCATTGAGCTGTTAGAAATAAGAGTCACTCTCAGTGCCCATCGACTTCCACACCATCATGAGTTCACAGAGGTTTAGTCAGGATGATTCTGCTGTTCCCCCAGAGAACTGCAGATCTGGCAGGGAGAGAAATGGTTGTTTTAACAGGTAATGTTCCCAGCCATGGACTCAAATGCTACTGTTATCACAGAATCATGGAATTCTGGAATGGGTTGGGTTGGGAGGGACCTTAAAGCTCATCCAGTCCCACCCCTGCCATGACAGGGACACCTTCCACTATCCCAGGGTGTTTCAAGCCCTGTCCAACCTGGCCTTGCACACTGCTAGGGATCCCAGCTTATCTGGGCACCCTGTGCCAGAACCTCACCACCCTGACAGGGAAGAAATTTTTCTTAATATCCCATCTAATCATTAATGTCTCTTTACAGGGAGTTCTGGAACCAACTCACCGTTAGAATGCCATGCCACAGCCCTGCATCCTTCTTAAAATCCAACACATTCACTATTGTTTCACCTGGGAAAAGAAAGGTGAAACTGTCAAGTGCAACGTGCCAGCACAGCTGTGCCCATCATTTATGCTGGAATCTGCACAGGCTGAACATCACTGATCTGTCAGACCTGCTCCACAGGGCAGCCCAGGGCCCTGTTTGATTACACGTGTTACTGATCAGAGTAACAACTGCACGTCCATTCCTGAGCAGGAACACGTCCAGAAAGCTGCAAGGAAATCATATTTGGAAATCCAGCTGCCAGCTGGAAATCACATTCCAGCCTGAGGTGTCCATCAGTAGGACAGGAAGGGTCTGAAGCTCGTTATGCACGAGGAGGGGAGGGAAGGGGAGCCAGAGAACATCACTCAAGCCCTGACTCTCAGCAGTGATGGGAGCTCAAGTGATGGATTCTAAAGGCAAACTTTGCATTTCAAAGCTCTGTGACCAACAGCTCTATAAATAGTTTCACTCATGGATGTAGGAATTAGCTTGATTTACAAGGCAGACCAGAATAAACCACAACCTACAGCAAAACCCTCTGGAATACCACCAGCACCCTCCAATCTCCATTTCTGGGTTACCCAAAAACCTCACAGGACCAGAACAGCCCCAGCCCCAGAAACTTTGATTTACACACTATCAGCAATGAAAGACATTTCCATGGGCCATTTCTATGAGAGGCAACCAATTAATGTTGTCAACCTTTGATGTTCTGTGCCCTCACCCACCTTCAGAGTAGTTGCAGGCCTGAGACAAGGCTTGGCAGTGAGCCAGCATGGCCACACGGGACACGGTGACACCCATGACACTGCCCTCCTTGCTGGTCTTGTACTGCAAGGAGAGAAGTTACAGGAAGTTAAGGAAGAGAGAAATTAAGGAAGTTAAATCACAGAATCCACGTGAAAATAAAAGTTTTCTCTCCGTGTGAAAGCTTAGACCCGAGGAGATGGTTATTGTGGTGGCACACATGGAAAATCTCCATGGAGATGGGAGAAAAAAATGAATGTGTTTGTGTTTATTTCACTGTCACTGCTGCTCATGACATCTCTTCCTGCCCCTTTAACAAACTGAAAAGCCAATCTGTGATTCCAGGATGGCTGAACTACCTCTGAAACTGCTGCAATTCTGTGGGAAATGGATTTGTAAAGAAATTTAAATATTTGATAAAAAGCTTACATCATTTTAGAGAATTAGAACTGTGAAAGATGCATTGTAGTAGGAACACATAGGAAAAAATAGAGGTGATTGGTGTTAGAAGTAATAGCAGCATTGTGTAGCAAAACCTAATAAGCTGAAAAAGGTATTGTAATTTATAAGGTATTGTAACCAGAAAATAAGTTAGCTTCTGATAGAATGGCATTGAGTTTTACATCTCTTGTGTCTCACTATTCATCAAGACTGCTAATAGAATAAAATCTTTTAAAACACCTCTCAATTGCCCTTTCTCTATAAAAACTCAGAAAACAACACAATCCCTACAAGTCACCTTCTGGCATAGGAACAAAAATCAGCATTTCTGCAAGAACAGAGAATACCAACTGCTGCTGGCTCAAGCACTGGCAGAAATGGGTGTTATCAAGCACCACCTCAGAGCTCAGCTGTCTCCATCCCTCACTTTTTGGAACAAAAACAATTCTCCAACTCATTCCAAGCAGTGCTCAAGGCCACAAAGGGATTCAAACCCAAAATGAGCTTCACAGCAGGATGTCCACAGTGAAAGGCTTGTTTCAGTGGCAGGAAAGTGGGAAGTTTAAGGGAGTGAGGTGAAACTATTCTCTCTCTGGTGATTAGAACATTAAATTCAGCTCACGGAAGGTACTTTCTATTCCCCATTCACCACTTACCTCAATATATGCTGGCTCAGTTCCTGCTGCTGAGATGTTGGGCTGCCAGTCCTTAGGAGATTTGGAGAGATATTTTGAATCTGTCACAACCCATTTGAGTCTGGGCCAACCTGGAGCCAAAATTAAACAGTACATTAATATCAGTTTATTTATTGAGGGATTTATATTCTGCAAGAATACACTAAACCCCATCATTTGTCCAAGTTCAGTTACACAAGCAAAATTCCAAGCCAAGCCCAGCTACCAGCCAGAAGGTTCATCTCATTTCTCATCAGGGAGTTCAGTGGGCAACAAGGTACTTCCTCTCCTCAGGGAAGATCCCTGCAGCATTCCTAAATAAATCTTGTGAACAAAACTGCCTTGGAACCTGCCAAATGCCACTGAAGGGACCTGAGCAGAGCCCTGGCTTGGGAGGGGGTTCCTTGTGACCCCCAGAACAGCAGAGCAGCCATGTCAAACACCACAAACACAAATCCTACACATTTTGCTGATGGGATCAGGAGCTGCCCCTTTACCCCCCAAGTGCCTTCAGAGTCCTGATAGCTCCTTTCAGATGGTTCAGCTGCAGCAAAAGTACAATCAAAAGTCAATCTGTAACCAACTCACCTTTAAACTGCACAATTTCTCCGTTCTGGGTTTTTGGGAGCCCTTTCAGACACACTTCAGTGGTGAGGGCCAGAGCAATCCCACAGCTCCCCAGCAGGAAACCAATCTGCTGCCCACCAGCATCCTGAGGCAAGAGGGGAAAAGTCACTCCTGCTCAAAGATGACAAAAGTCAGCTTTCCCTTACCAAAATCCAAGGTTTGATAATGCTTTGGGGACTGGGGGAAGGAATGGCAAGGAAAAGAAGAAAACAACCCATTCCCACACAGAATCACAGAATCACAACTGGAGCAACTTGGGCCAGTGGAAGGTGTCCCTGCCCACGGCAAAGGATGGAACTGGATGGTCTCTAAGGTCCCTTCCAACTCAAACCCTCCTGTGACCCCATGAAACATGGCACTGGCAAGATTAAAATGCACTGGATGTGAAATCCAGGGGAAACAAGTGCTCCTGCCCAGCACCCAGGCATGGAGCACACCCCTTCTCCTGGCATTAATGGAAACCCAGATGCTGCAAAGAGGAATTGAGAGGCAAAAAAAGCAAAACATGTAATTACACTGGGATAACAAGACCTCTCCATCCCCTGGAGCCAATTTCTGTTGCACAATGATAAAATGAGGAGGCTCGCTCAGAAACTGATTGGGCAAATACTGGAGAAGTTTTAATTTTGCATTTGGTTGCTATAGCAGTCTGTCACAGTGCAGAGAATGAAATCCAAGCTCTGTGAGTCCCTGAATGTTCCCTGAGCTCATTGCCACCTCTCAGACCAGCTCCCAGCTCACTGCCACCTCTCCTGCCATAATGTTTGCCATGACATTATTGTTTTTGTTTCCTCTTATGAAATCCTATAGCTTCACACAGTTCTTGACATGGCAATAATATGGCAACGGTGCAAAAATTCTGGTAAGGGTAAAGAAAACACTTTGCTGGGCAAATGATTTACAGAAAGTGCCTTAATGTCTTCAGGAACACTGAGCACCTCCATGTCCAGCAAAATCAGAGCCTGGCAGAGCTCAGCAAGGCTGCATTGAGCCCCCTCCCATCAACCAGGGGGCAGATCCACACTCTAATCTGTTCTGTATAAATTATTTGCAATAAGGAAGTGGAGACTGCATCATTTAGGGGAATTGACCATCTCCAGCTGCTCAGCACAGCTCTGATCAATATGTTTTTCCATTTTTAAATGCCAATCCAAGCTCCCAAAAGTCCTTGTTGGTACAGAGCTGCTCAGGCAGCAGCTGGAGGCTGTGAAATGCTGTCAGAGGCTGATGGCCTGACTTGGTTTCCATCCCACATCACTCCTCCAAGTTCCATCAACGTTACCTTTCTGGTAAGAGGTACCTCTATAGGCACTGGGATCACTTCTGCCAGGAGACAGCCATAAAATGCCACCATGAACATCACGGGGTCGTTGTTGGGATAAACAAGGGCTACCTGCAACCCACAAGTTAACATTTCAAAATCCACATCTAGAGTGACTAGAACTCAGAAAACTTGGTGTTATTTCACACTCTTCCTCACACAGAATGCACAGAACGTGCCTGAGCTCCTCACACACTGCCTGGGCATGTGAAGGTTCACACACAGCCAAGACACAGAGATCAAGTCTGCACTTCCCTCAGAGCTGCGAGCTCTTCCTCAGATGTATTTCAAAACCCAGAGCTAAGAAGCTGCTCACAGAGGAGCCAGGACCCCTGAAAAATCACACAAGCAGGCTTGTCTCTGGGATTAGAATCTCACTATGGTGTCTGTGGAAAGTTCCAGCCCAAACCCCTGGTTTTACTCCAGAGAGTCCCACAGTCCTTACCCTGTCTCCAGGTTTTAACACGGGTTCATTTTTGGTCCCCAGTTTATTAAGCAGGGTGTAGGCCAGCTTGAGACTTCTGCTCCACAGTTTGCCTGGAAGACAGAGAACAGAGATTGCAGAGCTCTGGATCAAGCAGACAAGAGAACAGCTCACACCATGGCTTTTTTACCACCTACACTTACACTGCTCTGTCCACAACCCTGGCAAAGACCAGGAAAGTTTTTGCAACCCTTCTAAACCCACGAGCCCTGTGCTCTCTCCACTGCTGCTCTCTGGCAGCTGAGCTGAGCAGGAGAAGGCAGGGAAGGCTCAACTCACCATATGTGAGGGTATAAACTGGTTTTCCTGTCACATCCAGGGCTGTCAGACAGGGACACTTGGCCTGAGTGGTTCCCCAGCGTTGCAGAGCTGCTTCCAAGGCAGGAGGCCAGTTACAGACCACTCCCAGGGGCTCTCCCTTCACCGGGGTCATCTGGCGGCCCTCGGGCTTGGGCTGGTTGGGGTCGGGCTGGGGAACTGAGAAAATTCAACAATATTGCCAGTATCTGTTGGTATTTCTAATGTAATCCAAGTAAAATAATATTCCCTGTCTTTGCCCATTTGTCACCTGACAGTTCAGCTTGAAATAAACTGAAAATAAACCTAAAGGAAACGAGGAAAAGCATTTAAAAACCCATTTCATCCCATTTCCTGGGAAGTCTTGCACAGAACAAGACATCAAGAACTGAGGCTTCTCACAGGATGTTGTTCAAAGATGTTCAACACATCAGTAAGGAAAGGAACACAGAACTGCAGAAAAGACAACCTTACAAAATAATGCTGGAATGGAATTACCAGTGAGGACAATCCCCTTTGGGAAATTAATTAAAGAAGCCTAAGCAAATGAAGGGGGTTGAAAAATATATTTAAGTATTTTTAAAAGAACTTTAGTGTTGAGGAGGTCCCTCAAAACTCAGCAGAACAGTGAATTACTTCAAACACTGGTTTTGTGTCAGACTGTTCATGGAGGCTGCTGCAAACAGTGCAAACAGTGAATCTGAGTCAACCTTGACAACAACAGCACAAAGAACTCAGCTTCCTGAGTATCCAACTGTAACAAATGTGCATAAAACCATTATTTGTGCTATTACCTTCCACAATTTCTTCAAAATCATCCACAAAGAATTCTTTCAGGGGTGGTCTTTTAGGTCTTTTCAAGGTGTTCAGCAACTGCTGAATTTTTGTGGAGACTCTGCTGCTCACAGGAACACCTGGAGGGAAAGACCAGAGTTCTGAGTGCCATGTCGAGTCCTTCCCCTTCACCTCCAGGATCAGGGGCTCCACCACCTCCCTGGGCAGTTCCAAAGCCTGACCACCCCATCCATGAAGAAATTCCCCCCGAATGCCAACACCACAACTGCAGCACAGTAACACCTTCATGCCAACACCAAAACCATTCCGATTTTATGAAGAGCTTAAACAAGATAACTCAGGAACACTGAGGGAGCTGGGAGTGCTCAGCCTGGAGAAAAGGAGACTCAGGGGTGACCTTATCACTCTCTACAACTCCCTGCAAGGTGGTTGTAGTCAGGTGGGGGTTGGTCTCTTTCTCCAAGCAGCACTGACAGAACCAGAGGACACAGTTTCAAGCTGTGTCAAGGAAAATTTAGGTTGAATATTAGGAAAAAGTTTTTCATGGAAAGAGTCATAAAGTACTGCAATGACCTGCCCAGGGAGGTGGGGGAGTCACCATCCCTGGATGTGTTTAAAAAAGCCAGGATGTGGCACTGGTGCCATGGTTTAGTTGAGGTGTTGGGACTGGGTTGGACTCGATTTGATTCTCTTCTAACCCCGTGATTCTGTGAATTCTGAGATCACCCAGAGCTGGGAGAACAAATGGTGTGATTTAAGCCCTCTCTGGAGCCTGCTGCAGCTCCTGGGTGCCCCGAGGGTTCCGTACCATCTGCAGTGTCCATGAGACTGGAGCGGTTGGATCCCTTGTGCATCCCCTTCACAATCCCAGAGGGAGGGAGGTCGATGGCTGCCGGCCGCGCTGAGGGGGTGGAGGTAGTTGCTGTGACATCTGGAGGGACTGAGAAACTTTCTAGAAAAAGAAGAAAGCTGCTAAATACACCTTTTATTATCCCCCAACGAGCAAAGTGTCAGTCACCTGTTCCCAATAATCCTAAGGATTGAATGAGTTGGATGTATGGGAACCCTCAGCAATGCTAAACACACTGATTCTTAAAGAGTCAGCAGCTCTAGGAGAGGCACAGCATCTGTTCTGGAAACCAAAAACCAAAGGCACAAGGTTTTGTCCATGTCAGAGAAGTGCTCCAGCAAAACAGAATTCCTGTTCTTGGTTTCTAACCTTGAAGCTCAATCTCTTGACATTCAGTACTGTAAAAAAAAATAAGTAATTTTTTAAAAGTTTGAGATTCACGTGAGCTCTGAAACATCCAAAGTCCAGAACGAATCCTTCCTTCACCTATGCACTGATCTCTCTTGCTAGAATTCTACTATTTAGCTTTTTTGTGAGTGAGGGCTTTTGAAGACAAAACACGTGGGAATTTGACCAAAGCAGATCAGCAAAAATTGTGTTGGGTTTCAATCCCTTCCAGCTGGGTGGTTACAGAGCTTGTCCAGCAGCTACAGAATAAATCCAATTAATAGTGTGAGCTGGGTCTTACTCCTGCTTCAAGTTGCAAGACACTGTCCTGCCTTTCAGCCGAGGCTGCCACTGCACCCTGCAGGAATTCTCCCGTGAACTGTCTCTTAAACAAGGGATTTTTGCTAATGTGGGGTTTCTTTACACAACCCAGCAGGTTCAGTCATCTGATAGGGCAAGAATATTCTATTCTGGCTTAACAGCACCAGCAACTGTTGCTTACAAAGGAAAAACCCAACAATCTGAAACTATGGGTTGGGTTTTATAGATAGTCTGAAGTTAAATCCCAAATAACTCCCACTGACAGGGTTTTGTGATTGATTCTGTGTTGATTTCCCTTTTCCTAAGGAGAAAAAACCCCTAATTTCTGCATCCCTTTGGAGACACAGTTGCAAAGAATATTTCTCATACACTGAACTTCTAAAATCACTGGAAAGGACATGGATTTGTACAATCCAAACATCTGCAGGACTTTGTATTGCTCTCGAGAGAGATGTACAGAATAATGTATGTGCGAGTTCTATTCATTTAAACCAGGTGTTAACACGGGATGAACGTGGCAAATAGAATTCTGACAAAGATTCAAAGCTTCTATTTTGCATAAGACACTAATTAGATTACACAGTAGATATTCTGGAGGTAAAAAGCTGTGTTACCTTAATTCATTGCAAAAGGTAATGTGGCCTTCTGCATGCTCCAATTAAAAAGAGCCTCTCTGCTTCAAAGACATTAATTATATTGACTACATTTTATGGGCAATCTCCTCAGTTTTCCGTTTCAGGAAACAATTTGCATCCCAGCAAATAAACAAACAAAAATAACAGCAATAAAAAGATAAATAAGTGAAAGATAAAATCACCAGCACTTCTATGCACTGCTTGCCCCACCCCAGTTAAGCAGAAGCAGAGAGCACATGAAATACAGACAATGTCCTACTGTGCAGGAATTTCCTCACCAGCAGCTAAAAAGGACAAACATACACAGAGCAAAAACAAACTTGGCCATTTCATACAGAAGCATCAGCAGCAAGGAGCACCTCAGAGCCTCAGAAAACTGAGCCTGGGGTATCCAGATCTGTAGATTTTGCTCTGTCTCCTCAGTACCTGGATGCTCTGGTTATTCCTCAGACAGCCATGGAAGAGCTGGGCTAAAGCTTTACTCCTCTAACCCTGTTTTTTAATGACAGGCTCATTTGTTCACACACACGGCTGGATTTGGTTCTTTTTCTTTCCTGATCTAATGCAAACAATAAACCATGGGGGCTCAGAGCAAAATGAGGATGTTAAACACAGAATTTCCCCACTCCACAGGTACAGACACCCCTAAGGGATTTGTCAGGACACAGATGAAAATGCCACTTGCACCGGGCAGCTTTGTACCCATGGGAGCTCCCAAGAGCTGGAGACATAAAGCAACACAGGACACAGAGAGTTGTGCCTCCTGCTCTGTCCACACTGTCCCTGGAGTCTTCCCTGCTTCCAGAAGCTCCTGCTCCCCGCTCTCCCTTTTACAACCACCTCAATCTTCCGAAATTCTTCAGGAAAACAACAGCGTGAGGGTGCAACTCCAACCAATCCTAACAAGTTCCATCAACACCAGCTAAACTCTTGCTCTGAATTTCCCTTCTGCAAGGGACATCTCCAGCTTTATCAACACAGTCTGAACTCGAAGCGATTGTTCTGTTCGTACCCAGCTCCTACCTATTCGAGTATTGGCAAATACATCAGCTAGTGACCCACTGGTCCCTTTGCCTTCTCCATGGGAAAGTGTAGAGGATGCTGATGAGGATGTGGATGACCCCTGAACAGATCGGTTGATCCAAGACTCAGCATTCTGTAAGCTCTGGTGCAATGCAGCAGAGAGAGCAGCTTGGCGCCTGAGCGAGCCCTCGTCCTCGGAGGCGGAAGACGTGTCTGTGTGGAAGCAGAAAGAAAATCTAGCTGCTTAGGGAAAAGCACATGGCACTGAACATGCTCTTTCCAATCACATATCAACAGCACAGGCTTTCATGGGAAGATCTGTTTTCCACATTGGCCAAACCAGAGGTTAAAGCAGCAGAATTGTTGGTGGGAACACACTCACCCCTGTTTGATTCACCTCCTCAGACAACATCCTTCCCCTGGGGTCTCCAAGCCTAGAACTTAACTCTCATTACTTTTCCGTTCACATTCCATTATATCAGATGCTGTTTTGCCTAACTCTGGTCATTCTGAACTGGAAAGTGAGGGGTCAGGGCCATTGTCAAACTGCAAAGTCCCAGGAACAAAGAAAACGCAGGAAACAACTGTGCCAAGGCCACAGCAGAAAACGCTTTTGTCTGGGGCTCTAAATGGGGCCCTTTCAATTGCAGAAAACAAACAAAAAACCCAACCCCAAAACAAAACAGACATCTACAGCAAGGAACTGCTTCCTGTGTGTCCCAGAGCACAGACACCTCAACTGTCCCAAAACTGTGAACTGATTATTTAATTACCACAAAGCAAGCACTTCAGGGCCAGGGTCTTGAGATGTTGATTTGTACAGTGCTAAATACAAACACACAGGTGGCTTTGGCCTAAAATTTAGGTGTTCTTCAAAGTGATTTTCTGCCTACATTCGAGTGGTAAATCAAAGTACTAAATCATGTTCTACCCACTTGCCAGAGTGGAACAGAGGTAGGAGCTGAGGCAAAGGCCTGACTCCAGCCATGCTGTGAGTGCTGACCTCGATTGGTGTGACTCCCCCAGCACAGGATGTGCTGCAGTCCTGGACAAGTGAGCACAGAGCTGAGACCCAAGCAGACACCAGGAACATGCATCAGCCCCCCGGGAGAAAGGAAGGGAAAAAGGAAGTGTGATAAAACAGGAAATAAGGAGGAGGAGGAGGAGGAGTGACGTGGCCTAGCAGAGCAGTTTCAGAGCTATGAATTCACCAGGAGATGTGGATTCATAACATTTTGGATGACTTTGTCAATCCAAATGGCTGCGATGCTTCTGCACAATGAGACACAACACAGAAGTCACTGCCAAAAATCACACGGACTCATTTGTCATCAGTGCATCCAGCTGCTGGAAAACAGAGGGTTATTGATTTCTGCTGCACATGCATCGTGACAGACACCGTGTCACCCAGGGATTCTGCTGCAGCCAGCACGTGGCAGGGGTGAGAGAAGTCCTGCAAGTCGTGGAATCCCACCAGACCCCTCTGAAGTCCTTGCTCAGAAACAAACATTGCTGCAAACCCTCTTGTGTGCTGAGCATCAAACATTAATGAAATTAATGAATTATCCATCAGAAACAGGAAGAAGTGGCCTCAGTCCAGACCTGCTCAGCTCTGGCCAGTTTGAACCACAGAACCATGGAACACCCCGAGCTGGACCCACAAGGACAATCCAAGGTCCAAGGCTGGACCCCCAAAGACCATCCAAGGACATCCAGGACATCTCAAGGATCCCAGCACGTGGTTCTTAAAGAACTCCTGGAAGAGAGGTCACTTGCCAGCCCTGAGAGGACTGACAGACTCCCTGGAGAGCTGCAACACTGGGAGGGAGCATTGCAGCCCTTGGTTTGGAAGGTGCATCCCTGGACAGTCCAGCACAGCCTTGTTGTAATAGAAACAGACAGGATTCTAGAGGGTTTTAATGCAGAAAAGCTGAATTTTAATGTTACAGTCTATTTTTATATAGTTTTAAAAGTAATTGGCTAGTAACTTTTTTGCTACTCAATTTATTGGTTAGAAGATGTTTGTGTGTGTATGTGTTAAGGCTTTTTCTTTCCAGAGATGTTTACATATTTTCTTTAAGGATTCTTATGGGTAGAATTTCCTTCTTTATAGGTGCAAACTGGTTTTTTTTACAAGAATAGATTGCCATATAAATTGATTTTTATAAATTTTTTACATGGGAACACAACAGCCTAGCTGTTAGTTTTACTTAGCTGAAGTAGTAGGCTTAAGTTACAATTTTATAAAGATATTACAATTATATAGAAATGTAATTATAATTAATATAATTGTTTTATAAATATTCTATTTATAATAAAATAATAAATAAATAATAAAATAAAGTTATACGTAAATATTTTCAGATAAAAACATAAATATTTGAAAAGAAATAAAAAAAGAGAAATAAATATTTTAAATTTTATTTTAAATCAGGTTTTTACCTACATGCCACAGAGCCTCACCTGGGGGAGTGCAGGCATCTGCTGGGGACTGGACGAAGGTGGAGCGGCGCTTGGTGGGCATGGGCAGGGCCATCTTCTGCTCCTTGTGCTTGGCCAGCGCCGCCTGGACTGCTTCTGTGTGGATATCTGAGAGAGGGAAGTGCCTCAGCAACGGCACAGCACCAAGGGGATGCCTTGAGATTTTAGATTTTATACTTTTCAAATGCTGCACTGCGTTAGTGCATAGCTCCGAACTCCGTGTAAAGTGTAGTTCACATTTTCACATTCACTGTCTTTAGATTTTAGTTAGGCAAAACAACCCCTCTGGGCCTGTGATCCAAGGACACCTTCAGGCCCCAAAAAATATGAACAAAGGTGAAGTTCCACGGGGAGGAATCCAGGGAACTCCTGTCCCTGCCCTTACCAGATCGATAACGTTCATCTCTGGCTCCCCCTGAGCGAGCTCGGTGGAATTTGGATGAGGATGAGGAGGATGATGCTGAGGCTGGAGCTGCAGATGGAACAGGCATCTGAGATCTGGATTCCTTCTGTAATGCTGGATCAACCCCTGGAAAACAGAGAGGGAAATTAAAGGAGCTTTTTTGGACCACACTTTTCCCTTCTGCCGTGACAGGGCTGTGGATGTCACAAAGCTGATTTGTCACTCAGTGTCCCAGTGACCAGCTTGTTATTGACTGGAAAACCAATAATAAACCAGCAGCAAGAGCCTTTGCTGTTCCCATTAATCACAAACCCAAGGAGACCTCCAGTTGTCTGGTTCTGGCTTTCAGCATGTCCAGTGCATGGCTTTATCATCCAGGAAAGGTTTGTTTTTAAACCTTTTTAAAGGTTTGTTAAAACAGGAAGGAAAATAGATAATCTGATAAACAGTATAATTTTACGTAATTCAGCAAGAGCAACTTGGAATTATTGCTACTGGAGGTTCAATTCTAAAATGAATCTGTGTGTCAGAGGGAAGTTTTGAAAACTAAAACCTAGAGGTCACCCAGCTGTAATTTCCTCCAGATTGTCACCTGGAGTCATGCAAAACCAAGAGCAACTGTGTCATCTGTACGTGCTGCTTCGGAATTCTCACTAGCTACCAAAGGATCAGAGAAATGGAGAGGAAACCACAAATCCTGAGCTTCCAATCCAGTCACACCACTTTTGAGGTGTGTGGTTTTAGGTAAACAACTTCAGGTGAGTGCCTTGAGCTCAGGGACTCACAATAACAGCAAATCACCCTGAGCTAGCTGCAGGAATCTCCACAGGATCGCAGAATTCTTCAGGCTGGAAAAGCCTCAAGACCACTGAGTCCAAGCTGTGCTCCATCCCCACCTTGTCACCAGCCCAGAGCACCGAGTGCCACCTCCAGCCCTTCCTTAGACACCTCCAGGATGGGCACTCTAAACCTCCCTGGGCAGCTCCAATTCCTGACCATCCTTTCCATGGAGAAATTCCTCCTGATGTCCAACTCAAACCCCCTGACCCCACCTGGCTCCACCCTCCTGTCAGGGAGTTGTGGAGTGAAAAGGTCCCCCCTGAGCTTCCTTTTCTCCAGGCTGAGCCCCACCAGTTCCCTCAGGAGTTCCCCAGCCCCTTCCCCAGCTCTGTTCCCATCTCTGTCCCCACTCCATCCCCTCAATATCTCTTGTAGAAAGACATTTTTTCAATTCTTCATCTTTCTTCATCCATCTTCCGGCCCTTTTAAAATCCCAAAGAGCAAAATATTATTAGAATATTACTGAATGTTAGAGCAAACTAACAACCCACTTAGCTGTGGATTGCTAATGATTCTTTAAACTACCATGCAAAGAGGATATCTCCTGCTAGCCAGAAATCCTCAAACCACATTAGGGGGACAAACAGTTATTCCCCCTTTCCACTGGTGTTTTTTGGATACAGTAACACATATCAGAGGCCTGTATTTGCTTATCAAAACACACTCATCCCCTGTGCAAATGTGCAGGTGGCACAAAAAGCTGAAAGGAAAATGAAAAGAGATCTCTGTGCAGGACCTGGGCTCCAAAGTAAGATTATGAATTCAAAATCTCAGCTCACCCACATCCAAAAGCATCAGTTTGTGTCCCTTCCTGCCACTCTGGAACACATTCCATTGATAACCAGTTTAACATCTTTGTAGCATTTATTTGCCTTTACCAAACGGAGCCCAGTTTTATTTTGATGCCAAAACAACACGACTTCACAGACCAAACAGAAAAGCTTCGTGTTTTCTGATCACTCGAGTATTTACGAATTCAGGCACCCACTAGATGTCAGCAGCAGATTTAACACTATTTTAAATGAATTATTAAATTCATATTCAGTTCTCTTTCGTAAGTCTTGTAAAAGCCTCTCATCTCTCCGCGGGGCATCACAGGGCAAACATGACATTCCAGTTAGGAAGGGAGCAGAGGTGGCTCTAAGTGACATGACACACAGAGAACAAGCTCTTTATTTCAGTATTTTGCTCTGACATAATAACATGTTCCAGTGGCCTCACAAAGCGTTCAGACACAGAGGAGGAAAGAGTGTAAATCACTGATGGTTACACAACAAAGCAGCACAAGTGAGCCAAGCCTGGCAGGTGACAGGTGATTTATTTAGCTCCCTTCAGAATAATCCTGCTACAGCTGCACTTTCTGCTGGCAGAAACATGACAAATATGACAGAGAGATGAAAAATGAATTATTTTAGATTGGCTTTGAAGGATGCCATGGATTTGTTGACTGTCTTTAGTTTCTAATGAGAATTGACTGCTTTGTGATTCCTGTGTTTTGGTGAAGGGCCAACGATTTAGAGATTCAGAGACTGAACCATTAGAAGATCAACAAGGATAAATGTTTGCATGAATAACAAGGAGAGCAAGTGCCACATGCACAAGGAAGCAGCTGCAAACCTGCCACTCCACTGTCTGCAAACAGAATGGAGCAGCAGTGCTGGGGCTGGACTGGCTATTCCTTGAAGATGTTTTTTTTCAAGCTACATACCCATAAAAACATGGAAATAACCAACTCGAGCCTCCAGGGTTTCCAGGGCAGCCTGAACACACTCCCAGAACCCAGGGACACCTGGCCCAGCCCCATGGGCTTCATTGCTGTGCTTGCTGCTGATCCCCATCATGGAGAACTCCCTGGAATTAGGGACTTCAGATTATGGGATCTGCAGACTGCAGAGACTTTACAGGAGTTAGCAGCTAGATGGACCTTAACGAATACTGCACCAGGAAAAAATGCATCTTTAGGTAATTAACAGTGCTGCCTTAGCTCCTGAATAACGAGGCAAGCTCCCAGAGGCCATGTGAATGGAGCACAGATCCAGCAGTAAGAATCTCCTAAATGATCCTGCTGACATGCCCTGACATGCCACCTTCCCTCCCTCCCTCTCATTTCACATCCATGAAATGGAGACATTCCATCAGCCAACACCAGTCCAGTGCTCACAGAAACGGCACGAAATGCCAGCACTGAGTATTTTGTAGTTGTTGTTGTTGTGGACTAAATGAATTTTCTTCTCATTACCAAGGTGACCTGATTCCGAATCCCTCACGCATGACTTCCACGGGGTTTTTACAACAGGAGATTCCCAGACACTGGGGCAGCTGGGTGTGAGATGGATAAAAAGCTGCAGAGCTGGGCCGGAAGGGCAATCAAACCTCTGGGTTAATTGGTGACCTCCATCATCCCAGGCTTCTGCCCAGACCTGAGCTCCATTGGCAGCACTCAAAGCCTCACAATTAACAGAGCAGAGCCCAGTCTCGCCAAACACTTTTTCCCCCCTCCTAATTAAACATTTTCTGAGACAAATCAAACGTGTGCACAGTGCCAGGGTTGGGGCCAGGACTGTATCATCTTCAGACTCCAGCAGATTTGGGACAAAAGCAGGGCTGCCAAGAGTTCCTGAACTACCCAAGGATTCCCCATTTCCTCCTCAGGCTCGAGATCTCCACTGGAACAAATGCTAGCCTGAGGACTGTAAAACCTGCTCAACAAATACCTACTTATCAAGAAGGATTAGTCATGTGTATATTAGTTTTTGGTTTCTTTAAGTAACTGAAATAGATTTGATAAATAGGCAGCAACAGAGATCTCAGTCACTGAGATTCCCATCATATCCTGCTCCAGGGAGTCCTCAGCACTTGGAGAGCTGTTTGTAACAAAATCTCCATTTTGAAGGCTAAATTACTATTTTTTCTTGCCTTGCTCCCTTCAGCACCTGGCTTAGACAGAATACACTATATAAAACCCAATCTCAAACACGGGAATGAGCCCCACCTTGAGATGAATAAACAACCAAATCCAACCTGAGAACCAGCTGGAGAGCAGGAACTGGGCAGTGGTTTGGGGTGGGAGAGTCAGGAAGTTGCCACATGACAACTTTATTTTCCCCCATCAAGTGCCCAAAGGGAGCTGCTGTCATTTCCCCCCAAGTCCCATGGTGTTGATGGGCAATAAATGCACTTTGAGCTTTTACTCTTTATCAATTTTTTTTTGGCAGTAGACCAGGCTCAGTAAATTCCAGTAGGTCCATTCAGAACTCCCTGTCATACCCAGTCACTGCCCGAAATCAGAACCAGGCACATCAGTTTTTAATGGCTGAACATCTCAGCATATCAGTAACAATTATTACGGGTAAGCCCCAAAATAATGATTAGACACACATTCAGCCATGTCCTTCAGTTTACAATTATATATAATTATCCCACATACAACCAGCTGAGCTGCTCTGGATCTCTGAACCAAAGGAAACAATTGTACCCAAAGGAGGTGATTTCAGCTACTCTGACAAAATAAAGCCACAAATTATAAAAATCCTAATGTTTCTCCAACAAGGCATTAAGAAGGACACAGCACAGATATTTTGGAGAATGTTTCCAGAATGGTTCTTGAGGACCTTCATGATTGATCCAGAGCCCTTGAGTTCCCAAAAGCCAAGGGAGAGGGAGGTGATTCCAGCCAAAACAAGGACCTACCTTGGGTTTGTGGAACATACGGAGCCAGCAGCTTTGCTCTCTTCTTCTCATACCCCTTCTGTGTGATGTCCCCTAAAAACAAGCAAAGAAAACTCATTAAATCACATTGGAATTTTGCAATTAGAGGTCTGCTTGCTTTTTTTTTTTTTCAGTGCCATGAAGGTTTCATCTGAACACAGCTGAAGAAAACCTGAAACTCAATAAATCTGAGCACATTAAGATTTCAAAGCTCCATATTACAGAACTTCTGCAGTTTCCCTTGGGATCAGAGACCTACACTATCCACTATTTAAATGCAATAACTTGGATCACAGCAGCTATCTAAATGGAATATCAAAGCAGTGAAAAACTAAAAAGGGAAACTGGGAGTGCATGAAAATATTCTGTAACCACAAAACAACTTATGCGAACAAAGTGGGATAATTCCCAACCAAAAGGGCGAAGGGGAAGTGCAAACTCAGAGCCTCATCTTCAACTGATCAAACAGCAAACAAAGCGAGTCCACTCCAGCAGCTGCTTAGGGAATCTCCAAAAACTGAGGCAAGGATGGACATGATCCAGGTGCCAGGGCCTCACCACCCGCACAGGGAGGAATTTCTTCCATATATGTAAATTAAACTTCCCCTCTTTCAGTTTGAACCCATTCCCCCTATCCTGTCACTGCAGTTTTTCTGATGAATTGTCCTTCTCCAGCTTCCCTGTAACCCTTTCAGACACTGGAAGGTGCTGTGAAGTTTCCACACCACCTTCTCTTCTCCGTGCTGAACATTCCCAACTCTCCCAGCCTGTCTCCATAAGGGAGGTGCTCCAGTCCCTTTTTTATCAACCTCATGGCCTCCTCTGGACTTGCTCCAACAGCTCCACATCCTTCTCATGGTGGGGGCCCCAGAACTGGACAGAGGGCCCCAGGTGAGCCGTCACAAGAGCAGAGCAGAGGGGGAGAATCCCCTCTGGAGTGATTATTATTAGAGTGATTACTCTAGAGACCAGAATAAGCATTTGTAAACTTTTCCCTCTTTTAAAAAACTAATCTGTCTGATCCTGGAGATGCACCATCTGGCTGCTGTCTTTTGTTTTAATTTCTCACATTACATCAGAACCACAAGAAAGACTGGAACCTTGGAGGGATTAAAACAAACAGCCCCGCAGCGTTTCAAGCCTCTTCATAGCCCGCCCAGCACTCACAACCTCCCATCTCCCAGAGATGGGGAGCCATCAGACACACAGCACTAAGAAAACAGAATTATTTGGTATCAAGCTAAAATCAAGCCACAGATACATGATGACAAGAAGTGAGTGATCACAAACAGGATGTTTTCTTTGCTGTGAGCCAAAATGGAGAGGGAGCAGCTCCGGCTGCAGGGCTTGCCCCAAACAGGATCCTCCTGCCAGTCCCCTCCACACCACAAAAGGGGATTACAGGCTTCAGGCTCTAAACCTCCCAACACCACCACTGTCTGCTAAAACATTCCAGCTAAGTGCCCAGTTTGGTTCCAAAGGTGATCTGTGAAATGCCTGGAAAGGGAATGGACTCCACTCCTTAGTGCTGAGCACTCAAACATCAGTGGCACTTCAAACACCAAGACCAGGAGTTTCAGAGCTGGAGTGGGACTCAGTGGCTTCAGATTGACAGAGGTTTAGATAAGATACTGGGGAGAAACTCCTCCCTGTGAGGGTGCTGAGGCCCTGGCACAGGGTGCCCAGAGAAGCTGGGGATGCTCAGTCTTTGGAAGGGTCCAAGGCCAGGCTGGCAGGGCTTGGAGCAACCTGGGATAGTGGAAAGTGTCCCTGCCCATAGCAGGGGGTGGAACTTTAAGGTCTCTTCCAACTCAAACCATTCCATGATTCCATCCTTCTCTGAGTCGTGCTGCTCAGGGCAGGGTGTGCATCTGCACACAGAATTTTATCTCACTCCTCCAACACTACGTTTGAGTCAGGGCCCAACAAGTCCAAACAAATCCAGCAGCTGAAAAGGAGAGTGTCCACGACGCACTGAAATGCCAAGCAAGGCAGTAATTTCAGTGCCTGGTTGCAGTGCAGAGCTCAGGTGACACTCACCCCGCTCACCGGACAGGTACGTGCAGGGAGAGGGACACATCCAACTGGGCTCCCGTGTGCCAAGGACCACGTGCTGAGTGACTGCAGGAGCTTCAAACCCCACCAGATTTGCCTCCACTTTCAGAGACAGTTTTCAGAGAATTGTGGAATGTCCTGAGTTGGAAGGGACCCCAAGGATCATCCAGTCCAGCCCCTGGCCCTGCACAGACACCCCAACAATCCCACCCTGGGCATCCCTGGGAGCATTGTCCAAACTCTCCCGGAGCTCTGGCAGCCTCGGGGCTGTGCCATTTCCTGGAGAGCCTGGGCAGTGCCCAGCATCCTCTGGGAGAAGAATCTTTTCCTGATATCCCTCCCCTGACAGAGCTGCAGTGGTTCCCTGGTGTCCTGTCCCTGTCACAGGGAGCAGAGATTGGAGCTGCAGCCCCCAATGAGTCTCTCCTCAGTCTCTTCTCCAGCAGAACAGACCCAGAGCCCTCAGCCACTCCTCCAGACCCTCTCCCATCCCCCTGAACCTGCTTTGGACCTTCTCCAACAGCTTCAAATCTTTTTGATACACTGGAGATGAGGCCACCTCACCCTGGAGCAGAGCATGATCATCCCCTCCCTCACCTGGCCAGTGACACTGGAGCTGGTAGCCCCCAGGACAAGGTGACCCTTTGGGCTGCCACAACACTCCTGTCCATTTGGGAGGCACACGGGGCCAGGGGATGGATACTGCAGCAAAACACAGGTACACAAAAAGGGGAGGGATTCCTCCTTATAAGCCAACCCACAGGTTTGTTCAGAGCTTGTTATTCTGGGATTAATTTCTCCACAAGATTTAATTGTACTCTTCACATTGGTGGTTACACACTACATATAATGAAACATTTGCCACAGAAAATTGTTGGAATTAATAAGGAATACAACACATACAAATAATGTAAGTACATTATGAACAAATACCAGAACTTTATGTAGTACTAGCACCCCATTCTATTTCACATGCTGGGAAGCAGAGAATTCTCTCTAATTACTGGTTCACTAATATCACACCAATAAAACAATTCCATCCACACTGGAATGGAAGCAGTATGGTTCCTGGGCTTGATTTGGAAATCTGAAGCCAAGGTGAGATCCTACTGAGAAACAAGAAGCTAACTCAGGCCACAAGACTACCTGCAACCTCAACTGCCATGTGCTGCACATCGATGACATTGTTGTAAAAAGGATTCTCTGAGCATAAGCCAATAAAAAAATAAAGCCTAATGACATTTGGCAAAAGCAGGGAAGTTCCAAGGAGAAAAATTCAAGCAATAAATATAATAAAGCTGATAGATTCCTGGGACTCCCTGGCAGCGCTCTGTCTTCCTAGGGCTGAATTTCCAATTCCATCTGAATTTTTATGTTGTTATAACATAAAAAAATAGATCAACCATTATTTTGACAAACAGATTGACAGTCTCAAACACCTGTTTCAAAACAGGATTTGAAAATGTAAAGCCTCAATTTTGAGACCAGCCCTACTGAAGTGGAACTAGGCAGCAGGGCCTGAAAGGTTTGGGGAAGGAGACAAATCGGAGTTCTTTCTGGAGCACCATCCACACAGGTGTGAACCAAACCACAATTACCTGAAATAAAGCTCCAGCAAGACACAGGGATTGTCCTCTTGGGAAAAACCTCACGTGTAGGCATGGCTGGCAGGTGTAGTCACCTGATGGATGTGATGATTTGACTACTGCAACCACAACTGTCACAACCAAATTGGCACAGTCAGCCTTGGCAACAAGTGTGCCTTTGACACACGGCACAGGTGGAATGAAATGATTGAGTAAAACCTCTTTTCTGATCACGCAGAGTCCAAATTTGGTACCAATCCACTGAGACAGACACAAAAGAATCACTAAGGGAGAAGTTTTCTTTCAGCCTATTCATTTTCTGCTGATCTACAGGAAATGGAAATGGTGAGATCTGGACACAAACATGGACTTCCTCATGGAATACCATAAATTACAGCCACAGGAAGAGCACCAGGACAAGAGGGCTGCAAACTCTGGAACCATTCACTCCTCTGACATAAACCTGGTCAATCATTAACCCCCTCCCAGAAATAAAACACTCTGTGACACTTTGAGTGCTAAATTCTCCCAGAGAGCTCAAAACCCACTCTGAGAACCACAACCCCTCTCCAGGCAGATGCAAGACAGGGCACCACAAAGAAACACCAGCAAAGCAAATGAGAGCTGATAATGTGGCTATGAAATGGTGTTTGTTCATTCCCAAGGAAGAAATTAAAGCACGAACAGTGTTGAGACTCTCCTGGCTCCCTCCCAGCCACCACCCATTTCTGTTCCGTTCACTCTGTATTTATCCATATCCGCAGCGAGCTGAGGCTGAGCCTCCCCAGGCTGAGGCCCTGCCCAGGAAATGGGGTTCTGCTCAAAGGGAAGCAGCTTTAGGGGTTTTAGAGGAGAGATGAGAATAAGCTGAGCTGTTGCTGTGCTGGAGGAAGAGGCTCTTCTTCCTTCCTGCCACCTCTGCTGCAGCGACAGCTCCGGTGCAGCGACGTCTTCAGCTCCCACAGGTAACCAGTGCTGAGGAACAAACCAGGTGTAAAAACCCCCCACACCACTACAAACATCATCTGATTCTCCTAATTTCTTGGGAGAAAAGATAGAATCGATCCTCATCACGTAAATCCAACTGGAATGTTCTGATCATTGGGAGTGCAAGGGAAAGGCCGAACTGGCAATGACAGCAGCCAGGGAAGCCCAGGAAGGGCACCTGATCAGCCTGGATGTCATGGATGTCACACCTGTATTCAAATCCTGCCCCAGAGAAGCCCCGGGAGCCTCGCTCCCCGCCCGGCCGGTGACGCCAGGCTGCTTTTCAGCAATTAGCGCTGATGATCTGTTCTAACCAGTGGTGCTCAATCAGTGCAAGGTGGTAACACCCGCTAATCCTGCTAGCTCAGACAATGCTCCTCTTTCAACATCCTGCTCCCCTTCCCCCATGGAATGAGAACACTGAATCATTGACTGTCTAACAAAACCATAATTACTACAGTGGAGAAATTAAGGAAAATGATCACGTAGGGCACAGCATCTCCCCAACAAAGCCTCCAAACACTGGGCTGCAGCAAGGAAAACATTCCAATTGGAAAGCAGTTTGTGTGCATTTAAAAAAATGTTTGTATGCTTTAAAAAAAAAAATCTGTTGATGTTTCCAACAGTTTGTGCCACCAGGGAATCCTGGTGGTGCTTCTGGTACTTCCATTAGCCCCAAAACACAGACAGCTACTCTACTAAAGGCAAACACAACAAAAAGATTGTAACAAAAATAATTACATTTTTCTATTATCACTGGTTCATCTGGATTTCAGGTCTCACCCCTGTGAATGACCTGGTGACTTGGCCTTTCTTGCCTACTCCCCTGCTGGTGTCCAGGCACAGGACAGGAAACATCTCCCTGTGGTTTTATCATCTCAAACCTGCTCTGAAAGAGTAGAACACAGAGTCTGGGTCTGCAGGGCTTGAGTCTGGAGTACCAACATTGAGACAAGGAAGACCAGAAGTGCTGCTGAAAGTCCAGAATGTTCTTTTGCTGCACGTCACCTCCAGATAAGGCCTTTCAAGTGTGACTGGAGTGGCAGGTAGGACATTTGAGAAATCCAAAGTGAGGACTAAGTGCACTTGTGGCCTGAGCAAAAAATGGACACAACATCGGGCCAGCACTTAGTAAGGAATGCTGTCATCACTCATTTATGTGCTGAGAGCTGGTTCTCACCTTTCTTAAAGAAGAAATTCCTCCCTGTGAGGGTGGGGAGGGCCTGGCACAGGTTGTCCAGAGGATCTGTGGCAGCTCCATCCCTGGAAGCCAGGCTGGACAGGGCTTGGAGCCACCTGGGATAGTGGAAAGTGTCCCTGCCATGGCAGGGGGTGGCACTGGATGGGCTTTAAGTTCCCTTCCAACTCAAGCCAGTCTGGGTTTCTGTGATTCTCCTGGAAAACTGGCAACTGCTAGACATCCCACGCTCTCCCCAATGGTTTTATTAAGGGTTAAAACCGAGACACCTTCAATTTCAGGCTTCAGCAAGCCTAAAAACAACATTTAAACTTTTTTTCTAAGGCTGTGTGCTCAAACAGACTGTACCTGTGCAATGGCCTTAAACTCCTCCTACCACTCTCAGCTACAACTGCAGCACAAAAACTACATTTGAAACAAGTTCAGACAACTGCCTTGTTCTGTTTGAGGCCAAATGATGATGCAGCTTCAAAGATTCCCTCCTCCTTCCTTTGGGTGAAGCTGTATATCAGGTTTCCTTCTTGGAGATAATAGAAAGGTCTGTGAACTAACAGTCTTCCAGTAAAAGTCTGATTTCTTGAGAGAAATAACACCTTACTGTACTTGTCATCAAACAACCAGCACAGGTTTGGGCTCTGTGGTTTCCCTTTAACAGCACCATTGTATTCCCACTAGGAGCATGAATAGGGCACTGAAAACCCAGCAGGGCTCACAAAGCTGTGTTTGTTGGGCACAAGCATTAAACTGCTACAGCTTCGGTGTTAAAAGTTTCACAGACAGATCAGCTCCAGATTAATTTACACACACAGAACAAGCCGACTTGGCTGCAGCACTGTGGGGGCTCTGTTCTACAGTTCCAAAACCCTTTTCTAAAGGCTTAGAAGGGTTGTTTTACCAAATTAAAACTATTTTAATCTCAACATTTATTATTTCAAAAGAATTCCATTCAAGATGAGGTTTCTATGGCATGGCTGCCCTGTGATCAAGGTCTGGGTCATTCCAGGTCACAAGGTGCTCTTCTCCCCAGGTCACTCACTGGGTGCCATAAACCCCAAGGAGTTTTTTTTTTTGTTGTTTTAACTTTAAGCAGTAAATCCAACTCCTGAAACTATACTGAAGAATCTCTTTATCTTCCAGCAGCATTTCCGAGTTGCAGCAGATCCAGTGTCCTTGGTTCACCCGTCTGGGCTGTGTATTTCCAGCTGTAATCTTCGAGGCCATATGTGATGCATCACCAAGTGGGTGAGCTAAGGACAGGGCTCAGTCCCCCCTGTACACCTGGGCTGGGGGCATCAGTGACAAGGATGTGACACCAGCTCAATCTCAGCCACAGACCTTCCCTCCCCCACACAAAGACACATCTGGTAACTTATCACAGGCATTTCTGCTGAAAACAGCACTATCCAGGGTCAGCAAAATGAGTTCTCAGGGGCTTTGGGAGCTAGGACTGGGAATAAAAGAGCCTCTCATGGGTGTAACTGTGCTCTGGTTGATTCTTCTCTCACAGCAGACATGAGAACGTGCTCACCGTGACCGTGTGTGGCTCACACAGCATCACCGTGTCCTGGTATCTCTAGTTCAAGTTTATTTAAAGGACTTCCTCAGGTACATTGGTCAAAGGACCTCTTCTTCACCTCTACATAAGAACTAAAGAGCCAGAAAGACTTTGCCTTTCAGATCCTCAGCTGGGACAACGGGATGCAAAATGCATTTGTGCATCAGGAGGAATTTCTCCATGGAAAGGGCAGTTAAACACTGAAAGGGGCTGCCCAGGGAGGTTTGGAATCCCCATCCCTGGAGGTATCCAAAAAATGACTGGACGTGGCACTGAGTGCTCTGGGCTGGGGACAAGGTGGGGATCAGGCACAGGCTGGATTCGATGACCTCAGAGGGCTTTTCCAGCCTCTGTGACTCTGTGATCAGCCACACAAATCATGCTGCCAATGCACAGCTAACATCTACCTTTCCAAAAGGTACAATGTTTTTAAAAAGGCTCCAAAGACTCTTGAAGATAAACTCTTAAAACCTTCAACTCCATCAGTTAATTGTGTTAGCCCTGATAACCCGAAACACAGGCTCTGCTCAACTGCCTCCAAACAACACCTACAAAATCCAATCACTAAAGTCAACTTTATTATGAGATATTCTATTGTGAAGTGCAGCCATATAAATGTTATGTTACCCATAAAATTTATGTGCAGCACATGCACATAAACAGTGGAATCCCATAAACAAATAAAAAGTCTTGCATGTAACCCCATCCTAGGGATAAAAAGTAAAAATCCTTTAAATAGCTACAACTTGGCATTGGAGGAAATGCATTTTCCCTCCTGAATGCAACAAACCCAAGGCTTTGTCACAAGCAGGATTTTACAAAATCCGTTCAGGAGAAATGTTTTCATCTATTTTTAATATGCAGTCAGAGAGAAGCATGTAAGTGGAGAGGCAGGAGCACTGCAGGGTTTCAGCACAGCCCTGCACCAGAACAATCTGCAGGAGGGGACACAGACAGTGTCACACACATACCCAAGAACCAGCTGAGCTGAGTAAAGCAAGACAATCCCAGGGCATTAAATAACCCAGCTGAAGTGATTCTGCCCTGAATAATTCTTTTTGCTGACTAACCTCCTGCTCACAGGCACCAGCAGAAATTCCCAAGTATTCAATCCCCGGCACAAGTGCAGACCTCGCACTCTCCCACCAGACTGAAAAGCAAAGTTTCCCAGGAAATGACTAAACTGTGACAGCCCTGTGATTCAGCACTTGATTCAGGCAGGTAGAGCACTGTCACCCTCCAGGTACACACTGAATTGTTTGAGCTGGGAGTGCTGATAACGCTCTCCCAGGAGTTGCCTGTCCAGCCCAACGACAAGAGATTGCACACAAACTCTGCCTGTTCTGGCAGTCTGCACTTTCTACAAGGGATAGACAAATGTGGACAGATGATTTTCTAAATCAAACCTGGTTTTAGCCCAGGAATTAAAACAATGACAAAACCATGCTGGCACCCAAAGAGATTAAAATAGAAGTTACTGAGGGTGTTAATCCTGTGCACGGCTCCTGTCAGCCACCTTTTCTTGGCTCTCAGGTGTCAATTATTTAAAAATTCTCTTGGCTTCAACTTTTAACATAAGCCAAGTGCCACAGGGACTCCTGGCTGGTAACTCTCCTCCCATCCTGACTCCACAGCAACACCTTGTCCAACCATACCAAAAGGCAGTTTGGATACCCAGCCCACTTCACTCCAGCTGGACCTGAAGTTACTTTTCCTAAATAAATCCTAGGTTCTTGAATAAGATGCAAGAAAGGGAGAAGAAAGAAATTAAGAGCAATTATTGCCCTATCTAGTGATCAAACACAGCTGCTCACATCAAGTATTCAGCAACTCCGACTTGCCCTTAAACACAGCACAGAACCTAACCCAGTTGGCACCTCACCCTGCACAGTAATTATGTATTTCCAGATGGGATAGTGCTATTCCAAGTCACAGTGATGAGGTCAATGATTATGCATGATGAAACAAAGAAAGAGAACTTGATGGAAGCACTGGCACTTAGAAGATCCCTCCTCCTCAAGCAAAACCCAACTGAAAAATAGAACCAACCAAATGAATAATCAATAGCAAGAATGACTCTTTCAAAAATCAAGAGGTGAGACACATATCCCACACCCTTCCTGCCCTGGTTTTCCCTAGGAGCCAGTACCATGTGTGTATTCATAAGGATGTTACTCCCATTCCATAGAAAAAGCAGCAGACAAAGTGGTGGCTGCTCAAGAGAGTAAAATACCTTGTTTCTCCCAAAGCACTGAAATCTGGAACAGAACCCCGAGTCACTGCACTCCCAAGTGCTCACTCGAGGACAGTCACTATTAAACAGGATTAGTCACCAGAGCAGGATCCCACTACTTAAAGGCAAAGCAATACAATTATTAAACTTTTACCAGCCTCCAATTAGTGTGCGACACCTGTAATTTGACTGGCGGTGACTCCCACCAAATTCCCAACGCGTTCCTGACGGAGGCAGCAGCAGCTCCAGGAGCAGCACAGAGGTTTCCTACTCATTCCCTTCAAACCTGACTAGTGGGAACCAAAACACCTTGTTCAATAGCCTTAAACCTGCTCTGCACACCCCCATCCCAAACAGGATTCTGTATCCTGGGAATGGGAGGCTGCCCCATGGAGCAGGGCAGCTCCTCCATGCAGCCACCAGGCCAGCTTTCCTGCACTCAACAGCACAATCCATTCAAGCTGGCTACAAGCCTGGGAAACCAGATTTAAATAGACAGAGCAGAAGAAAAATGTCCTGCACAGCATGGCATGAGCAGCAGATTCCAGGCCCTGTGCTCAGTTCGGGCTGTGTGAAGCTTTCAGTTGTGTTTACATCAGCATCCACAGCTCCTTAAAGAATGGCACTGCTAAGGAAACCCTGTTGGCACGTCACCAGCAGGCCTAAAAAACCCCATTATCCTGTCAGCTGCAACGCTCTTTACAAGAAGGATCACGCGAGGGGCGACTTCTGTTCAGGGCTCTTTGGGCAGAGTCAACGTCTGCTCCAGCAGAGCTTTGTTCCTGCTGCAGAGCAGGATGTGGCAAGATCCTGCTCATGTGAGAGCCTTTAAGCTGTGTGGAAGATCAAAATAACGAGCCAAACTCGAGAGAAAAGAGAACCCAACAACCCAGCTGCACTTTGCAAACCCACCCTAAAGTCACTGAACTCGGCTGCTTCAGGGGAGAAGAGACTTTTCACCCAGCACACACATTCCTTCTAATTAACAAAGCACGTTAATAGTTCTTTAAAATGAATGACATGCAGTTTTTGGTGCAAAGTGGCCTTTTTAAGTAGGAAAAAATATCCTCTTACAATAAAGAGAAGGAAAAGTCAATTTGCTGCCCTTGTTATGCAGGATATTGTGATATCACCCCGATATTTCTGTTGTTCCAATCACTAACATACTCACATGTGGAATCTGCTTGCCTTCTATCAGTACCTCACCATCCAAACATATTTTCACAAAACTAGGAAGACATATATCCCTTCCACACTGACACCAGTGGATCTTGAACCAAAATAAACAGGCCTAAAAGTAAAAAAGATCTTATTCACCAGCCATCTCCAAATCTACAAGTACTTCTGACAGAGAATTTTCCTCCCATTGCCTCTCTCAGGGTGCAATATCTCCTCTTCCAATTTAAATAAACTGATTTCTCAAATGTCTCGCTTGTAGAGGGAAGGAAGTAAGGAGAAATCAGCAGGATTATTTAAGAGCACACAGTCAGCAACTTGACAAAAACTAAAAGAACACAAACAAAAGGGGCTCACGTCCTGAAAGGCAACCAGACCTGTCCTCATGTCCTGCACTGTTCATTTGACTAGAATATCATGAATTTGGAAAAGAAAGAACTTTTTGTCTAATAACAGACAAAAATTCCATGGTGTATTTGCACTAACAAGGTGCAATCCCCTCCAGGATCAAACTTATTGTAAAAAGGGGTCCAAAATGATGAAATATTTATGTAAACTTCTAACCACATAACAGCATTATGAACGGACTTCAGCCCTAACCAAGTAAAAGCTGGACATTGTCACCAAAACACTGCTTGGCACCAGAAAAATAAGAACTGCTGGTTCCATTTTCTGGTTAAGATTATGGGGAAGTTACTCACAGAACAAGATGAGCTTCTTAAAAGTATTTCAGTAATAAATCAAAACAAATAAACCCTACTTCCATATCGTAAGCGAATCCAAATGTTTTCTCCAGTTGTCCTCACATACACCACCACAGGAAGCAGCCTGATAAATCTCCTAAAAGCCTTAAGAAGCCTAAATTAAATATTCATATTCTGAAAATGATGAAGCCAGCACGAAACCCCGAGTCTCCTTCGCCACTCAGCTCTGTGTAGCCCAGAGCAAGAGATGAAAGATTTCCTGCAATGGGTGATGCTGAGCTGGAATCTCCATGAAGGAGAAGGACACTGCCTTTGGGAGTTCAGGGTTGAGTCTGCCACTTGGGGATTTTCCTGAGATGCTCCCTTACCTCTCTGTTACCTAACAGAGAACTACCCCCATTTCCTCCAATTTAAGGATCCCTGGTTGGTCAGGTTTTAATAACAACCTGAAAAGATTTGTCGAAAGCTCCTAAAAAATCTTGTAATTGAATGATGACATCAATTACTTAATTTTAATGAGAGTGAGATCATATTTTAATTTTCCATTCTGCATTAAATTTCAAGCAAAGGTGACTGGGCAGTTTCTCTCAGCAATAGCCAATGTCCCTCCAAGGTGGAAGTAGAATTACTTTCAATAACAAATTGAACTTTATTGCCTTATTTCTCATTAGCACTTAATTCTACAGAATTAGCTTGGGTTTATTACTATGCAAAAAGACACGTAAATCCTCCAACTTACTCATTGAAAACAGAAGCCCAGTTTTGAACTCTCTGGTTCTCACAACAGGAAAAAATCCTGCCAGCTAAATTCTCTCTAGGAATGGACAGAGCAGAATTTAATACACAACTCTAAAATATCCAAGAAAAACCCCAAACCTACAAAAAAAGAGACAAAACTTAACGAATGCATGACCTGAAAAAGCAAGGTAAGAACTGCAGAGGGTATGGAATTAGACTTGTTAGTCATTTATGGGGACCCCGAGGTGCTCAGTTCCACATCACCCTGATGAAAAAGGCAGGATGGAGGCCACAGATGGACACAGGTGCACAGGGCAAAGCTGCTGCTTCAGCTCCACATGGGACCCTGGCAGAGCTCCTGGACACCTGTGCCCTAATTCCACCTCTGTTTAGGCTGCTAAGGAAGGCAGGGACTTTCCAGGCCCTTCCCTCTCCATCACTGCAGGAGCTCCACCTCTTCCAAACTTGGAGATCCTACAGGACATGGTGGTTTGTCTGTCTGAGGACCCCACCTCTTCCAAACCTGGAGATCCTACAGGACACGGTGGTTTGTCTGTCTGAGGACCTCACCTCTTCCAGACCTGGAGATCCTACAGGACACGGTGGTTTGTCTGTCTGAGGACCCCACCTCTTCCAAACTTGGAGATCCTACAGGACACGGTGGTTTGTCTGTCTGAGGACCCCACCTCTTCCAAACTTGGAGATCCTACAGGACGTGGTGATTTGCCCATCTGAGGATCATCCTAATTGCAGCCTTGCTCCACTGACCCACAATCCATTCCAGCATCTGTGTGCTCTGTCCTTGCTCCAGTCTATTCCACATCATTCCCCACCCCTGTAAGTGTTCAAGGCCAGTCTGGACAGGGCTTGGAGCAACCAGGGACAGTGGAAGGTGTCCACAGCAGCAGGATGGAATGAGATGAGCTTTAAGGCCTCTTCCAACCCAAACCATTCCATGATTCCATAGATTAGTTCACTTCCTACTTGGTCTCTCAACCTCACTTTAATATGAGTTCCTCCACCACAGCCTGTGTGACCTTTCAGCCTCACCACTGAAGAGATGAAAATTCAACATTCCCTTTTATTCCTGCTAGAAATGACAACATAAAAAGTACTTGGACAGGAACCATCTGTTCCTGTGCCTAATGGAGCCATAATCACAGGATAACAACCATTCCACAGAACATTCCACTGTTTATAAAACCAGGGTGTCAATGTAATAATATTAATGGGGAGCTGCTTGTGTCTTTTGGATAAAATATGATATTCACAGCAGGCTTTGCTTTCAGCTGCAAACACCACAGCCTTTTACAGCAAAGCAAAGCACCACAGACAGCACTCATAATTAGGGGGTGGAGGGGCAGGAAGGGCTAAGGACGTGTTGACAGTAATAATTTAAGATGAAATATTCTGCCAAGAAAGAGAAACTAAAGGATTAACAACCAAATAGAAAATCTGCAATTAAGCAAAAACCTCCGAAAGAGAAGGACTGCGGACACAGCTCCGGGTTGGATCCTTGCCCTCCAATTTGTTCTCCAAGACTTCTCTGCTGACTCCATGTGTTTCACAGAAGTAAAATTCATGCCACGCCACGTAACAGTCTCTCAAGAGAAATGATGATGTTTGGGAAATAAAACAACCACTTCTCTCCAACATCACTTGCACAACAGGATTATTTCTTTCTTAGCACTGGGATTCTACAAACACAACACAGAACTGTATAAAAAAAATGCAGAAACAAAATTAATTCCTTGGAGAATCCCAGCTGAGATCTTCCTGCTGAACACAGCGCTGACCTGCAGTGACAGCCAGTCTGAGCATCCATAAAAACACCTGCAGGCTGCAGTACCTCAGATGTACCCAGGAAACTCCAGAGAGCTGTTTCCTCTAGCCCTAATTCTGCTGGATGAAGACACAACAAAATTCCTCCTAGGACTGCCAGGTCACAGGCAGGTGGCCCCCAATTCCATGAAAATAAATGGAATTTACAACCACACAGAAGCCACAAATGCAGGATGTGCTCACGACCCAACACTGTGGTCCCAGCTCTCTGAAGTGTGACACCTGAATCAGTTGTGCTGTGCACAGGGCAGGATTGAATATTTCATGTTAAAAGCTTTAAAAGGAGGAACAAAAAAAAAAAAAAAAACCAAAAACCCTGGCCCAGAAGTGCAGGCTGTCAAAATCAACCGCTCAACTGACAGACAGTGCTGAGAAGCCTGGCATGACAGTCATAAATCACTCCAAAATCTTCTTTTCATGCAGAGGAAAAGGAACAGTAAAGATCCGAACATGAAATCTTGCCCATTTTTAATTTGCTTGGTTGCACTTGTTTAAAATTGACATTTATTTTGATACTTGAGCTTGTCTCTCCTTTTTATTTCTGCATGCAGCAAGCTGAGAATGAGGAATTTATCACATGGAGAAACCAGTACATCCCAGAGGCACCTACCCAGAGCTAAGGCAGCCTGACCAGTGGAGACATCACCTGCCCTGGGAGCAGAGGGAAGTCACACGTGGGCCCAGACGTTCTGTAAGGGACAAGTTCCACGCAGAAGATCCTTCCCCATGGTCTGGTTTCAATGGAAAGGGTCAGTGCTCTCCTGGCAGACCCGCAGGAGGAAAATCCTGAGAATTCAACACAAGATCTTTTAATTCAAACACCAACAGGGCCCTGAGAGCTAATGGACACTGACATGCAGAAGTGTGTGATCACTTCTAAGCCTTCACCTCCCTCCCAGAGAGGCCAAAGAAGGCCCTGGGGATGCAGCAGTACCTAAATGGACTCAGGTTTCCTTCAGTGTCTAACAAAGGCTTGGAGCAATTGGCACACTGCCCGGCCTTGCTGCCTTCTTCCTCTTCAGATGTGCTTCCATCCACAGATAAGGAGGGGTGGCTTTGAATTCGCACCCTGCACAATCAGAGGCAAAGGACAGCACAGGAAACCCAAGTCAGCTTTTCCCCTTGGCGAGGGAACTCCCTGGAACAGCCAGCACAGTCCTTCTCGTTGGCATGCCCAACACAATGTCACAGGAGACAGCAGACAATGTGCTCAGAGCTCCACCATTAACTGGTTTAGTGAGTTAAGACACAGATCTGTCTGCAACTGCTCGGGGCAGAATGTGCTGAAGGAGCAGAAATGCACCTTTCAACTAAGAATCCATGAAACAGCTTCAAACGTTCTCTTTGAATGGTGGAAACAATCCAACGACTGCAAGCTTACCCCAGTGTGACAGTACCTCTTGGGGACTTTCTTGTCACACTTCACCCACAGAAAACTATTCTGAAATAGCTCTTCCTGACAGCAGAATTATAGAAAAACCAGCTCTGACATTTCCCAGGTCTCTCTACTTCGCTTGTTCCCTTCCTTCTCCCTTTCTTGGATTATTTTATAGACTTCTCTCACGGTGCCAAGGATTCCACTGCAATACTGTGAATTTCTCTGCACCTGCATCCAAACCCAGGAGCAGCTGCACCAGCACAAGGTTGCCACTGCAGGGTGGGAGCACCAGAAAGCCACACACACACTTTTGACTGCAACAGGGTCAGATCCTCCACAACCTGAAGCCAAACTCAACTCTCAGAGAAGACTATTTTCTCCTTCTCCAGTTCTCCAGCCAACTCTCTCCTTTTATCCTTCTGCCCAAATCATTGGGTTTCTGCTGGAAGAGGAGCCTGCAGTGCCATACAACACCTCTGTGTTCACACCATTTCACTTGGTCTGTCATTTTAAACACTCCCAGGAAGGTCTTCCGTCATTTTAAACAAGAGAACATAAACAAGTAATTACTTTTCTAGGAGAAGAGGCCAAGTTCTGGCATCCTGGAGAACTTTTTTTATGACCATCATCCTCTTATTTTGTGTCTCCCTCCCTTGTGCTTTGCTGAATCCAATTAAATATCTGGAAGGTGAGAAAGAGAAAATGTCACCTTTGCTGCAGACTCAATGCTGGTGAGCGTGAGCCTCCATAAATACATCCCTGAGAGCTTCCTCTACATGAACCTTGATTTCCATCTGTCTTTTCCCATCAGGTTCAACCCCAGGGATCACCTCCACATCCCACAGGGAAGTGAACGGATTGAGCACCATCAGCTGTGCCACTGCACACCGAGAGCTGAGCAGGATCCCTACAGGAACAGGAATCCTGCAGGGAAGGATCATGGTGTGTAGGAAAAAACCCTGCAACCCTCTTAAGCCAGAGGATCCCATTTCCCAGGACAAAGCCCAAAGGAGAGCAGGCAGTACAGGAGAACAGTGCAAAGCCAACGGAATGTGTTTGGACAAGAACCAAAATCCAAACCTCAACCTCTGGTACTAACCCCTCGGAATCAGCAACAGCCACAGGTAACAGGGGACATTGCAGGGCCCCCTGTACAGGAGCTACAACAGAGAAACTGGAATCAGAGGAGGCAGGGAGGAGAAAGGTCCAAATGTTCTTTTTTTCTTAAAGTCACACCTGGAAAAATGGCTTTGTTCAGATTTATTAAAAATCAGTTTATCCACCATGAAAAAGAGGAGACCCACACCATGAGGTGAGCAATTGTCCCCAAAGACACAGGACAGGAATCACAGGAACATCAGGTATGACTTAGCTGGCTCCAAATGCTTTTCCTTACAGCTTCCATGCTACAAGCAGCTACTTCTAAAAGTGTTTTACCAAACCTCTGTCCAATGAACAAGGATTTGATACACAAAAGGCAAAGGGTAATTACATCTTCCTGTTTGCTCTTCTTGCCAGAGATTTTTTGAAGGCCTACTGCAAAAAGAACTGCCTTGAAAGCCTTGCAAGGCAACACCAGCTCCAAGGTTATAGATTTTTCTGATTTTGGTGAAATATGAGAGCAAATTAACTCAGGTCTCTGTGCTTCTGGTCAAAATGACTAAAACAATGTTCCCAAGTCCTTAACACTAATGGCAACTGGCCCTACACAATTTTTACATGCTGCAATTTTAAAACAGGACTTAACAAGTAAAGTGTATCAAACACAGGAATAACTACACAGAAATGTTTGCTCAAGGTTTCTAGGTGTGGCCGCAGCCAAGACATAATAGGATTATTTATATCTGACTCATTTGCTTCGCCTTCATCCACAATTCTCCCTATTTGGGACTCAGTAATTGACTTTTCTGCATCACACAACTTTTTAAAATCAGGACATCTTCAAGAAGGACTTGGAAAATTTAAAGCAGAGAGGAGAAATCCCACAAATACAGCGGGTTTATATCATGTTCAACCAAACCTGACCATCAGCATGATGGAAAAGCTTCCTGAACATGCAGCACGGTGAGACACCCATTCCCTGGTCACCAGAGTGCACATGTCACAGTGTGAGTGACAACATCCCTTCAGCCACAGAGGGTCTGATGTCCCCTACTCTGTGTCCCAGCTGCTCACCTCACCCCTGTGCATCTCCCCGCCTTCCTACTTGGGAACTCAAAATAACAATACTTCCCCCTTTTCACTGCAGCAACTTCCAACCCCAAATTGCGTAAGAATGGAGGTTTTCGTTCCAATTACAATAAGAATTGTTCTTTTTCTAATCCACAAGGGATCACTTAAAGTTTCTGCCCTAAGAATAAGCACAGGTCTCAGTCTCAAAAAACATTTGCACGAGCACTTGAGCACTTGGCCATTCAGAGATCTCCTTTTCATAACACAAGGGGCTTCAGTCTCACGTTCAGTATTTTGCCAGGATTGACACAAAAGCCCAAAAAAACAATCTCAAGATAATTTATAATTTGGTTCTTTCACTGCTCATGAAATGCAGTGAAAAGTTTGGCATTTTCTGAAGAAATACAGCTTAGATTCCTAAAGGTTTCATCCCGTGCCCTCTCCAGTTTGCCAAAGTTCACAGCTTTCAGCGGAGCCGCGGCACCTGAGCTCCCCGAGATGGAAAGAGTGAGGTGCCAAGAGGTGAGAGCAGCCTGAGCCAACGCTGCTGCCAAGGGCTTTGTTATGAAACCTGGGGTGCAGCTCCTGAGGACACACAACAGAACAGAGGTGCTTTTCTCCAGCCTGGAGATGCAGCACATCTGAAGAGAACTTCCCCCCTTTCCTCATCACACACCATGAGCAGCCCTGCAGGTGCCATCAGGACCTCGCTCCGACACCCCATGGGACACACAGCAATCTCCTGAATGCCAGAAATGGAGCACCTTTAATAGGCATTTTCCACTTGTATTCAATTAAGGGGGAAAAAAAGGCTGCACAGTTTAATAACTGCAGATCTGTTTATTCTCTACCAGCACCGCAGAGGATCAGGGACTTTTATCTCCAGCTCTGATCACCTGACTCCCTGACCCCACTCTCCATCACAGGGTGAATAATCACAGCCTGGAATTTGCCATGTCACTTCCCAGCTCCTCGGAGGAAGTCTCCTTGTCCTCACCCCAGTGACAATGCACATTGTGAGGAGGAATGTCAGAGCAGGAATGGCCAGCACTCGCACGTCCTCACCTGACAGCCCTTTCTGGAATCACACACAGGGACAGGGCCTGAAACCAAATCTTTCAGCCCTCAACCTCTTCTGCTATATCACTCCCTCTTTGATCACATCCTTCCAATTTATGGCCAACCAAGTGTCCCATCAGAACTTACTTTGCTCGTACATTCCAAACCTAGCACTTCCAAAATGTCTCTTGGTGTGTCCTACACACACAACATCAGGTGTGTGTCGGGTGTTCCCCTCTGTGAAGGACATAAAGCAGAATTTACTCCAAAAATTACCTGTGCTGCTCTCAGAGAAATGAATTATAAACCTGTATTAGAGGAACACCAGTGTTGCTATTCCCAAGTAAATTTCTTAATGCAGCGAGCTGAAATCCAGGAATACAAACACTGACTCATCTTTGCAGTTTATGGCTTTATCTCCAGTAAAAGGCTCACTTGTCCAACTCCTTTAGGACTAAGCCACAGGAACAACAACCCTCCTAAGAGCAAAAGACAGGAAAAACATCCCAAACAATTCTTTTCCACTGCTGCACTTTAGACCTGGTGTTTGACATTAGTCCTGATCCCAGAGGCAAAATGGGAGCTCTCCATGCACTCAGTCACCCAGCTCCCACGGCTACAGCCATCCTAAATGGAATGCATTATTCCTGCATTAAAACATATGTTTTTCAAGGCAGCCAGCCATCCGGCTGTTCCGAGGGAGATTACAGAAGACCTAATTTTATCAGGCAGGGATACAATTCTCCTGGTTGTTTTTGCTCCCTAGGGACATGGAGCTGGTGAAAGCAGGTTGCCTGACTGCTGGGGAACAATTCCGAGAGGCTCCGTCGCCGATCACTCAGGCAGGAACTGGAATCCTGGGTCCATAAAATGTATTAATGGATGCCCTGTAGGCTCTGTGGGCTCCCATCCCTGTGGAATTCAGAGGCCAGGAAGACCTAGTTTGCATCAGCAATTCTCAAGTCAACAAGAATTAGAAAGAGTTTATGTTGGCAGAGAAGTGTTAAAACTTTTAAGCGTTTTTTCATTTCCTTTTTATCAGCTTAAGTTACACTAAATAAAACAAGGTGATTGCTCACAGCAAGGAAAGTTATGTTACTATTACATTACTATCTTTGGTATAAACTCAGTGTATCTTAAACTCACGTCCTCCCTATGTTTACTTCAAGTGCTGTTTCACAAACTCTCGGCTTTGAAGTTTGAAAAGAACACAAACTGATGGAAACAGGCATTTTACTCCAAGTATCAGGCAAAAGTAGCAACCCAGTACATTATTCAAGATGAGAAATACAGGTGTGAGGCTTCTCCCAAGGCTTTTCATGAAATGCAATGGGAAAATTCGTGTAGCAGATGGAATGCTGCTGCCTGCAGAGCATCCGTTAGCTATAAATCACTGTTTCCTCACACATGGTGCAAATGGAAGAGTCTTCCATTCTAATTAATAGAAGGAGACATCCTGGCCTGATGACTCGTCCCTGATTTCACAAGCTCTCCCAAAAAATTTTGGATTGAATCAGCTTCAACAGAGAGAAATGCTTCAATTCCTCTCTCTATGAATCGATGTCCAAAAAAGCAACTGAGCAACGCATGGAGAGACTCAGGAAATGCTTTTTATAACTGAGGCACGCGGTTTAAAGAAAACCATCCTAAGAAATTATCTGCACATTGTATGTGAAAGAAATGCAAACAGGAACTCTCCAGCTTCTGCCCATCCCTTGGGAATGCTTACCATGAGTTCACTCTTTGGCTCCTGAAACTTGCCACTGAATAAACATGATAAATCCAGCGAACAGAAAACTTCATGACAAACACTAATCAGAGAGAGGGAATCAGGAAGGAGCCATCACCCTTTCCACAACATCACCAATGAACCAGAAACACGGGGGGTGCTCCACGTGCACTCTGGAGCTCCAAGGATTGCTGCATGTTGGGAAGAACAGCAGCTCTGTGCAGCTCCTCTGCCACCCATCACATTTCCTACTCAATATTTCATGCTACAGCATTTAAAATAGCAAACTGGAGATCAGTTATCTAGGACACCACAGCAAACTCCAAATGCGGCTTTAGCGCAGCTGTGCCAGGCCAACAGGTCTGGTGAACACTGCCAGCCTGAGCACCCAGCTGAAATGGGGAGCACCCATCCTGGGAGCACTAACAGTCATAAAATCCACACTGGGAACCATTGCTACCAGATATCCCCTCCACCCAGCTGAGGAAACTGGTTCTAACTCCAGCAAAGCTTCACAGCAGCAACCAGGGAGGAGGTGCAGGACTCTCTTTAAAGCCTCTAATTTCCTCCTCTCCCCAAGGCAAAGGGTCAGAGCTGCAGCCTTTAAAAAGAGCCCCAAACTCGCTCCTCATTTCCTAAGTATAAGAGAGACAACACAAAAATATGCACATTCTTTAACCTTCCTGGTTATTTTTTGTTATTCCAGTCTGGATGCTCCGAAAACCTTCCTCCCCTTCCCCATGTTTGCATGCTTCAACCATGTACCAACAGTAAACCCAACTCCCACTCACAGTAGCCAAAATATTTCATCCAGTATTTGTGTTTAACTCCCTCTCTCCTCTCTACAAACCATTAATCACTTAAATCATTCTGCTCTGACCATCTGCAGAGCAGAAATCTGTGATCATCTTGTGGACCTTCTGTTTGCTGCACTGGTGATAGATCTGGTACTTTGCTCCTCTTGGTCATGACTGGAGCTGGATTTCCTTTTCCTGTGACACAGACACTGCATGGAATCCATGTTCTCTGTGCTTACATCACCTTTTCCTGGGCTGTGAAGCTAAAAAAAATACAATTTCATCCAGAGTGAAAGCAGATGAGGGATCTTTATTGGGATCTTTGTAGAGCCAACCTGGTGATCCCTGGATGAGCACAGCCAGCTCCCTGTGACAGCTCCAGGAGGGTTTTAGGCATTTCAAAGCTCTCAAACAGTACCTGCAGAGACTGCGTCAAAGCCCTGCACAGATTTCTCAGCAGATTTGGGACCCATCTGCTGCCAGTCCTGCAGGTAAATTAAGGAAGCAACATTAAAGCTTTCCCAGTGCTGGTTTTGCCTAATGCAAGACTTGTGGGTGAGATGCTGCATAAATGCACAAAAACCACCTGTAAGTCCTGTTAGCTACAGGCTGATCAGATCCAACTTGCTTATGTTTATAAAGCTCTTCTTCAACCTTTTCTGTGCTTTGCCCACAGTTCCTCCCTGAGTGGGGGAAGAAACTGAAGTGAAACATTTCTGCTCACTCAGCACAATCCATATAGCCAGTCCCTACTCAGACAATTACTTGCTTTGACTCTGTAATTTAAATTCTGTGCTTCAGCTGCTTAATCTATAAAAAAGGTCCTCACCTACTTTGACAGGCGCCTGGCAATCAAAGATTGCAACCTGAAACACACAATTTTTAAAAGATCAGAGAAATACCCTGATTCTGTAAGAAATTTTCAAGCCAAACAAAATAAAGGCTCTACCCACTTGCTTGAGTCAACGTTTTCTTCCAGTAAGGTTCTATCCTATTTGGCTGGCCTTCAGTCCTGAGTTTCCACTGTTTTGCTGATACTCCTTTTTCCATACATGCCATCATCCTTCTGTTTCCTCAGCCTCTGCAAATCCTCACACAAAGCTTTGCTCAACAGACAGAGCCTCAGCTCTCCAGTGAGAGACAATCAGCTTTAAAAGGAACAAACCCAGGTGCACGGAGCCATTCACAGAAACACCTACCCAGAGGCACAAACCAGACAGCAAACTTGTGTTTAGTGAGGAAAGCAAACAGAAACCAGCTCCTTCTGCCCACTAGGCAGGAGGGAGTAACCCTGTCACAGAACCCAGAGGTGGCTGAAATGACCTCCAAGGTCTGAGCTGGTCACAGGAGCTCCTGGAACTTGTGAGGTGGAATCCCCTGCCCTTCCCTGGGTAGTTGGGTATCTCCAGCTGGTGTTCTCTCCACTGGCACCCCTTCACTAGTTAAAAACACCAGGCAAGGCAGAAACCGCAGTGACACAAACCCCAGCAGCCAAATCAGCTCTTTATGTGGGTGTTTAACCCCTGCAGAGCCAGGCTGGGCCCTGCAGTGGGGCTGTCCTGCTGTCACAGCCAGAGCTCTCACCTCCAGGAGAGCACACTTTCCCACACAGGCAGTACAACAGTCACAAAATGTGCCCCGTGTGGAACAAATCCTCTGAACGTGCCTAATTAGAGCCTTTGAGTCTGGATATTCCAGAGTTTCCCAGCTCCAATAACAGCTGGGATGAGGTTGATGTGAGAGGAGCTGCTGGAATGTTTCACCCAAGGTGTAAAATGTTTCACCCAGTGGTGAAGTGCTTTAATATTAACATTTTCCACCGAATATGAGATGAATTCAGACATGTGCCTTGTTCTGGGCACCCTTCAGCGCACACTGAGAACATTCTAAGGAACAGCATCATGTGGTGGATCTGAAGTCACTACTCAGTGCTGCAGCTCAACCCAAAGGTGAGACTGAGCTGCCACACTCACAGACGTGTGAAAATGGGGGGAAAGTTGAAGTTAAATAAAGTTAATATCCCCAGCACTTTCACTCATCAAACAGAAACAGATGTAAATACAAAGACAGCCCTTCCCATCATTAGTGATGCATAATGTGGGTGTTACTGACAGATGAAGAAAAGCACCAGAAAGAAAAATATCCCAAAAGTGAAAAAAGAAGGAAAACATGAGTAATGAGCAGGTTCCAGGTCTCCCACAGCTCCATGACCCAATTCTCAGCTGATATATTGTTACTTGAACATTCTTCCTCAGAGGTATCAACACTGATCCCTTCTGTGAGGGAATGGAAGCTCTCCCTAAGTTCAGACTCAGGTTTAAATGCTCTTCACATTGACAGAAGACAATGAATTCTTATGCACACTTAGAAATGAATGAGTTGGTCTCAAATCCATCGCCAAGGCCCAAGACATAGAGTAAGATGCAATTTCTGTTAATTAATTAACAATTAATGTTTCCTGAAACATGTCCCACTCCTTTGCTCAGACATTTCCACTGCACCCAGGGATGGGATGACTGTTACTTCTGCACTGACCACAAGGCTCAGCAAGGAATAATCCAGAGGTATAATTAGTCCTGTTGCTCCGTCTGCACAGATTGCTCCTAAAGAAACTCTCATGGCTCATCACTGCAAACTCTGAATTCTATTTCCAGCATACATTAAAGTAATCCTGCTCCACTTTGCATCCTGCTTGCTGACGCAGCACCTTTCACAACCACAACGCCAGATAAGGTTTTAATACTACATTTCCCCTCGTTTTGTTATAAATTCTCTGCTCTGTGGTGGTTAGTAGTAGCAAATGCCAGGATGAAACTCACTGCAAGGCTCAGCACACAAAGTGTTTGTGCTCCCAGCCCCTGGAACCAGGTACTCCCCACTGTCACACTGTCCATCAAGGACAGCCATCTCCAGCTCCTGCTCTCAGGGACCCCGGGCTACTCCCAGCAGCTGCAATTCCTCTCCTCTCCTCTCCCAAAAACGAGGTGTTCCTATGCAAAAAACCTGACAGAAATATTCACACAGTCAACAGTCAGAGACAATCGAAGTTGTAACAAGGGGGTGGCAAAAAAAGGATCAAGTGTTCTTATCTGAGCAACAACTGAGCAGTGGCACATGGAGCCCTGCTGCCATTTTTAATAAAATGCTTCTATTCAATACTGTTTACTGTCAACAGCCCATGGTTATATTCAGCTGAACAATGCACACACAGGCCTCAAAATCCCTCAGCTTAAGCCTCAAACTAGGGCGTATTTTTCAAGAACTCCACAATGACATTACCTCACTCCCCCTTCCCACAGCTCAGTTATCTCAGCAACAACATCCCCTGAAATATGTTCCCAAGAGTTTGGGGACACAGTCACCCAGAATTCTCTGTACTCGTGGGTTTTTTTTGACAGAAAAAGTGATTTGCACAAACAAATCCCTGATATGCATATTAAGAAATCCAAGTATTAAACCCACAAAGGGGCAGTGGATTTAATATTCAGAGAATTACTTACATAACCCACAAAACTTCACTCTGTAGCACCTAAGTTGAAGCTTTTGGAGCAGCTCGTTAAAGATTAGTGGGATGTCACAGCAGCCAGTCCAGCAACTGAGTTCATTTATTTTTAAGTTTGCAGCACAATCTACCACAGGGTCAAATCATAACGGGCTTTCAGTGCCACAAGAAGCAAACCTCAGAAAATCCAAGCAAACACTTAAAACATTTAACAAATTCTTTTAAAAACCTATTTAATGTTACGTTTTGAGCAACACCACCATTCCTCATTCTTTGTTATCACGGAGTCCCCAAAAGCAAACACTAGATAAAGTTTTATCACTTTAGTTAAATGTCTGCAGAAAGTTTATCTGGAAAAGAGTTAACAAAAGCCCCAGCCAGCCAACATCAGGGGTTTAGCTGTGTTAGGAAAGCAGTGCCATGGCCTTTTCTGCTGGCAAAGCCTTGAGTGTCAGTGTGGGCAGCGGGGGCTGTCAGCCCCCAGCTCATTCCCTGGGAGTGAATTCCTGATCTCCAAAGAGTCAATAAGTCTCTTTTATGCACTGTGGGCTCTGGGATAAACAGAGCAAGATGTGCCTGCAACTTGATTTTTCTTAATTTTTAATGCTAAGAGAGACATTGGTGATCCTTGTAGGGATCACTCAGGATATTCTGATTCTCTGGTTATTCCAGCCATGCAGTGAACCCTCCTGAGAAGCCACTGGTTTTGGCATCAAGTTCCGTACCCTGATGGGGGGGGGGAGGAAAATTTAAATTATGTAAATCTGAGCTACCTGCTCTGCAACCTTCCCCCTCCGCCTCAGCTTCATCCCTCGCCCTCCGGCTTCACAAGGGAGATTCACAACAAAGCTGTACCGAGAGCAGCATTTTAAACGCTGGGGAACAAAGACAAACCCATGCAAAAAAAGGAAACAACAACAACAAAAAAAACCCACCCCAGCAAAAAGCGCATGCTCTGAACCGATTACGGCAAAAGAACTTATTCAGAAAGTGGGAATAACACAGGGTTTGCCGTCATTATTGTGCCCGAAGTTCCTGCGACTCCCCCGCCCCAGAACTGCCTGTCCCGGGGTCTCTCACTCCCACTCCGCGTCCTCGGCTCGGGAGCTGCGGAAAAGAGGCCACAAGGAAAAAAGCACTCCCGAGGGAGTGAGGGGGGTCAGGTCACCCAGCCCCGACAGGTGAAGGCCCCTCCGGGGGTTCTCCCCGGGGTTCCTCGGGGGTCCCCCGCACAGAGGATGCTCCCAGCGCTCCTTCCCCTTAGACACAGCG
>VZRH01005463.1:87373-98264 GCA_013397555.1 Urocynchramus pylzowi | reverse complement strand
AAAAGCTAAAACCTGAGGCATGATTTGGCACAAACCCCTCAAAGAAAATTCACACAGGGATCTGGATGACTGACACGAGGCAATTCTCCCAGGAATACTGGGAGAAAAGGTGGAATACTGGGAGAAAAGGTGGAATACTGGGAGAAAAGGTGGCATTTTTAAGGCTGCCTGTTGCCAGAACTCCGGATCACCCAGTGCCGCTCACCGGGCGGTGACGGTGAGGAAGCGCCATGCTGGCAGAAGTACCCAGGTGAGCAGGGTCCTGAGGGGGCTGTGAGGCCAGGGGAGCCACAGAACTGGCCAGGTGGGCACTCTGTGCAGCTGGAATCCTGCCCGTTGTGGAGCCTGAGAGGGACAGAAGCAAGGTTTCAGCTGGTGAGTGGTAAACTCAGCACAGGGGTCGCAGCCCTGGCGAAGTGAAAGCAACCACAAAACTTTTCTGATCAATGCAAGGATGTGTCTAATGAGCCTCACTGAGCTGCACTTCATTGCTTAGAGGAGTGATGGATAGAGAAAAATGAAAAGAAAATAAAAATTAGCATCATCAGATCCACAGAGCTTCACCTGTCTGAGTAAGTGCCCACAGGGCATCGCTGGGGGATACTGGTGCCAGCTGGGCAGAAGTGTCCAGGCGGGCAGGGGCCACCACTGCTCGTGTTTGTGGCTCCACTGGGGTTTGGGACACTTGCTCCTGCATGAGGAAGATAAAGCAAAAGTATCCTGAATTATTTGGGTTGTTTCTCATAGGCAAGTTTGCTCCCCATGGCTAAAGAGCCATTTCCACAGGTGAAAGAAGAGAGGAGCTGGTTGTAGCTCATGACAATAAAGCCAGAAATCCATGGTGGAATGGAATAAATAACAGCAAGGACCATAAGGGCCACAGCTCCCTGCCTTTTCACTCTTTCTGCCCTCTGAAACCTAAATTCTGTACCTGCTGTGCAGAAGAATCCTGGCCAGCAGGGACCACTGGGAGAGGATAATCCCCATTCTCCACAGAACATTCCTGGAAGAACACAGAGGACAAAGAGAATAAGCAAACTGGGAGGATAAAAACAAAAAAAAAAACCCAGGAGAGCTGCTGTGCTGCCTGCACTTTTGGAAGGCAAAGGGAAGACTTCGAGAAATCAAATCCCTCAGCATCAGCACAACTAGGACAGAACCCCATCCTAATTCAGCTCATGCTCCTCTGGGAAGCCCTGAGTGTGAACCAAGCCCTTCTGCAGAGCCTCCAAAAACCTGTGGGGACACCACCAGAGGGACCAGGATCCTCCTTTGACTGTGGATTTTTATGTTTGCATTTCCTGGAGGCCAAAACCCATCAGAGGATCGGGAAGAGAGAGTTGCAGAGAGATCATCACCCTCTTAGACAGGTCCCAAGAGAGCATTCCCTCACCTGCAGGGCACTGCTGGCACCTCTCAGCATGGCTCAGGCCATAGGAGGGGTTGTAAGTCCCAGGAGGACAAGGATAAAAACTGATCCCAGTTTTCTCAGGGCAGTAGAACCCGGGAGGGCAGCGGCGCCGGAGCCCCTTTGAACAGTGAAACCCAGCAGGACAAGGAAGGCATTTTTCTTGACCTGTGAGGGAAAAAATAGGGATTAAAAAGAAGCATAGAATGAACTGGAAGGAAAATACCACATGCACAGCTTCCCTCTGCCTGGTTGTGCACTTAAAGAAGCAGAAATCGAAATAAAGCTATTTTTTAAGCTCTCCTGCAGTAACTGGCCTCAAATATGGATTTCTCCTAGGAGCATTTAGTTCAGCCAACACCACTCTACCAGCCTGAGTCACCTCCACGTGTCCCCATTAGGTGGCAGGAGGAACAGAGGGAAAGCTGGAAATTGCTGCCTGCTCTCGTGCACTGAGTGTCACTGCCACAAACCTAAAACCACATGGGCTGCTGCAGGGGGAAATACATTCCTCATGTGACACCAGGGGAAAAAATAACAAAACATCCCTGCTCGACCCCTTCTCTACCCCACTCCCTGAAATACTGAATATTCCCAGGGGCCAGCAGCTTTCAGGACCTTCTTGGATAGAGACAAAAGCTATGAGCAGTGTTTCCATCTCCCCTGAGTCACACTAGAGTTGCAAAGCTGCAGCTCCTGACCTGGGGCATTTCTGCAGTTTCTGACCAGTTGAATTCTGCAGCTCCTGACCAGTTCCACTGCTGCAGTTCCTGTTGCAAATCTGCAGCTCCTGGTCTGTCACATTCCTGTAGTTCCTGACCTGCTGCATTTCTGCAGTTCCTGACCTGTGGCACTGCTGCAGCTCCTATTGCAAAGCTGCAGCTCCTGACCTGGGGCATTTCTGCAGCTCCTGGTCTGTCTCATTTCTGTAGTTCCTGACCTGTTGCAAAGCTGCAGCTCTTGACCTGCTACATTTTTGTAGTTCCTGACCTGCTGCATTTCTGCAGCTCCTGACCTGTGGCATTGCTGTATTCCCCACTGGGGCAGGGGGAAGGTGCTGCTGAGCCTGCAGGGCAGAAATGTCCTCGAGGACAGAGATCTCCAGTGACGCCATCCTCTGGCTTTGCAGTCTTTGTCCTCCCCGTGCAATAATAGCCTTAAAAGAGAAAACATTGGAGCTCTTTCCCCAAGTCAAAACCCATTTCTAAGAAGCTGCACAAGTTCCCAGTCTCAAGCTGCACCAAGGGAAATTTAGATTGGATATTAGGAAAAAGTTTTTTACAGAAAGGTGATAAAGTTCTGGAATGTTCTGCCCGGGAGGTGGTGGAGTCACCATCCCTGGGTGTGTTTAACCAGGCTGGATGTGGCACTGGGTGCCAGGGTTTAGTTGAGGTGCTGGGGCTGGGTTGGACTCGATGATCTTGGAGGTCTCTTCCAACCTGGTGATTCTGTGAATTCTGTGAATTCTGTCTTAGTCTCACCTGGTGCACAAAGTCCCCCAGGAGCATCTTGGCCAGACATATTGCAGAAAAACCCAGGGGCACAGGGCAGGCACCAAGTGACATCCTGGGCTCCTCTCTGGCCATTCCAGGTGCCAGCAGGACACGGCATCTCTTTGGGGTGCCTGGTGCCAGCTGGGCAATAATGTCCTCGTGGGCAAAGATCTCCAAATTGAAGCCCCACCTGAAGGGAATCAAAATTAAATTTATTATGGTTTGTGAGAGCTTTGGTAGAGCTAGAAGGTGCTGAGCAATGTAAAATGCTCATCACTCACAGGTGAGGAAGTGCTGGAGCCTTGAGTGCAGTAATATCCAGGCTGGCAGTGCCCCTCTGGCTCAGGCAGCCCAGCCCTGCTGCAGAACATCCCTGCAGGGCAGGGCTTGCAGGAACCTGCCCTCTCCACATCCGAGTAACTTCCCTGCACAGAGACAGCCACTGCATGCCCTGCCCAGGGATGGAACCCTCCTGGAAATCGCTGCTTGGGAAACAAATCAGTATTGGACTCTTACCATGGGACATGGGAGAGGCATGGAGCTGCCAGCCAGGCAGAAATGGCCTTTGGGACAATCCTGGGGGGCAGCCAGGCCTGTGTCACTGCAGAAAGTCCCCTCAGGGCAGTCCCTACAGAGGGACTGAGCACGGCCCTGAAAGAGAACACAGAGCCTGGCAGGGGGGTGGGTATTGCTGCTTACCCAAGGGTGGGGTATTGCTGTTACCACAAGAATAAATAAACTTTGTGCCTTCTTCCAACTCCCAGGGAGTCCCTGCTGCAAAATAAACGCTGAAGGGAATGACCTGCAGTCCAAAAGTAACAAATTTGGAGTACCTGCACCACTAAAGCATTGGCAGGCACAGCCCTGATCATCACAGAAGTGAGGGAAATGCACGAGTTAATTCACCCTGCCAGGCCAAAGACTCAGCAGCCCTTTCAAATTTGTACTGTGCAAGAAAACTTAACAAAAAGTGCCAAATGAGGGGTAGGCAACAGCCCTGGACTGATGGATCTGGTGTCTTCACCCAAAGGCTTTTGCTTCTTCTTCTGCTGCAGGGTAAAAGCAAAGCAGGTGGTGATTACCCAAATTAGCAGAAATCCCCCAAACCCCTTTTTTTCAAGCTCACTGATTCCAAACACCTCAGGAATTTCTACTCACACATTTTCACAGTTTCCAAGGGCTCTGCTGACCCCCCGGGTTGGAACCCTGAGTACTCACAGGCTGGAAGGTGCCGAGGGGACACGGCTCTGGTTTGAAAGCTCCTGCTAAGGAATAATGTCCCTCCACCACCACGTGCTGGAGAGCATTTCTGGCCCCTCCTGTGCAGAAGTAACCAGGTTCACAAGGTCCTGAGGGGGCTTGGTTGTTTGTCCCATCACAATATAAGCTAAGTTCAGAAAAAAAACAAAACTTAAGTAGCAATAATTCCTTTTTTTTTTTTTTTTTCCCACTGGATACCTCAATCCCAATACAAAAAGAAAGTCCCTGGAATTTTAGAGACCTGATTCCTGTTTGCTTCCAGAGCTGAAGGACACTCACCCAGGTGGGCAATCCAAGCACTCCTGGAGGCTCCTCAGCCCACTGGTGTTGCTGAAAGTCCCTGGAGGGCAGGGGATGGGGAAAGCAGAGCCTGGTGGGCAGTAGGAGCCAGCAGGACACACAGCTCCCGTCACACCATCTGTGGGCCACTGGAAATGGGAAAAGGATCATTAAAAAAGGGAGAAGATGAGGTTAAAATATTTAAGGCATTAAACTGATGTAGGCAATAAAGAAAAAAAATGAAGACATGCTCTTGTGCAGAGAACAGAAAACACTGACTGAAGGAAATTCAAAGAGAATAAATAGGGATGAAATTTTACACTGATTCACACCCACTGGACTTTTTACCTGGTGACCTTTTAGTTAAGAGGGTGTCAGTGTTGAGAGGGCAAAAATATGACATGGCCACACTCCCTTTGAGGGTCCTTGTGCCATGAACTTGAGAGTGAGCAGCACAAAATTGTGACTGTCCAAATCACTGGATTTGAAAAAGGCACCACAGTGGGGAAAATAAAAGAACACCAAAAAGAAGAAGAGGAGCAAAACTCATCAGTGGGACTTACTGGAGTCAGAGCCCTGCCCTGGCAGTAAAATCCAGCCTCACAGGGCCCACTTGGGCCAGTCTGTCCTGGGGCAGCACAGTAGGAACCCCGAGCACAGGGGCTGCACCCCGAGGGTCCAGACAGCCCCTGCCTGTCACCAAATGTCCCCTCTGGGCAGGGCTCAGGCTTGGAGCTGCCTTCAGCACAGTAAAAACCCTACAAAACAAAGCCAGATTTCTACAATCAAGGTTTTTCTATTAAATAAATCCCCCAGAGCAGCTTCTCCCAGCAAAGTGTCAGGAAAATCAATCCACAAACACCAGAGGTTGATGTCCAAAAAGGAGACAGAGGAGTCTTGTAACTTCATTCCAACAGAGGGAGAGGCCATGGGGAATTCCCCTGGGGTCTCTCCAATTTTTGGAGGACTCAGCCTCCTTTTTATCCCAATTTCCCAGCCACATTTCCCTCTCTCTTCCCCACTGGCTTGAGAGGTTCAGACTTCCCAGAACTCCTGATCCCAAAGATTTCCCTCTAATGTATAACCCTCCCTTTTAATTTTTAATTCTTACGGAATTTAGGGGTTTTCCCCCATAGTTTCTTTCAATATCCAATTTAATTTATCAGCAAACCTACAGCTTACTTGTAAAAGCAAATATCATTTTCCATTCACCCATCAGTGGAATCCTTCCCAGTGTTTCTTTTCTCTCTCAGTGCTAGTTTTATCTACCAGTTTGCTTGTAAAGACAAATCCCTCATTCCTCTCAAAAGCAAGGAAAACCACTCACTGCTGGGCAGAGCTTGGGCTCTGTCAGGGCAGGGGAGTCACAGAAGTGCCCAGCTGGGCTTGGCTTGCAAACCCCTTGTCCCCCCGTGCTGGAGTTGTCCCAGAAGCTGCCTGGCATGCAGGGGAAGGAGAAGGGGAATCCAGTCCCTGGAGGGCACAGGTAGCCAGCTGGGCAATCCCCTGTCTGGGAACAAAACACACACTCAGGCTTGGCTGTTTCTGTCCAGAGGAGAGGAGTCTGTTCAGCTCCACCTGCAATTTGAACGACCTGGTGTTTCTTCACTGCAAGCAGATGGGGAAGAAAGGGAATTTACCAGTGAAATTCTGACCATGTGGGATAATTGCTGTAGGCAAGGTGGGTTTAGGGCAAAATCTTGGCACCGAGACAAGCCCTGCAAGTTTTGCCTCTAGAGTTGTGAAGAAGATGCTCTTCCACACTTGGGGAAAAGCTGTAACTGGGACAGAATTATCACCTTACTCTTCAATAAAACCATGGATTCATCCATGTGGAAGAGAATCCATCTGCATTTTTTTATTCCTTTATTTTTTTTAACAGCTATTAATATTTGGCGAGTTCATTCTTCCCTGAGACAAAACAATGCAATGAAAAATCCCAAAACTCATTAGCTGAGGAGCAGCAGCAATTCCTCACCTTTGAACCCTCTTTCCCAGCCTGTGCTGCCAGGCAGAAGGCAAAATAAAGACAGAAAACATGCACAAAGCACAAAGTTGGCTCCATCAAGAGATGCAGCCTAGGGTGAGAATTTTGGGGTAAAAATTTGGGAGAAGCTGGGCTGCACTTACAGGGTGAGGAATTCCTGAAGGCTCTGTCCCATCAGTGTAGCAGAACTTCCCTGCAGGGCAGGGGGAGCATCCAGCAGCACTGCTCAGCCCCCTCTGCTCCCCGAAGGTGCCGTTGGGGCAAGGCTGAGCCTGGAAGTGGAACAGAAAAAGGGGTTTTTGACACCCTAAAGGGAGTCCTGCAGCCCACAAGGCCAAGGTACAGCAGTTAAAGCTGTGAAAACAGCTCAGAATAATTGTGTACAGCTTCTCAGAGAGTCTTATTCTTGTGATATAATTATTATTATTATTTATTCTTATATGAATAACAGATAATATTATTATTATATTACTATATGATAATAACAATTATATACTAATATACTNATTATTATATTATAAAATTAATATTACTATATTATTAATAATATAATTGTATTAATAATATAATAATTTAATTATCCTATTAATAATATAGTTTAATTAATATTAACATTTAATAATAATTATTAATACTATTAATAATATTATTATATATAAATATTATATAAAACATAATTTTATATATCAATATCAATATTAATATTAACATTAATATTAATAATATAAAAACAAAAATTTTATTATTAATAAAACATATTATGTGGGGCAAATACTGCTAGGGTCTGTGAACACACAAAGAGGGCAGAAACGAGTAACAAAATATTATCAGGCAAGGTTTTCCCACAGCAGTGATCCCAGCCAGAGAGAACGTGAGTCCCCCGAGCGAAGTCACTCACAGCAGCTCCCTGGGGACAGAAGTGTCCCTGCGGGCAGGCGTTGGCGGTGGCATCTGGGACATCTGCCTGTCCCGGTGGGCACAGGAGCCCCGCCGGGCACACCATGGCCAGCAGCATCGCCTCCAGGCTGGTGCTCTCCCTGGCACAGAAGTGCCCGACTCTGCAGGGCGAGCAGGAGGCTGAGCCCGGCTCCTGGAACAGAAACGAGCCTGTGTCCCTGCGGGGCCTGGGCAATCCTCTGCCCCCGGGCGAGCCCCGGAGCACGGCTGGCAACTGATCAGACACCCCCTGCTGTGCTCAGCAGTGCCAAACCCCCTCCCATTTCCAACCCGCCCCCCGGCTCTGACAGCAGCCAGGGGCGACTCAGAGCCCCCACCCTGCAAAAAGGAGCCTGTGCTCCACAAATCAGCCCTGTCACACCTGGGATTAGCCACACATAGAGCAGGGAGTGCAGCACCTCTGCCAGCGGGAGCGGGGGAAATACAGAAATATTCCCCCATCTTTCCTTGTTACACCCAACTCCAAGTGCAAACACTGGATCATTCCTTAGAGGAATGGTCTGGGTCTATTTGCCACATGTAAATCTGCATTTGTAATTTATCTCCTCGCCAGTCTCAATGGAGGGTTCCAGTGGTAGCTCCCACATTTTTGCAGGGATGGAGACTGGTCAGGACAGAGGTGCCAGGGTCCTTCAGCAGGAGTTTGTCACCAACAGTGGCAATTATCAGTACAACAATTAATTAGAGGTTTGGGGCAGATAAATATGAATCAAAGCTTAGCACCTGTTTGTGGGAATACCTGTGCCATCACTGTCCCCTTCTGTGACTCCACCCTGCTGCTTTCCCTCCCCAAGCCAGCTGAGAGTTTATCCCAGTGCTATCCAACACCTCCTTTGGAGCAGGAAGGAAGGAGAGCTGTCTGCTCCCTGCCAGGGCCAAATGTGCCACAAAAATGGCAATGCCAATGTCCCTGAGGTTGGCACCCAGCAGGCACAGGACAGGTGAGCTGGGACGGCCTCTGGGGTGGGGACAGCAGCAGGAGCAGGATTGCACCCCTGGGAATGCCTCTCCTGTCTGGAGCAGCCCCAGACCTGCTGCAGGAACAGTCCCAATCTCTGGAATAGCAGTTTAACCCTTGCAGAGCCAGCACAGGGGCCAGTGGTGTTTAAAGCTCTGCACACAGCCACCCCCAATTCTCAGCCTCATCATGGAAGAGGTGGGCTCATCCCAGCGCCTCCCTCGGGGCACTCCCAGCCTCAGCCTCCCCTGGGAGCTCCCCTTGTGCCAGAACCCAGCCTTGTATGAAGGGGAGGCAGGACAGAAGGATTGCTACGCACTGAGAAGTTGCCAGCCCCACAAGCTCGAGGGGTGACAGTGCCCAGCTCGGGGCAGTGATGGCCCCCAGGACAGGGGGTGCAGTCTGCAGCCACCTCCGCTCCAGGGGCCGAGCGAAAGGATCCTCTGGGGAGAAAACAACAGGGACACTCCAGACAGCAGCCAGGCAAAAAAAAAGAAGGAAATACAGTGATGCCTTGTTGGGCTACCTAAAAATCAGAGGCCAGGCAAAATGAAGGGAATAAAAAGCAGTTCTATTTATTGAAGGGGCTTCAGGTACATTTAGGGCAGACAAAGCCCCCCAGGGGCTACACCCAAAAAGGGATGATGGGTCACAGCTTTTACACTTTTATAAGTTTGATCCATTTGCATATTGGGGGTTATTCCAATTGCAATTATTATTGGGGGTCTTCCAATGACAGCTTCAGCTAATGAAGTCATTTACCCCAAGTTTGCTCCCCCCAACTCCCTTTTGTTTCCATCTCTCAGGCCTGAGGCAGTGAGGTGTCCTTGATTGCCAGGCCTGGAGAGGAATTGTTGTGTCTGCCCAGAATGGGGAAGCAGCAGCTCCCACTGTGTGTGGAGTTTAGAGTTACACACTAAAGAACTGCAGGATCACAAATAGATGAAAATATAAAAGCCAAAATCCTAAAGCATCAGCAGTGCACCTCTATCCTGAAATCCCAATGTTCTGATTAGAGGAAATGTTCTCTTCCTGCAGCAAAACCCACCCAATTCTGACAAAACTTGCCTGGACCACCCAGTAACATGCGAGGTGAAAGCCACCTCTGACACTCCAAGAGCAGCAAAATCATAATTAAACCCAGAAGAGCCATGAAATGCCACAAACAAACATTTTCCCTCGTAGCTGCCCAGCCCCACAGCGTTGTCCTGCACTTACAGTGGGCACAGCACTGGTTTGGAGGTGCCAGGGGGGCAGAAGGCTCCGGCAGGGCAGGCAGAGCAATCCTCCACCCTGCCCCTGCCCAGCCTGGGGCTGAAGGTTCCTGCAGGGCAGGGGAACTGCGTGCTCCTCCAGCTGCCTTTCCAAGAGAAAGAGAGCACAGAACCACCCCAAATCTTAATACAGCTTCAAACACAAAAGGCAGGAAGGTTTTATTGTGGCTATTAATTGTTTACTCGTATATTCATGTTAAAAAATCACTGCCCGCAATGGTAACAACAACAACAAAAAAAAATCAGCATTTCTGATTGTTTGTTTTGTTTGTCTGATAACAACAAAAGAAATCAGCATTTCTGATTGTCTTTTTCATTTGTCTGATAACAACAACAACAAAAAAATCAGCATTTAGCAGTGACTGCAGAATCTTTGCAGGAAGATTCAAATTTAGAATGGTTGCTTGCAGCAGGTGCTTGATTGGGCATTTTAATTCTTTGCAAATAAATAGGGGAACAAAAAACAATGGGACAAATACGCTCTGTTCAAATAATATAAAATAGTGACTACACAGAAGGGGCAGTCTGCTATCCATGGTGCAAAAATACACTGCTAAACCAAATGTGGGGCTTTATCAGAGTTCACAAAGCCAAAAATTAATGAAATCTCCCAAAAAACAATGCAATCTCCCAAAAATTAATAAAATCTCCCAAAAATTAATGAAATCTCCCTGATTGCCACGAGCAGCTGCCTACCTTGAGGGCAGTAGTGCCCGGAGCTGCATCTCCCAGTGGGGCCAGGGGCTCCTCCCAGGCAGAACCATCCCCCGGGGCATGGGGAGCACTCCTGGGCCGAGGCCAGGCTGCTCCTGTTGCTCCAGGTGCCCGGGGCACACCTGAGCTGGGCCGGGTGCCTGCTGCCAGCTGGGCAGTAGTGACCCACTGGGCACGGGCTGGGAGGCTTCTGCTGCCCCCCAGTTCCTGTGGAAGCACCAAGGGAAATTTAAGAGCGGCAAAGGGTGGCGTGGTGGCTCCACAGCACCCAGTTCTCAGAGTTTTCAGCTCTTTGTGAGCAGCCCTGAGTTAAATTTCCCCCTCATTTTGGGCCTTTTCTCTATTTTAGATTATTATTAATCATAATAAAAATAATAATAACAAACAACTAATAATTATATTATTATGAAATAATTATTGTATATAATATAATTTATATGACTATTGTATTCGATATATAATAATAATTATATAATTACATAACAATTATTTATCTGATGATATAATAATTATATAATATTATATAATTATTATATGCTTATATAATATATAATAGGCTAT
>VZRH01005463.1:69869-87355 GCA_013397555.1 Urocynchramus pylzowi | reverse complement strand
TATAATATAATTAATATATTTAATTATAACATTAATATATCAGTAACATATATTAATAAGTAATATCATTAATATAGTAATAATAGTATAAATATTATTATATAGTCAGGTAATAATATTAATATATTATATAATAATATAATAATACAATAATACAATAGTAGAATAATATACTAATATAATAAACCATAAATAATAAATAATAAGAAATAATTATNGGCTGCTCCTGTTGCTCCAGGTGCCCGGGGCACACCTGAGCTGGGCCGGGTGCCTGCTGCCAGCTGGGCAGTAGTGACCCACTGGGCACGGGCTGGGAGGCTTCTGCTGCCCCCCAGTTCCTGTGGAAGCACCAAGGGAAATTTAAGAGCGGCAAAGGGCGGCGTGGTGGCTCCACAGCACCCAGTTCTCAGAGTTTTCAGCTCTTTGTGAGCAGCCCTGAGTTAAATTTCCCCCTCATTTTGGGCCTTTTCTCTATTTTAGATTATTATTAATCATAATAAAAATAATAATAACAAACAACTAATAATTATATTATTATGAAATAATTATTGTATATAATATAATTTATATGACTATTGTATTCGATATATAATAATAATTATATAATTNATAATAAACCATAAATAATAAATAATAAGAAATAATTATTACTGCCTCTGCTCTAGCCCAGAGCTGGTTACTAAAGCAATTATTCACCAACTCCAGTGTCCTACATGGTGCCCCTGCTCAAAGCTGGCATGGAGATGAAGGTGAAGAAGCCAAAAAATAAGCTAAAAAACTTGGAAAGCTGTAAAAACTGCCTGCCTCGAGGCCAGGAAGTTAAAACAGCAACCAGGGATGGCACAAAAAGAGAATTCAGAGCAAAATCACCTCGTCCAGCAGGCACAGAGGGTACTAAAGGGAAACCTTTTTCCCATTTCCCATCTCTGGGATACCTCACTGATCTGGTGGACTCTATGGGAGTGGTGACCAACAAATTCAGCTCATTGAAATTAAATCATCATAACATTGATCACTGCAGTCATTCCCTGAGATTCTAGAGCAGTTTAAGAATCTTTGCTGGACAGCAGAGGAGTTGATGGACAGAACTTTGGGAGGGGCTAAAGGGTTGAAAGGCAAAACCTTCATTATGTGGGTGAGCACATGGTGGGGAAAATCCTCTGCTCCCAGCACTGTAATGTTTCTCCATTCAGTCTGCTTTTGTATTTTTAATAATAACAATAACAATAATAATAAAAAAATAAATAAATCATAAATAATCTTAATAATAAACCTTTAAATAAAGGTTTAATAAACCTTTTAAATTCTTGAGCATAATTTTTGTCACAGCCACGTACCTCTGGCACAGACAAAGCCTGCAGGGCAGGGCTCACACTGGGACTTGTCAAAGAGGTCCAAGTGGTTGCCAACAGTTCCTGGAGGACAGGCATTGCTGGGGGCATGGGGGCTGGCTGAGCCCGTGGGGCACACGTACCTGAAACACAGCACAGCACCTGGCACGGGGGTGTGGATGCCAGGGGAAGGCAAACTCTGTGCCCTGCAAAAATATTGGGGTGAAGCAGCCGAAAGGTAGCTGACGTGGCTGACAGCAACAGGACTGAGCAGCAATAATGCACAATTAAAATGGAACTCTGTGAGTGGAGCGGTTGTGGGAGGCATTTTAAACCAAAAGTGCCATGGGGTGTGTGGCCTGGCTTCATTCTTGGCTGTTTTCACCTAATTTGTGGAACCTTCCACCAGGACAGTCTGTGTCACACTGATTGACCAGAGAGTGCAGTGAAACCTTGGCACAGGGCAAGAAGCCACCTGCACCTGATGGTGATTTCAGGGTGCTCTTCTGAAATCTGGGCCAACCATTCCACTCTCAGGGGCTCTTTCAGCTAATTCTAATTCTCTTCACTCCCTTCCATCAGCTGGGAATGGGGAGAAATCTTCCCCAGATTTCTGAGGGGTGAAGCTGCTGTGGGTTCCTGGGGCTGGGCTGGCCTGGGGGGTTTGAGAACTCCTCTGCTGGCAGGAAAGAACAACCCTTGGAGGCAGCAGCTGCACAAAACTGCCCGTCAGGAGGAGTTCAGGGAGGAAAACAGGAGGACAAAGGGATTCCCTTTGGGAGCAGACCCACCAGGAGGAGTTCAGGGAGGAAAACAGGAGGACAGAACAATTCCCTTTGGGAGCAGACCCACCAGCAGGGCCTGAAGGAGGTTTTGGAGGCCACCACCCAAGGGAAAACAGCTCTGAAGGCTGCCAAAATATTCCTGGTGCAAGGAGACAGCAACACCTCTGTGCTGTGTGAGCTGAGGGAAAGGCAAGCAGGAAAAAGCAGAAAAAACTGCTCAGAGCAAAAGCTGTGGAGGTGAAATGCCTGCACAGACATGAAGTGGGCAGAAAATAATCCAGGCTTACCCTGCTGAGCACTCAGAGTCAGGCTGGGCCAGGCCAGCCTGGGTGCAAGCCCTCCCTGCTGGGCAGGCTCTGCAGTCAGCAGCCTCGTCCTGTCCTGGCAGAGGGTTGTGTGTCCCTGGCTGGCAGGGCACTGGGAAACTGGCTCCAGCAGGGCAGAAATACCCAGCAGGGCACTTCAAACACAAGCCAGCTCCTAAAGAGAGAGAAATTTGACATCAGAAAGGGATTGTGACCTGCTGAGGTCAAAATATTTCACCTCTGCTTCCAGCCACAACAAGGAAATTTGATGGAGGTTCATCCACACACGGAATAAAGTTCCTGCAAAGCCAGGAGGTGGTGGTGTTGGATTAGCTGAATTTAGTCCTGGAAGCACTAAAGCCCTGTGCTCTGTGCTGCTGTGATAAGAACAGAGGTGTTAAAAACCACACAAACTCATTAGCCTGAACACAGCCGCTGGTGCAGGTACAGATAATAATCACCATGCCTGGGGCTCAGCTGGGAGAGAGCCTGGGGTTTCCAGGAAAACCGGGCTGATTCCATGCCTGAGTTCGGGGAGATGAAGGGGTTTTGCAGGCTGGAGATAAACTCAGTGCAAAGCTGCTCGGATGACGAGCAGCCTGAGCTGTGATCATCCCTAAAATCCCGTGTGTTAAACAAAAGATGCTCGTGTTGCAACCGAAAGCAAGATCAATATGTAATAAAGCAACGATCCCTGGCTGCTGTTAGCGTGTTTAGAAAGTGCATTTCATTACAAAACCTTCCCAAATAAACACAAATTCAGCCCAGGAGTGGCTGCTCTCCCCCTGAGCCAGGCCTTTCTAAAGCAATTCCAGAGGAAGGGAAAATGCTGAGGATGGAGAACTGCCAGGGTGGACACTGCTCCAAACCTGAGTTTGTCAAAACTCAGTCATGCCCTGGTGTGTGTGTGTGTGCCTCTGCAGGCTGCAGCAGAGCCTTACAGCCCCCCAAAAATATCAGGATTCATTAAAATCCAGGCTTCCCCCTCCACAGATTGAAGGCACAGGGCCAGGATGGGATTCCTCAGGGTGCAAAGTGAGTTTTGGGGTCATCTCCCCCTCTGCCTTCCACCCTGTCACCCCTCAGAGAAATCTCATTATTTCCTCCTTACATTTATACCACACAGGTGGGAAAACCTCAGCAGGATGAAATCTGAATTTCTCCAGACTCATGGAGCTGTGGTACCCACTCAAAACTCAGCCTTAAGCTGACAAAAGCTTCCTGATGTGGATCTGCACCCCTAGCAAATCCAGCAGGACAATGATTTTACAGAACCACGTGGGTATAGGAGCAGAAAAATCCCAATTCTTGCCTGACTTTCTGGAGATGATGGAATTCAGAACAGATTAAACTGTGTGGCTGCCTGGACATTTCATGAGATCAGTGAGGGAACAGATTTGCAGCAGAGAATCCCAGCATGGTTTGGGTTGGAAAGGACCAAGCTGCACCAAGGGAAATACAGGCTGGATATTGGGAAAAAGTTTTTTACAGAAAGGGTGATAAAGTTCTGGAATGGCTGCCTGGGGAGGTGGTGGAGTCACCATCCCTGGGTGTGTTTAACCAGCCTGGATGTGGCACTGGGTGCCAGGGTTTAGTTGAGGTGTTGGGGCTGGGTTGGACTCGATGATCTTGAAGGTCTCTTCCAATCTGGGGATTCTGTGATTCTGTGAATTCTGTGTCCCTAAATCCCATCATCTCCCACCCCTGCCATGGGCAGGGACATTTCCACCACCCCAGGCTGCTCCAGCCTGACCCTGGACACTCCCAGGGCAGCCACAGCTCCTCTGGCCAATCTAAGCCTGTTATCTCTGACAATCTAAGCTGTTATCTGTTCTGCAGGACCAGGCTGGACCTGCTGCTGTGCACTAAACGTGACATGAAACATTCAAAGTGGAAAACAAGTTTGTCACTCTTGACACACAGCAGTGCAGGGGGTGAGCACAGTGAGACCATCAGGGCAGTGTATTTGGAATATCCTGAGGCTTCTCAGAGCTCATCCCTGTATCCTGTGGCATCAGCAACTATCCTGCCTTTCCAAGTGTTCCTTAGGAGAGATGACAACATCATTATACAAAGCACAGCACAACAGCTTACATTATTAAACCCAAAGAGTTTTTAAACTCTAATTTACTCTGCAGCTCCTACAATGATTTTGTTTTCAGATGCCACCGGCCCTGTCTGTTGAATTTGGCTGTCCTGATGAGATGTGAGGTTTGCTCCTTGCTGCACCACGGAAATGCACTCCTGGTTTTAATTCCAGGAGTGGGTGGAAGGCAGCAATTTCCTGGACTTGCCTTTTGAGCAAAGAAAAATCATTCAACAGTCAAGACAGTTTAGCAGCTGAGTCATTTGCTGGAAAAGAAATGCTCAGATAGACAAAGGTATGGCTTGATCTGAGGGAGATAATTATTTTCTTAGCACACGAGGGGAAGAACCCAAGAGATGCAAAGGGAGACCGAGCACCTGAACTCCAGGTTTGTGCCCCTGGCTGGGATTTGTGACCCTGGATAAAACATTCTGGACTTGGGCTAAGGTTTACTTTGGTGGATTGAGCTCATTCCCTGAATCTGTCTCTATTCTCCTATTTGTACAGTGCTTTTAAGGGCAGAAAGGGATTTTTATACCTTTGTGAGAGACACTGAGATGCTCTGAAATGCTCAAACCCAGGCAGAGAGAGCCTCAGCCAGGTGTGGTAATAAAGCCAGGGCTCCCTTTCCATGCCTAAGCAAAGATTTGGTACCAGAAAAACCAACAAACCTCCGTTTTTCTGCCTTTTAAACCTAATTTCACCATAACTAAACTAAAATCTCATTGCTTTCCCCACATTTCCCAGTCATTAGGGTGACTCAGTGCTGTGTGTACAAAACAAAGTTTTACTGGCTTAGAAAACCAAAGCAAAACAAAAATATTTAGAAGGAAGCAGCACAGCTGGAAATCTAGGGAAGCCTTGTGCTGCTGCCTTGCAGCACTTAGAACATTACAAACATTACAAACTCCTTCATCTTCTTGGCATTTTTAAATTTAAGGGCAGGGCCTCAGCAGCTTCTGAAGGCAGAAATTCCAGTGCTTTTTTGGCTGTTACAATACAGAAGTTTTCCCTGATTTGTAACCTCATTTCCCCTGGATGCAAGAATGGGATGAGGATTGTTGTGAGTATTCAAACACAAATTTAAAAACCTTTCCCAAAGGAAAGGGGGATGCTCAGCTTTCATTGTGCTCCTCCTCTGATCCCACTCAGGTGACAGCTTGGAAAGGAGTCTGAGTGAGGAGGCTGTGCTGGAAAAGTTCTCTAAGAGTGTTAAAAAAGTGCCTCCCATGCAAAGCTACAATTAAATGAGTTTAAAAACAGAAAGTTTCTGAGTTTTTCATCACAACTGACCTGCTGGGTGACCTTAGCAGGCCCAAAATTAGAATTTGAGGACACAGACCTGGCAAGCACAAGGAGCTGCTGCTGGCTCTGGGAACTCCCTCCTTGGGCTTGAAGCTCCCAGCTGGGCACAGAGGGACCTCGAGGCCATCAGGACAGAAGTGACCTGGAGAGAATTAAAAAAAATCCCAACATTCTGGGCTGCTCTGGCTCCACCTGCCTAAAAATCTTTCTTCCTGAGCTGGCAGAGGAAATTCAAACATCTAACATAAAACAGCATTTTTAAATTCAAAACATACAATGACATTTCTGGCTAAATTAGTTTTATTAGCACGGTTAGAGTTAATTGTTCTCTCTTTCTACTCCAATTTTTCTGCTGTCTCCAAGATCATGGAGATTAAAGATCAGCTGAGGTGTTCCTAATATTTTCCCAAGCACCACATTCCTCTCCCCAGTTCCATACATGATCTTTCACTTAAAATCCTGCTGCCAGTTATGCACTGAGACAAAAAGCTGACATCCCCCTAGAATTAATTGCTCTTCCCAATCAAGGTTTTGCAGAACCTGATCATCAAATGGTTTCCTAAACTCCAGATGGATATTTGAAGAGCAGAAAGAAAAAAAAAAAGGCAGGATTAACTGAGCCACTGCTATGCTGAAACCCATTGCTGTGCACTTCTCTCATGCAGGCAACACTAAATACAGATTATGAGTCATTAAAATCAGTCAAAGTGTGGAAAAGAACATGGGAATCTCAGGCTGCTGATGGAATCCCAACTTCTTATCACCTCAGGGCTTTGGGATTGCTCTGGGGGGCTTGGATTTAGCAACACTGAATTCCAGCATGGGATAGTCTGTGTTTGTGCTGAGCCCCAGGCACTGGAAATAACAGAAATCCTGTTCCTATTCCCTTCCCTCTATTTTATAACTGAGCTGATGAGATCCTGATCTCTTTAGCTCTCCCTTTCACCCTTCTCCTGGACAGCAGGGGAGGTACCCAGAGCACAGGAATTCATTATTTAATAGGAGGGTTCTAATTACAGACGTCAGAATTGAGTTACTGAGCTTGGTCATTCTGCAGGAGGCACCTGGAGGTGCTGATGGAATCATCTCCTGAGGCAAGCCAGGGCTTGGAGGAGAGGGAAAACCATGGAAGGGCCTTGGATTGCCAGCTGCTGCTCCTTCTAGAAGCTGACAGCTGCACCCCACTGCCCACCAGGCCTCTCCTCCAGGGCTCAGGCGGGCTGGGAAATAGGGATTGAAGCTGAGGGTGTGTGGAGGGAATGGTTGGTGCTGCTGCTGATCCCCTCAGCCCCAAACTGCCCTGGCCAGGGGCTGTATTGAAGGATAGGACAGGGTTTATGTGGCGGCTTGGGGGGATAATTCACAGGAAACAAGCACAAAGAATAAGCTCATCTTGGACTACCAAATCCTCACTGGGCTTATGCTCATTGTCTGGGACATGCCAGGAGTTTAATTCTGCATAAAAATCTCTTTTTATAGGGAAACTATGGCCCATGGCCATTCAGTACTGGAAAGTTTCTCCCTCCCCCTCACTGAAGAGTCAGAATTTCAAAAGGCAATGGTTCTGCAACAAAGCCTTCTCAGCCTATTCCCCTGCTGCCTCATTCTGCATCTCAGTGACACCCTCAACAACACACAGCAATTTCCTAAACACGGGCTTGTTTGGGTTTCTTTGAGTGTCAAGCAGAAAGGGAAATTAAGTAAGAAAATGTTCAGTGTTCCCCTCTTTGGTTCCTGATGCCTACAGCTCCCACAGTAAATGGGACCTGTGATAGCCAGTGAATCAAGGCCCGGAGTGGAGGCAGCTCTGACTGTACGTAAATCAATTTTACAGATGATCAGTTAAGAATCAGAGAGTCAGAGCTCTGCTTTCTGTGTGAGAAGAGAACCCAAAGGCTTCTCTTGTTGCTCAGCAACATTTGCATACTCTGGTTTCCATCCCAGAGCTGCCTCAGCTGCAACTCTCTCATAAACTCCCAAACCAGCTGTGATCCTTGGAGTCCTCTCACTTTCATTTCTGCCCTTCATGAGCTTTTTGGAGCAGCAGCTGCTTTGTCTCAGGAACTATTATTTTATTATTTATTATAATATTGTCAATTTAATAACATTATTTCATAATTTTAATTATTATTAATATTTTATTATTTTTATATTATTTTAAATTTTTATGCAATTTTAACCTCCAGTTTTACCATAGCATCAGGATCAGTTTTACCAGCCTCCCTAAATTCTGTGTTTTAATGAGCACAGAAGAACCCTTTGAGATGTATTTACCTGCTGGGCAGGGCTGGCAGGGCCTGGTGTCCTCAGCTGGGAGGGAAGCAGGAGTGCAGGGGACACAGAGGGTGCGAGTGGGGTTGGGCTGCTGACCTGCTGAACAGTGCTGAGGGGAAAACCACAAATTTACAGCAGAAAAAGGTCTAATTTGGACCCAAAAGCAATGTCCCAGAGAGGCCTGAGCCAGGAAAAACCCCATTACTGCATTCTTTCTTCTCTGCCCTGCACTGCTTCAACTCTATTCTCTGATGACAATTTCTAGATGCAAAGATGGTACCTTAGCCTCCAAGTTTGAGTGCTCATCTGAGAGTTTTCATGGTGGCAGAAAAGCTGAGCTCTAACATTGCCAGAATTAAATGAAAAGTACTTATTTCTTTTAATAGATGGATATTTGTGTCAGGAAAAGGTTCATTCCCCACAGGGTGCTGGGCCTGCCCAGGGAATGGGCATGGCCCTGAGGCTGCCAGAGCTCCAGGAGCCCTTGGACACCATTCCAGGGATGCTCAGGCTGGGATTTGGGGTGTCCTGTCCAGGGCCAAGGGTTGAATTGATGATCCCTGTGGGTCCCAGAGCTCCAGGAGCCTTTGGACACCACTCCAGGGCTGCTCAGGCTGGGATCTGGGGTGTCTGTGCAGGGCCAAGGGTTGAACTGATGATCCTGATGGGCCTACTCCAGCTCAGGATATCCTGTGACTCTCTTAGATCTCCATCACAAAACGCTCCGAATGCTTCTCTTTGATGAATCAAGATCCACATCCTACTACAAAACCAGGGAATTCCCTTTCCTGACAGGGCCCTCCTGTGTGCCCAGAGGCAGGTGAGGGTGCCCTTGGGGGGGGAGTTTGTCCTGCTGTACCTGTGTGCTCCGTCCATCAGGGCACTCCTCGCAGCCCAGCTGGCCCTCTGGCGAGTGCTGGCCGGGCCCACAGCTCCTCTGGGAGCCCGTGCCTGGATCGCAGGAGAAGCCCTGGGGACACGGCCGGCAGCCAGCCCTGCTCTCCAGGCTGAGGTAGCCCTGGGGACAGACCTGCAGGGACACAGCACAGCCACAGAAACACTGATTTTTCACACATTGTTTTAGGTTACAAGATGAGGNTGGATATCCTGCTCAGGATATCCTGTGACTCTCTTAGATCTCCATCACAAAACGCTCCGAATGCTTCTCTTTGATGAATCAAGATCCACATCCTACTACAAAACCAGGGAATTCCCTTTCCTGACAGGGCCCTCCTGTGTGCCCAGAGGCAGGTGAGGGTGCCCTTGGGGGGGGAGTTTGTCCTGCTGTACCTGTGTGCTCCGTCCATCAGGGCACTCCTCGCAGCCCAGCTGGCCCTCTGGCGAGTGCTGGCCGGGCCCACAGCTCCTCTGGGAGCCCGTGCCTGGATCACAGGAGTAGCCCTGGGGACACGGCCGGCAGCCAGCCCTGCTCTCCATGCTGAGGGCTGGATATCCTGCTCAGGATATCCTGTGACTCTCTTAGATCTCCATCACAAAACGCTCCGAATGCTTCTCTTTGATGAATCAAGATCCACATCCTACTACAAAACCAGGGAATTCCCTTTCCTGACAGGGCCCTCCTGTGTGCCCAGAGGCAGGTGAGGGTGCCCTTGGGGGGAGAGTTTGTCCTGCTGTACCTGTGTGCTCCGTCCATCGGGGCAGACGAGCCCCTCAGGGCACTCCCCGCAGCCCAGCTGGCCCTCTGGCGAGTGCTGGCCGGGCCCACAGCTCCTCTGGGAGCCCATGCCTGGATCACAGGAGTAGCCCTGGGGACACGGCCGGCAGCCAGCCCTGCTCTCCAGGCTGAGGTAGCCCTGGGGACAGACCTGCAGGGACACAGCACAGCCACAGAAACACTGATTTTTCACACATTGTTTTAGGTTACAAGATGAGGCCGGGGTGTGTGTTCTGTTCCCATCTGTCTGAGCTGGGGCAGGAATCTGCTGTTCACTGGGCAGTTTGCTTTATCTCTCCCACATCCAATCCTCCCTCCAGGAGATCTCTGCTGTTCATGGGCCATTAATCATTAATTATCTTCAGTTCATGGCCACTGAGTGTCCCTGCATGGCTGATCAAATTCCATCATCCCATGGGAGAGGCTCTGCCCAGGGGAGGAGCCAAGCATTCCTACCTGGATCCAATCTGCCCTTGGGAACACCCCAGCAGCCTTTGCCCCCTGCATTCCCAGAGGAGCAGCTTTCTGCTCCCCTGCATTCCCAGAGGGAGCCCAGGCCCATCTCCAGCAGCCCTGGAGCTCCAGAGGAAAACTCCCCCCTTGTCCAGGATCCCTGCTCCAGCAGAGCCACAGCTGGCACTGCAGGAGGGCTGAGCCACCCTGGGATGGCCCTGCTGCCACCACCCTGACCCACAGCGTGCCAGGGCCTGCTCTGACTCTCTCAGTGATGTTTTGTATTACTGCTTTTTTATTTTTATATTTTATTTTAATTTTATTTTTTTCTTAATAAAGAACTGTCATTCCTATTCCCATATCTTTCTATGACAGCCCCTTAATTTCAAAATTTTAATAATTCAGAGGGAGGAGGTTTACATTTTCTGTTTCAAGGGAGGCTCCTGCCTTCCTTAGCAGACACCTGGCTTTTCAAACCAAGACACACAAATAATGCAAAGAAGCAGCTCCAGAGATCCCTGGTGCCAGAAGGGATCTTGGATCATTCTCATCCTCTCTGCACTCCTGAGTTTCCCACAGGAACTTTTTCCATTGGCACCTTGCTGGATACCTGGAAGGACAACCTGTTTTCTCTGAGCCCAAAAGTGCAGGGATTTCCTGAAAAACTTCAAAGCAGCCTGCAAAAATCTGAGGAGAAGCCTGAGATCGGATGGTTCAAAATTCATGGGAGTAGAGGCAAGAAGACCTTTACTTGCTTGCTCTCTTCAGCTCACCTGGCAGGCTGAGAGGTTTCCCTGAGCAGTCAGTTCATTGGCAGTTCCCAGTGGGCATTTCCTTGGAGCTGCTTGGCCTCCAGGGCAGCTGGATCCAAAAGAATGAAGTTATAAAATTAAATTCTTTAATTCCTTTGGAATTCCATCCCCAGTCAGCCATTGTGTAAATACAGGAACATCTCCCTTTGCCCACTGCTCAAAAAAAAAAAGTGGTTTTTGGCCACAGAACTATGGATTTTAACCCAAATATAGTGGTTTTCCTGCTCAGCTGATTATTCACATACTAAAAAAATTACATTATGTGGGGATTTTTTTTTGTGCCTCACATCCAGCCCTGCATTCTAACCATCAGAATATTCAGAATGTCAGAGCCCTGAGTGTTTAAATCTCTTTTTTCAGGGAACTTACTAGAACCCTGCTGGGCACTCCAGGCAGTTGCCAGCTGTGTAATAATAGCCCTGCCTGCAGTCTATGAGGCAGTGGCTCTGGCAGTCCAGGCTGCAGTCAGCTGAGAGGGAAGAGACCCCTGAAAGGAAAAAAAAAATCAAATAAATTTAAGGTGTAATTAACAAATATTCAAGATTCCAAGCTAATCAGCCACTTATTATTACACCATGATGCAATATCACTGCCTGCTATCACACTCAGCCTGAAGTGTTGAGGGCTAAAATTAAGAAAAATTTCAAATCTGCTCCTTTAAGATTTCTAAGTAAATTTTCTAAGCACAAAATCCTGGGGGAAAGCCCAGTTTCAGATGGTTTATCAAACTAAACCATTCACCTCTGGAATAGGCAGCAGGGAACCTTTTCCATGCCTTTCTCAGCATTAAGAAAGTTCTTGTTTTTTTGTTTGCCAGGAAGTTGAAACCCTCAGTTTTCAGATGGAAAGAGCCAAGGTATAAAGGAGGTGCTGTGTATTTTGTAATTTCAGAATTTCATAATTTCAACCAAATACTGCTTTTTCTTCTCTATTTCAGCTGTTCAGTGCACACAGTAAAGGCAAATTTACCCATCTCTCTTCAAGAAATCTCCTGACATCACATCCTATGAGAGGAAGGTGGTAAATTCTTAACAAAGAGGAAGCCACCTGAAAGCTGAATTTAAAAATTTGAACTCTCCAATTTGAATATCTAACTAACTAATATTTTTATTTGAATAATATTATACCAATTATTATTATTATATTATTTATAAAATTATTATTATTTGAATACTAACTAACTGATTTGAATATCTCCCTTTTTGCATTTCTTATGATCAGATTTAGATTTTCTCATGCCTCTGTCCCAATTAATTACTTTGGATTTTAAAAGTGAGTCTCACCATGAGGATTTCAGAGGAAGTTCCTCACAAGGAGCCAAACCTGAGTGTGCAGGGTGGGGAGGAAAGTTCCAGGAATTTCCCCCCTTTGTTTCATCCTGAAAAAAGCACCTTGGGATTCTTGTCAGCACACTGACATTTTCATGCTTTTTTTTCCTCTATTTAGAAAATTAAAGCTCCTTGGTGAAAGCTGATCTGTCTTCTCTCCTGACTGAATTTCTAAAAAGATTGTGCAGCCCTACTTTATGAGCAAAATGGGCTAAAAACTGCCATCTTTAATGTTGTCTAGCTTTGAGAAGGAAACAGCATCACCAACAATTAAAAACAAAGACAGAACAAAACAAAACAAAAAAAACCAAACAAAGCAAACAAAAAATCCCAAAACCAAAAGAAAAACAACAACAACACCAAACCAACAAAAAAACCACAAACAAACCCAAAGAAACAAATAAAAAAACACATACACACACAAAAAATCTAAAAAACCCCCAAAACAACAACAACAAAACAACACCCCCCAAAAAAAAACCCCCAAACACCTAATTTAAAAAGAAAAAAAAAAACCAGAAAAACAAATAAAAAATGAAGTTTGCTTGTACAAAAGTCACCCTCTCACCTCTGAGGAAGGTCCTCAGGCTGCAGAACAAAACCAGCCAACTCAAAGCCTGAGCCATGGGAGCTTGTGAGCAGTTCCCAACAAGAAGAAAAGCTCAGAGCTTCTGATTCAAATGTTTCTTGAGCACCTGGTGCTGCCTTTGTTGAGGCTCAGGGTAACCCAAGCCCTTCCAGGTAATCACTTTCCAACTGAGCCTGAATGAAATGGAAACTGAGCTGCAGAAAGAGGAGCTGGACAAAGAGTTCATCCCAGGGGAGCTCCCTGCAGCCCTGCTGAGGCTGAAATGTGAGAAAATGCCTTTAAATGGGAGATAATGCACACCCTTGGAGCATCACAAGGAAAATTGGAAGTACACTTGTCACCATCTCACAGATCTGTGTGGCTGCCCAAAATCACCCTGAGGAAAGGGCCCTGCAGGGTCACAAATGTCTTCTTTTCCTTCAGCACCCAGGTGAAGCATTCCAGGTGAAGCATTCCAGGTGAAACAATCCAGGTGAAGCATTCCAGGTGAAACATTTCAAGGTGAAGCCTTCCAGGTGAAGCATTCCAGGTGAAGCATTCCAGGTGAAGCATTCCCTATTTGCCAGCAGTTTGTTCTGCAGTTTGAGGTTGTTGCTGGAAGCTGAAGGCCCAGATGAGCTCTTATCAAAGCAGGATTCTCCCCTGGAGTGTTCACTATCCACTCATTTTTCCCTTTCCAAGGTAACTCCTCGATGATGCTGGGCACTGGGGAGGAAGAAGCTCTTCCAAGTTTCATGGAATCCTAGAATGGTTTGGGTTGGAAGGGAAGTCAAAGATCAGTTCCACCCCTTGCCATGATCTCCCACTGTCCCAGGTTGCTCCAAGCCCTGTCCAGCCTCGCCTTGGACACTTCCAGGGATCCACATCTTCTCTGGCAATTCCATCCCAGCCCCTCACCACACTCACAGAGAGGAATTTCTTCCCAATATCTCATCTAAACCTTCTCCCTTTCAGTCTCAAGCCATTCCCTTTTGTCTGGTGACTTCTGGAAGGGAGCTGAGGACAACTTCAGTGACAGCAAAAAGCTGGAAGGGCTGCCCTGCCACACACACAGAAGGAATTTCACTCCAGGGCTGCCTGACTTCACTTCCTGAACAAAGACCTTTAGAATTTGGACCAAAACATGAATTGTGCATTATCCTTGAATTGTCCAAGTCCCCTCATGCAGGTAATGGAGAACATTTCCAGGCAGGAGGGAGGAGAAGCTCTGACCATGTCTACACAGAGGCCTCACATCTCTCTTCCCACCCAGCAAAGCACCATCTATTGCACTTTTAAAAGTCTTCAATTCAACTCCTCCAGTAGAACTCAGATGTGTCTTTCCTTCCTATTGTACAACTATTCCTGAAAATCTCTGCAATTATCCTATATTACAGGCAAGAATTGCCAATTAAAACCTAATCAACACAGTGTAAAGGCAGGCACCAGGCCAAGTGCTTCTAATTTTCTTCTCATTTTCGACCTGCTTCTCCCTTGTACTTCAGAAAGTTGAGAAGAGATGGAAGATGCAATAGGAGGCAGAAGAGATAAGAGGAAGGCTTTGATTCACTTTGTCTGGTTTCCAGTTCCCCAATTAACTACGGAATACTCAGATTTATGCAGAGATAGCTCAGGGGTCAGATTCCCTCCTGTTGCACTGCAGAATTCTCAGATCTGTGCAGAGATAATTCACAGGTCAAATTCCCTCCCATGGCAGGTGCTGGAGCATGGGGAAGGGTCAGCTGTTTAATTGTGGTCCCCTTTGAGGGATGAAACGCTGATTTGTCCTTCCTCTGATCAGCCCCTGGTGCTCTGACTTGCTGCATGTCACACCCTTAGCTGGGATAGCACCCCTGAGAATTCCCAATTCCCAGCACAAAACCTCTCAAAGCAGGTCCTGATCCACTTCATCCACACCCATTTTGAACCTTCCCACTTCCACTGCAGTCAGCAGCAAGGAAAACCTGCCCTGATTGCTTCTCCTCAAGCACAGAATCCAAGCCCTGTGAGGCAGCCGCGACCTGGGACTCACTCCAGGATTTTGGGATTTGCTTCCCCCCAGCAGCAGCAGCACTCATCCCAAACATCCCCAAACCCCTCCACTCCACGCTGAGCTCTCTCTTCCTGGCTATAAAGAAAAGCTGCTCTGATTTCATCCTCTTCTGTCAGCAAACAAATGGACACAGATTGAATTATAAATCAATCCACAGGCATGGCAGTGTGGCTCCAGCAAGGAAAATAAATAGGAATGTCTTCTTCTCCATTCAGGTGTTGGAGGATGACCAAGATTCAGCATATTCATCCCTCTAGGATACAAATAGCTCAGCTTCCAGCACTGGCACACTCATCTCTCCTCTGATATTGCTCCTGCCACCCTGGCTGTGTCTGGAAAACTCTGACTTCTCCTGAACTCTTTGGTCAATCCTAAAGAAACCACTTCAGCCCTGAAATATTTGGAGTCCTTCACCATTTTTCTCGATTTGACCCCCAAAAACTCATTCTGCTCAGCTCAGTGGCACCTCCCATCTGTGGAATCAGCAGCACTACAAGGGCAAGAGTTCCTCAGAGAAAGAATTTTGGGTGTGAACACACTGGAAGGGACAGGAATGACCTGAAACCTCACAGGGAGCTCCAATCACTCATCCTGAAATTGGTTTCCATTTCCACACAGGCAATTTTCCTCAGCCATCAAACCTGATAAAATATCCCTTTCCTAAATGAAAAATATGCAAATTCCCCAAATTGCACATCTCATTTCACCCACAGTGAGTGAGGAGGTGAAAAGGGGAAATGGGGAAAGGACAGAGCTCAAAGCTGGGGGAAAAGCAGGAGCTGGAAATCACATTGGGAGTTATTTGTTACTTATTTGTATAGATAGAAATTTCAGTACCACCAACAGCTCATAGAGGTTTCAAAACAAGAGGAAAAATCTGTGATTTGGAATCCAAACTTCTTGTACAGCAGCAGGAAGGACATTTCTATTTCAAGCCACCCCTCTGTTTGATAAAATTACAGGAATGGAAGTGATGGGTGAGGGTGGAGCATCCTCTCCTGTGCTTCCTTCTCCCTTTTCCTCCTTTTTTTATTCTTTTTATTACACAGATAGAATTCTGTGGATTAATACATTGAAATTCCCTTTTAAGGCTGCAAAGTCAGGGCTACATCTTTCCTGCAGGCATTTGTATAAATACACATCCCCCCATTAAAAATAAATCTGCTAGCTAATGACACTTATAAAATACATTGATAATCCACTGTGGGATTTTGGGCAGCTCCAGTGCTTCCCATATGTTCATCCCAATGACCTGGAGAGAAAAAAATATGAGCAAATATCACAAAATAACACCACTTACCAATACAAAAACCCTCCAGATTTACTGAGAGGTGCTGCAGTGATACAGAGGCCACTTTGCTGTTGGGCAGTCCTAGGGTAAGTTTGGAAAAGAGGAAAAAAAAAATAGCAGATTTAACATGGAAAAAAAAAATCAGGGATGTTTTTGGTTGGAAAAGACCTGAGAGATCATTTGGTTGCAAACCCTTGACCTGAGGGTGGCATGAGCAGGATGCCAACACATGCCCAAGATGTAACTGGAAGTTTTTCCCCTTCTGGAATAAATTGCAGCAGTGTAAAATCACAGCACAGCTTTATTATTCATGTTAAACTCCATCTTTACTAAGCTTGCACAGTTAAATACTGAATTTACAAAGGCAATAAGTGATGTAGAGGAAAAATTGAATGGTGTAACACAGAAAATCAGAGCTTCAGGAAAATTTAGATGAAGATGAAGCAGAACTTTCCCAGACATCTCCAGCAGCACAGCATGGAAAGCTGATGGAAATGGGGAGTGAAAGGCAGCAGGAGGGGAGACAAAAAAACAAGGGGGGAATTGTAGATCCAGAGAATCCAACAGCAAAACATTCCTGGATTTCCAAAGGGCTAAGACTTGACACAACACTGATATAACCTATGCCAGATGTATTTACAATGAACTCATCTTTGACAGAGGGTGGTGGAAAACACAACAAATAAAACTGGCTGTACTACCAAACCCTCCCAGCCCTGAAATGCAGTGTGGCAGAGGCAGCACAGACAGACAGACAGACAGACATAGTAATCATGGACAGACAGAGGCACTCCCTGTGAGAGTAAGGCTGGGGAGAGCTGTGTGAGTGTCTTAGGCTAGAAATTCAATATGTACCTGGGGCTGTGTATTCTGTCCCCACCTGTCAGAGCTGGGGCAGTTCTCTGCTGTTCACTGGGCAGTTTTTTCTTTATCTCTCCCACAGCCCATCCTCCCTCCAGGAGATCTCTGCTGTTCATGGGCCATTAATCATTAATTATCTTCAGTTCATGGCCAGTGAGTGTCCCTGCATGGCTGATCAAATTCCATCATCCCATGGGAGAGGCTCTGCCCAGGGGAGGAGCCAAGCATTCCTACCTGGATCCAATCTGCCCTTGGGAACACCCCAGCAGCCTTTGCCCCCTGCATTCCCAGAGGAGCAGCTTTCTGCTCCCCTGCATTCCCAGAGGGAGCCCAGGCCCATCTCCAGCAGCCCTGGAGCT
>VZRH01005463.1:48443-69759 GCA_013397555.1 Urocynchramus pylzowi | reverse complement strand
GGAGGGGATTTACATTTTCCATTTCAAGGGAGGCTCCTGCCTTCCTTAGCAGACACCTGGCTTTTCAAACCAAGACAGTGAGCCCCAGGTGCTCCCAGCTCCAGTGACAAATGCTGCTAAAAGCACTCATTAATCCCTCTCAGACAGGCAGCACTCCCTCAGTTTGCTTCACACCTGTTGATGGATCAATTCTGTCTCCTGCCCCGCTGCAAATCGAACTTTGTTAAACACTTCAAGTGCTGTTCATGATACCAGAGCATTTATCCCACTTGTCTCTGAGCAGGGGGAGCAGAAAATTCTTCTTTTATGAGATGGGAAGGACCAGACTGACCCTTCCTTGGTGCAGCCTCCCAGAACATTGGATTTTCCTCTGCTAAAGCTGAGACACAGCCCAGGGCTGTCCCTGGATGTTGTCACAGGGCAGGCAACACTTTCAGAATTTTATAAATCCCACTTCAACACAGGATGTATTTCTGTTGGTGCTGCCTGCACCCTAAGATTCAAGCAACATTTATTAAACTGACCATGTAATTATGCTGCAATAGTGAAAACTACACCAAGACACTGCTGAAAATCTCATATTTCTTCATGTTGTCCTTCATGAGCAGGGCAGGAAAATTCAGTCCCTTTTGATCCCTGCTGCCCATAACCCTTCACATCCTGTTGTGCCAGCAGCAATTATAATTCTTGTGTCTTCCAGCTCCTGAGTCTGATTGACATGCCTTGATTTGCTGTCAAAAAGCACATCTGGAATCCCCCGCCCAGCAGCTGGTGCTGCCCTCAGCTCCCACTGCTGGAAGGCTCAGGGGGAAGTGGCTTCATAAATATGGTTTGTGCATCACTGGAAAGTAAACAAACAGGCAAAAATGGATCATTTGTGTTGGGTCCCCACTACTGATGTTGAGTTCACCACTGGAGCAGGAGGATTGGATCATAAAATCTTCAAAAAAATAGAAACAGGGCCAGTGCTTCTCTCCCAAACTAAGCTGGTGCTGAAATAGCTGGAGGAAGCAAGAGTAATGTGCAGAGGGTTTGCCAAAGGGAGCGAGGGAGGCAATTTTTGGGCATGGAGAGGGATAAACAGGGCTGGCTCCAGCTCTGCTGTCTGCCAGGACAGTCCAGGCTGCAATGAGAGCAGCAGCACAGCAATATTTGGGAGATACAACCCAGGAATTTCTGCAGCTTCACGACAAAACCTCTCAGTCCCTGCTCAGGCTTTGTGGCCAGGTTTGGCTTCTCCCTGAGCAAGCTCCAAAGGGCCCAATCTGTGGGAAGTGGAAAGATAGAAACTTCTACAGATACAGGAGGGTTTGATCTGCAGCCTTGGAAGGAGCTTGGGTTGATGTAAAAATAAAGTACACAGACATTAGGTACAAAAAACATAAACTTATGTTTCTGTAGTTGTAAGTAAGAATATGCCTTAAGTGAGAAACTGTATTGAGTAAGATAGTGCAGGATGTATAGTACAGTAATGTGATTATATAGAGTAAGCTAAGAGTTTAGAAGTTATAATAGAAGCATATAAGAATCAGAGCATATATATACCTCACAGAGCATCGAGTCCAACCTTAAAACACAAAAAAACCTCACAACACCCAACAACTGGAGTCTGGATAACCCAGCCCTTTCCATTGCATGGATAAATTAGCACAAAATATGCAGAAATAATGTGCATAAAAATAAATTCATGAAATAAAAAAATATAAAAAAATAAAATGAAATAAACAAAATAGAAATAAAAAGAAAATAAAAATATAATAAATAAAATTAAATTTAAAATAAGAAAAATAAATAAAAATGTGCAGAAATATCACAAGTTTAAAGGCTGCAACCAGATGTGCTTTTGAGAGACCCTGCCCTGCATTTTATTGGCGAACCAAACTGCTGCCACAGCAGAAAAGCAAAGGTAGCTGCTGACTCCAACAAAATTGCACTTTAATTTCAAAGTGCCCTCCGCCACTGACATTATTTATTTGCCTCATTTCTTAATTAATAAAATCACAGGAGTAGGTAACAAAACAGAGGCATCAGCATAACCACCAGAGATTTAAATATTGCTTTGAGTGTGGCAACTGCCCCTTCCAAAAAGCCTCTTCTTGCAGGGGACAGAAAAGTTTAAAGCCTCGTACATCCTCTCAAACCCAGGATCAATTCTGTCAGCCAGCAGCAGCAGAAGTAACTCTTTTTAAGCCCTGCCAAGACCTTGCAGAAGATTTTAGCAGGGAAATTGGTCTGTGGCAGAAATCTCCAAGGCCAAGCTGGCAGCTTAAGAGGCAGAGTCTAGAAAGAGAAAAAGCCTGAAGTGAGTGCCAGCAATAGAATATGAAATGATTGAAAGGAGTTCTGGACAAGAGGAAAAAAAGGCTTTCAAAACATCAGGCTGGTAATTTATCAAAAGCTGCAAGTGTTAGATTGAGGGAGCTCACATAACCCATCAGAGGCACTTAATGATTGCTCCCTCTCTTCATCCCGAAGTCCTGACAAAGGAAATGTTTCCAGTGGAATGCTCAGATCCAGATGAAAGCACTGAGTAGCTCTGACAGGACAGGAGACATGAAACCAACGTGTCCATCCAGGAGGAAAAACTTCAGGCCAGCTGGATCCCATCAGGAATTCATTTGAAAGCTGAAGATATTAAATATTCTCACAATGTCTAACTGCAACTAAAGGCTATTTAATAAAACTGAATTCCTGTCAGGAAATGCTGCCTTTACAAGCCAATATGATCCAAATTTCAGGGTTTTGTGGCTTGGACATATTTTGCAGCCCTGAACAAAGCTGCTGGGATGTTTATTTATCCCTGGAAGTTTTACAGAGCCAGCATCATACAAGTACATTTTGAATTGATAAGAGCAAGGGAGGGAAAAAATCTTTAAATCCACATTCCCGATTTATTCTCCACAGCGTGCCCAAAAATCATTATTTCTCATTTCCAAGCTTAAACACTTGAACAGCCTCTTTATCTCACTTTTACCTGCTCCAAGAGTGTCAGGACACTTCAGCAATTATGAAAAAAGCTCTTGAAAACCTAAAGATTGGCCCAGTCATGCTGACTCCATTCTTCCAAGCATCTTTCAGATCCCTTTTTCCACTGCAATATCTTCTGTCAGCTGAGTTTCTGGAACTCACCCCTATTTCCAGGGGGAATTTTAGCACAGGCTCCAGGGCTGCATCCAGGGAACTGAAGAGATGAAACTTCTTTCCTCGCTGTAGAGAAATCTCTAAAGCTATTGTTAAAATCCCCTATTCCTTGGAACAAAGGCCATGCTCCATATAATGGTTTTTTTTCTGTGCTGGTGAGTCACTGTCGCTCAGCAAGCAGCACTAAAAAGTTCATTTAAGCTTTGCCTGAAAGTTCATTTAAGTTTTTTTTTCCTCAAAGATCCACTTTACAGGCTTAAAAAAAGGAAGAAATTTAAACAGGGGGCACATCTCCGAGTGGCAGCACTTCTAATGGAGAAAGTGGCTCTGGAAAATTCTGTCAAGTGAGACATGAAAAAAAAAAATCTCAGTTTCTAAAATCTGGTGCTTCTCACTCAACTTTTCTTACTTTATTTTTTTTTTTATTTTTTTTTTATTTTGGCAGAGGGAAAAATCAAGATCAGAGGGCAGGGTTCAGCATTTCAGCAGATTCTCAGAGCTGTTGTATTTATTTACAAACTCTCTTCTGTCACACACTGTATTCCCCACAAAAAAATCCTCATGAGTCAGGGCACCAAATGTGTTTTACACCTTTACCGAGGCATATTTGATGCAAATTCATGAAGGAAAAGCTTTTTGGGAGGTTTTATTCTGTGCTAACCAAGGTACACACCCAGCCCATCGGGCACCTGCAATATCCTGTGTAATTTAACAAATTTCCTCCTGGTTTGACTGGATTTGGCTTAAACAGAGAAAAGCAACCTGAGTTGAGTGGTTTCTGCTCCACAGTTACCTCCCAGAAGTGGCAGTGCCTTAGGATACAGCAGAAAAAGCTTTTCCAGATCCTCTTTTTAGTGCCTTGCCTAAGGCCAAAGAGAATTTAAAGCACAGCAGGGACCAGAGCCCCAGAATTCCCAAATTTAAGAGCCTCCTGCTCCACCTGAACAAAACATTTTCTGCAAGCTCCCAGGTCAAGCTGCTGTTTCACCACAGAACCTGAGATTCAAGCAGATATTTCCCCATTAACTCCTTCAGGAAAATCTATTTCCATTGAGCCAGTAAGTTTGATGGATTGTTGGTTATTTTTGGTAATAACTCTTTGTTGTTATTATAACGTCTCTGGTTATTCCCATCCCGTAAATTTGGATGGATTGTTGGTTATTCCCATCCAGCCAGAGTGTTTGGATGAATTTGGATGGATTGTTGGTTATTCCCATCCAGCCAGAGTGTTTGGATGAATTTGGATGGATTGTTGGTTATTACCATCCATTCAGTAAATTGGGATGGATTTATAAAGTTGGTTATTCCCATCCAGTCAGTAAATTTGGATGGATTTATAAAGTTGGTTATTCCCATCCAGTCAGTAAACCTGGATGGAATATTTGTTATTCCCATTCAGCAAACCTGGGACTGGCCCCCTCCCAGTGAACATTTAACCCACACAAATGCTGCATTTCAGATCCCTGTCCATGTGCTCCTTCAGGTCAGTGCAAATTATAAAGAAAACCATCCAGCCCCAGGTTCAAACACTCTGCAGGATGAGTGGACTTGGTTTTAAACATCTGGACTCTGAATTACACCCTGATCTGCAAGGGACTGATAAATCCTCCCATTCACCCCCTCTGGATGCTCTCTCATTATCCCTCCTTCCCCACTCACCTCACTCAGGTTGCAGATGTTCATTGTCTTGGTTTGAAAAGCCAGGTGTCTGCTAAGGAAGGCAGGAGCCTCCCTTGAAAATGGAAAATGGAAAATGCAAACCCCCTCCCTCTGAATTATTATAATTTTGAAATTAAGGGGCTCTCAGGCAAAGATATGGGGGTAGGAATAACAGATCTTTAATAGGGAAGAAAATAAAAATAAAATAAAAATGCAGTAATACAAACCAACCCTGCCAGAGAGAGAACAGGCCCTGGCAGGCTGTGGGTCAGGGTGGTGGCAGCAGGGCCATCCCAGGGTGGCGCAGCCCTCCTGCAGTGCCAGCTGTGGCTCGGCTGGAGCAGGGATCCTGGACAAGGGGGGAGTTTTCCTCTGGAGCTCCAGGGCTGCTGGAGATGGGCCTGGGCTCCCTCTGGGAATGCAGGGGGCAAAGGCTGCTGGGGTGTTCCCAACGTCAGATTGGATCCAGGTAGGAATGCTTGGCTCCTCCCCTGGGCAGAGCCTCTCCCATGGGATGCTGGAATTTGATCAGCCCTGCAGGGACACTCAGTGGCCATGGACAGCAGAGATCTCCTGGAGGGAGGATGGGCTGTGGGAGAGATAAAGAAAAAACTGCCCAGTGAGCAGCAGAGAACTGCCCCAGCTCTGACAGATGGGAACAGAATACACAGCCCCATTTCCAGCCTAAGATATCCCAAAAACATACTGCTTAATAAATTTATAATCAGTAGCCAAGTGTCCTGTACATCTTCACTAGATCAGGCCACCCCAACCCAGGTCTTGTTTACAGGACAGATTTGTAGTCACACCTGGGGATAACTGTTTTATTCTTTTCCAAACCCAAGGCTTGCCTTGTGAAGCGGCCCAGGGAGGTTTTTTAAATCCTTGTTTAGCCTAGCATGAAATTGTTTTCCAGGTAGAGATTAATTCTGCAGCAGCTTCTCCCCTTGTTGGGTAATTTGCTGAGCTGGAGAGGCCCGTGCTGAACCAGGTGTCCCCTTATCAGCAGTGTCACAACAGCTGTGTCACACGAGCCCTTTGGCATCTCCTGTCACTGCATATCCCCTGCCCCGAGGATTTGAGGCAGTGCTTTCACTTCTCCTAAACAAAACAGACAGCTCCTCACACGGAGGGATGGTTGGCAGCTCCCTGACTGCTCGAGGCAAAAGGTTTTGTTACAAAAGCCTTTTTGAATTTGCTGTTTGTCATTTCAGGTTTGCTGGACAATGTGAACTGAGGAGCTGCTTCTCACTAATCTGCTTTCCTTCCAGTTTGAACTGCATTTTTCCTTAGAAAAAAAGAACCAGGCACCTTTTAGAACAATTCATCTCTTTCACCAGCTGAACTAAACGTGGGGATTTTTATAAAGTGAAGGATCTGTGTTTAATTTTGTACCTCTCAGTGCTGGGGCAGTGTTTAACCCCCAGCTAAGATTACTTCCCTTGTTCCACTGCAATTCCAATTTATAAGTTTCCCCTACACTTGTTGTTTTCTCTGTCTCCACTCCTCATTTATCTTCATTTATCTTCATTCAGCTCCTTCCTTTTTACAGCTCTGTCATCCCTGTCTTTCCCCTTTTCCCCTGATCCTTGCTCCTTTCAGCCACCATCACTTTGCTCTCATTTTCCTCCTGAGCTGCCACAACTGGAAAAATTTAAGGAGGTTTTTTTCTGACTTGAGAAGGACTTTACAGGAATCCCATCTCCCTCCTAGGAGATCACACAGCTGAATTTTAATTTGTTGATCATAATTTTTGCTGGACAAAGGCAGCAATGAATTTATTTCCTACACTTCAGGGTCACTTGGAGCTCTTCTTACCCATGGAAATTTTCTTTAACACCCTATTCTGGGCCAGGCATCCAATTTTTCTTATTCTTCATCATGAGCAAGAATGTCAGGACTGAGCACTTAAAGCCCTCTACATTAAGATATTTTTCATCAAAATAACCCCAAAAGTTACAGATGTGACTTCTCCTCTCCACACATCCCTTGACCTCAACTTCTCTGGAAATCTGAGCCCTTGGAAGACTTACAAGTGTTACAATTCTGCACAGAGCTCTTAGAGGAAGAAATGTCAGTCTCTAATAGCTGAGCTCACTTCAAATCATCCAACTTGCCTGGAAAGACTGTTTGACCAATTTCCAAGAATACCAATCACACGTTAGATTCTCTTACTGGAAATTCAAGGAAGAAAAAAAGACTGCTTGATGAAGTGTCACCAAGTGAAAAGCTTTTTGTAGGGAGAAAAAGAACTGAAACTTGTTTTCTCTTGATATTTACCCTTTTTGTTTACATCTGAAAAAACGAATGTCAATTCCACTCCAAAATCAAAGCATTTTGTGTTTATGGTTTTTTGTACTCTGTTTTCCTTTAAAGCCACAAAGATATTCACAAAGAATTTTCTGTGCAAACAATGGTTTTCACTTCCATTGTTCTCCCGTCCCCATTGCAGCAGAAAAGAGACATAATTTCAAAGCCAGCTCTAAACAAAATCTGCCTTCAGAGCATTTATTGCTTTAATTATTGTTTGCATATGAAATTTGGGACAGCAGCCCTCGTAGGGGACATCTGCACTCACCAGCTGAGCAGCTGCCAGGGGGAGAGGCCCAGGGGTTCTCTCCTCAGCTCATTCCACAGAAATTCCCACCCAGCCCTCCTGAAATCAGGTCTGGGGCTGATCCTGCTGCTCCCTGGGCTGCAGTGGATGTGTCCATCCTGCACCATGGGGGATCCTGACTCAAATTTAACAGGGAAGGGTGGGATTGTACAGATAAAAACCAAGGCTCAGCTGGGCTGGATGACACAGATGGGCTTCTTCAGCAGCAGCTGGAGAATTTTGCAATGTGTTTTTTGTTGTTCTGCAGTGGCAGCGAAGATTTGCCTCCTCACCCCTTGGCTTCAGGTTCCATCCTCATTAAGGAGAGCAAAACTTGCCCACACTTAATGAAGCAGATCAGGCACCATCTTAGAGCCTTCCCATTGCTCAAACCTTCACAAATAATTCAGCAGAGATTTCCCATCAGGAGACCAGAGCCAAAATGCTTTGCACCACCAGCAGCTGCTGTGGCTTTTGTGGTGGAAATCAGCTTGGCTTTGACCCCAAATTTCCCCTGTGTGATCCTTGGATTACAGCTGGCAATTCACAGCCCCAGCAGCCCCCGAGGGGCACTGCCAGCTGGAACAAGAAAAACACACCCAGCATCCACAGGTCTGCCACCAGCACCATCAGGTCATGGCACCAGCAGTTGATACTTGGAGGAAAAGATGCCAAAAAAGTGAAAGCGGCTTAAAATAAAGAGAAAATCAGATTTTTGCGGTAATTCACAGGCACAGGTTATTTTCTCAGAAGCTGTATTAGCCCTGCCATTAGCAATACCACAGACACCTGTAAAATGTGAAGTGGATGAAATGTTAGATGCCTGAATGAGTGGGAAGTGTTTTCCCAGTGCCAGTTTGCAGAGCTGTCCTGGTCCTTGGGCAATCCCAGCACTCAATTTCATATTCTGCTTCTTTTTTGACACTGCAATCATGGCAAGGTCAGGGCTGGAGACCCTTCAGGAAATTGAACTGCAGCTTAATTGTCAGCTCAGAGAGACAAAGGCAGAAAAACACCGGTTTGAGAGCTGGGGCTGGGAAATCTTGGCAGGGAAAGGACCTGGAGAGAAAGAGTTGTATTCATGAGGAGTGCAAGAGAATCATTTTCCAAGCAGGGGGTTTCATTTTCTTCTCCATTCTGGGCTTTCATTTCCTTCTTCAATCTCTGCTTTTGAGCATCAAGACATGTGCCACCAGCTCCAAAGCCATTTCAGCACCAAGTAACCTCAGAAGAGGGAAATTACAGCTCCAGCTCCCACCAAAGTGGGAGCAATGCAAGTTCAGGAAAAAGGTGCTTTATTTTCGGGATGGCACAGCAGGTGTGGAAACCCATCTGGCTTTAAGACAATGAGAACCAATATTAATCATCAAAAGAACACAGTGGTTGGGGAAAGAACAGCAGCAAGGGAATTTCAAATTCTGCTTTTGGGGAGTGCTCTGCATTTTAGCTGATGCAGAATAAACCACATGAGGTTGTTGTACAGCAGTGAAACTTAAGGAAACTTAACCTTGCAATTCTTTAAGGCGAGAATTAAAGGTGATGAATTCTTGCCCTCCCTGGGTGTGAAGGCACAGGAAAAATCCCAGATCAACTCTAAGTGCCAGCACTTCAACACCTGCACACTTCAGTGCCAAGCTCACTCCAAGGATAATCCTGGAGGCTGAGGGAGACAAAATGAGAATATCCTTAAAATTATATTCCCTCATGCAGATCCAGAGCAGAGGAACTTGTCCATGGGCTCAATAATGTGCTTTACAGGACAGAAAGGGGGGGACAATATCAGGCCAACCTGGCTTGGGAGGGGGAATAATTCTTCAGAATTATTGAATCAGATTTTCCCTCCCAGTCCTTTAAACTTCTCCATGTGGCAGCCAGGAGTCCAAACCCTCTCACTGGGCTTTCAGCACCATTATTTCAGAATAAATCCTTGCTCAGGATGGCTCTGGATCAAACTCCAGACAAGAAATGTCCAGACCCCTCAGAAGTCAAGGGAAACAATAAATAAATATCTGTCCTGAAGAAGGCTCTTCTCACCACTGCTGGAAAAACCCCAATGAAGTAATTTTCTGATGAATGAACGATTTTGTACAGCAACACAGAAACATAAGTGAGAAAATACAAGCACCCAGAGCAAAGTTGAAATTTAAACATCTTCTAAAACCAACTAGAAAGGAACCAGTAACCAGCCAAGAGAGACTAAAGGAGGTAGAACACAATATAAGCCCCAAAACAAAGCATTACAATAATCAATTCCTTCAGCAGCAAAGGCCTGAGCTAAGCACTCTGCTTTGGTAGCATTTATTCAGGCCATTATTTCTGAGATATTGTGTCAGCAGAGGAAAAGCAAGCTGGGGTCTGTTATTTATCCACAAATACTTGCTCTGTGCAAATGAATATTTGTAAGTTGTTTGGTTGGGGTTTTCTCCAAATAAATACCATGGTAGAGGCAACTGCAGGAGCAAAAAAAATCGGTAAAACACTCAGTCTCACATAAGAAATGGATGGAAGAGGAACAAAACCTGTATTACAACTCCTGCCCCTGCCAAGCCTTTCCAAGCATTCACAAACAAAGAGGTTTTTGGAATTAGGAATTCCTGCTCAATTGCTACCCCTTAAAACAACTTCACACTCTCACTACTGAACTTTTGACCACAAGCAGATTTTCCCAATATTTTCTGCCAGCAATGTGTATTGCCTCAGCTGCCTGATTTTCCCAGAGAATGTGAAATATCCTTGAAAAATTCCACATTTTTGGAAGTGAACACAGGAAGACAGCAATATTTAAGGGAGCCATGGATTTATTTACAACCACACAGAGGCACAGGGAGAAACCACATGCACACCAGGATTTAGGCAGTGCCTGGAAAATCCGTGCAAATTCCATTTTATTTTACACAGCAAGGAATTTTGCTTGCAACAAAACTTAGAAAACATCAAGCAGGTTCTCTTTTCTTCCTCCTTGTCCAGCATTCCAGCTGAAAATTAATCCAAGTGAAAGCAATAAAAAATCAGAGTAAACCAGCTCCTAAAGCAAGTGACACCAGACAAGCACCAGTGGGTTTTTGGCACAGGTTTCTGTGTTTGTCACAGCTTTGCTGCAAGGGCAGCAGGGACTGAGCCTTGCCAGGGAAATGGCTCATCCAGAGATGTCACCTCAGCTGGGGACGAAGGACAAACAGCTCCCCTTCCCTCCCTGCTGCAGGTGAGCACCTGCAAGGTCAATAAAGCAGCAGAAAGGCTCCTCAGGGGAACTTTCATCACTTGGTTGTTCTGTGTCTGCTGAGTTGGTTCCCACTGGTTTTTTGATGGCTCTTTTTTGGTGGGGTTGAACAATTCAGAGTTTCTGAGGAGTTCAAATGCTGTCACATTTTGATTTTTAAGTGTGTTTTCCACCCTCAAAAATCAAGCAAAAACTACCTGTGACTGAGCTTTTTATTTGTTGTTTTTAAAGGATTATGAAGCAATTCCAGCTAACACTGAGCATTTCAATGAAGTGTGAAATCATGGCATCTCTTCCTGCTTCTCCAACCCCATCCTTCCCCCTCATCCTTTGCAGGAGCAATGCCAAAGCCCTGCTAATGGCTCTGCTTTTGTCACAACCTTCAATTTAACAGCCACCACCACCAAAAAAACCTTCAGGAGAAGAGCTTAATGCTTTAATTGGAGCTCATTTGAAAGAGTTCATTAGACAGGCAGCACTTTGTGCCTGATTTTCCAGCCTACCCGACCTGCCAGGGGCTGGGATCAAGCAGGGACATTAATTAACAAGCCCTGGGTCACCTCTGTGTTTGCAGACACCCATGAAGGTGCTGCTGCTGGCTCACGGGGGAGCAGTTAAAATGCTTTTTGTTCCCTTCTTTCACCTCTTGCAAGGCAGTTCAGGGATGGATTACCCAGGCCAACACCTCCAGCCAAGGGACTGGGGGAAGAGTTTGGGGAAAAGGCTCTGAAAATGGAAGTATTTTTGGTTTTTGTTCCATTGGGGCATTCCAGTGCAGCAGGAAGGGAGCACTCAAGAGTTATCTGCTTTATGTTGTGTGAGAAACAAGGCTCACTCTTCAAAATTTTTAGAAGTTTAATAAGGGATAAAAGGGACAGTTCCCAGCACTGTTAGCTTAAAACAATTTTCTTATACACTTTTCCATTGCATTGGTAAATGCATATTTATGAGGATTATACATAATCAAACATTCCTCTGAGTTTACATGTTCAGGGAATTCTTTTTCTTGGTTTTAAAACCAAGCAAAACCAACCTTTGACTTGTATTCATGCCATCCTGTAGATGAAATCAATATATTTCATTTCTTCTCGAGGTTCTGTTCTGTTGTTTGATATTTCCTGATAACTGGAGAGTCAGTAGTAAATTTTTCTCCTCATGTCCTGGATCTTTTCAATGTTCTCTTATAATTTAAATAGGATATTCCACAAGTACATTAAATCACCATTATCTATTTCACAGAACTATCTGAGTTACTTTTACCATTGTCAATTAGTTATAAAAGCACTAACTACTTCTGCAGCAGTTAATACACAGCACATAATCTTTATTTCAATATTTTTCAAGAGTCTAAACTAAAGGAGTTTAGACCATTTATCACTCTAAAATACACAAGCTACACAGGGCCAGGATATTGGCCACAAAAGCTGACAAATTATATTATATCAAAAGCAGTTAGAAGTGATTGCAAATTGTACTATATCAAAATAATTTGTGAAAGTCAATATATAATAGTGAAAGCCAACAACTACATAATTATTTATAGCATGTTGCATTTCTCCACTGCAGAGCTTGAGTCCAGAGCAGTTTGTGATGGGTTGATGCTGGCCAAATGCCACTGCACCCACAAAAATCATTTATTAATCATTTAGTTAAGCAGAGGAGAGGAAAATGAGAGAAGAAAACTCATGGGGTGAGATAAGGATTAGGAGAAAACACTTTAAGGGGAAAACAGGCTCAAAACTTTCAAAGATATAAACAAAAAAGAAAAAAGGTATAAAGAAAAAAATTTATTAAGAGAATTAAAAGAGGATAATGAGAACTAAAATAAACCTTTAGAACACCTTTCCCCCTTTCATTCCTTCCCACTGACAGCACAGGGAGACAAAATGTGTGATTTTTAGTCAGTTTGCCACTTGTTAAATATTCCTTTAGTTCACTTAGAAAGGGGGGGTCTCTTTTGCTGTGCCATGGGGTCTTTCATGGGACAGTTTTACACAAATCTTTTTTCTCATTTTTCTAGGGGAAAATGGGATGGAGCAGAGTCTAGAGTCGAGCTCATGATCACTCTCAGCATGGAGTCCATCAGTGCTCAGGGGTTTGGAGATCTGAGCCTCACTCCCAGGTCCAACATCCACTCATGGCAAGAACTCAGGGTGAAGTCAGGCTGACATCTCAGGGGATTTTGGCCCCTTCTGAAGGTGTGCCATGGTCTGAAGCTGCAATCACTGATTATAAATGTGATTATAAATGCTGCCACTTTTCAGGGCAGCTTTATCTGTAACATGAGGCCCTGATGGAAACCCCACACCAGGCTACAAATCCAGAAAAAATTCAAGGAAATGCAACTATTTCAAAGCCCCAAGTCTCCCGTCTCTCAGTCACGTTTCCCTGAGGTGTTTTTGTCCTCCTTTGGATGATGCTTCAATTTTTAGTAGGAAAAAACCCCAAACCCATTCAACTTTACATTAAAAACTATCTTCAGAGCCAGCATAAACCAGAGGCCAGATCCCAAACGAGCTGGACTCTGAAGGGATCAGCTGACATTCAACATCTCTACTAAAACCAAGAGTAAAACAGGATATTAGGCAAACAAACCATGCAGGAAACAGCACTTTTGGAGCTGAGACAGAAAGATTCAGCCTTGCCATAACCACTCAGTGTCAGAGGAGTCACAAGAGAAGCCAATTATCCCAAAAATGGTAGCAGGGGATCTCATCCCTTATAAAAACAAGTAAGGAAATAATTTCCTACAATGGAAACAGATTTTCTTGGGGGAAACCAAAGGAACTGTTAAGAGTTACAGCTGTACAGTTCAGGCTGTGCAGCAGGGAAGTATCAGGTGTTCAGGCACAATCTTGAAACTGTTAATTACCCAGTTCTCTGAGCTGTAGAAAATTATCACTGTTGAAAAAAGAAAACAAACCAAAAAGCACTCAACTGCTTTTCCTGCCACTGGACAAAAATTAGGGCACATGAAGAGAGAGCACCTGAGCTTCCAGCATTCAATTCATAAATCTGCAGTAAAATTAACATTTTACCTCTTACATTTCAACTCCAAAAGCTTTTGTTCTGCAGGAATATCCACCCCTCCATCCCCTCAGGAAGGTTCCAGGTCCAGGGACTTAAAGGAAAATTAAGAGGTGTCTTCTCCAAGGCGTTGGCAGCACCATCAGAGCTCAACTCCTGCTGCACCATTTTTGCACCATTTTAAATGTCTGGAATTGGGAGCAAAATGAAGATTCCACAGAGTCTACATTTTATAGATCATCCTGAAGCCATGGGGGAAGTTTTTGGGATGTTTTTAAGGGTATTCCAAATTTTCCCATTGGCAGTGCCTGATGTTTTCTTTCAGGAGGAGTCATTGTCCAGCAAGGAGCTCAGTTAGAAACTTAACCCTTTCTTACCTGAACTTTAATGCCACCCCAAAGCTGTTTGGCTTCCCTGAGCAGATGAAGAAATAAACAGAATATCCACTCTGAACTATTCATATCAAAGCAGGCACAAACCAACACTGTGACACAATTTTTTAAGTGCAAAACAACGGGTGAGGTTTAGCCAATAACCTGCTGAGTTATTTCCCTTTTTTCTCATTGAAGTGATAGAAAATGAGGGGCTGTGTCCAAGGGAAGTTTGACCTCACTGAAAAAGGATGGGAAGGGGGAGCAGGTTCACCTCTGAGTGATGCTGAGGTCCCTCCCATCTCCATCCCCACCCTCCCTGCTGTCACTTCCCTCAAGGGTGTTCTCAGCACTCTCATTTTTCAAGCTCGCAATGAAAAGTGAGACAGCAGAAATTTCATCTCTTCACACTTACGATGGCATATCCCCACATTAATTTCCTGTTTAATCAATTATAATACTCCTCACAAAAGCAAATAGTTTCCCAGGGAAATGCATAAAGCCAGAAATCTGTCCCCATACAGTTTGAGCCATACATTTGGCATGTTCAGTTCTTCAATAACTGCTTGGGAAGAATGGAAGTGATGCTTCAATCTTAATTGGAAAAGAGAAACAAAATGCATATTGTGTGGAGATTTAACAGCAGTTGTGAGGCATCACAGACATCATGCATTTGCAGGGTGATATTCAAGCTGAAAACAGCTTCTTATTTCAGACTTCACTTCTTATTTCTTTGTATTTTCAAATACAAGTTCAGAGAGGCCCTGAAAATCTCCACTCACCTCCTCACTCTGATTTTTAAGCACAGACCCCTCCTGTTGAATTTTCAGAGCTAAGACTAAACCCTCACCTAACTACAGCACTCATGAGTTAAGATTGGACCAATTTCAGACTTTTACCAGCTGGAAATAATTCTGAGCACGGGAGGGGCATTGCTGGACACCTCACAATGAGCATCTGCAGAACGTTGTTTGAAGTGATAAATTGGGATGTGCTGCCTCATGAATAATGCAGCTCCATCACAAAAATGAAATAAATCCAAGTCCTTGGGTGTTTCAGCAAACACTTTTGTGCCTTAAAGAGGGAGAAAGGGAAGAGAAATATGAAGAGGAGACTCAGAAACAGCTCCTGAGCTGCTACTGGTGGCTTTTTAGCCAACCCCTCAGCTGGGCTGATGAAGATCCCCAAAAAATTCACTGCAGTAACGACTGACAGCAATTTAATGACTCATTTTGGAGCCATTCAGCTAAACTCTCCATCTGAGGAGTTTATCAGCTATTAAGCTGTGTTCTCACATATTTCCAGGGTACCTAATGACATCAGGGAAGATAACAGTTGCATATATGAGGGTTACAGAACATAGCTTGTGTTTAAGGCATCTGAATTCTACCAGAGGAGATGAAGCTGTAAATAGTATAAATAACAGCTCTAAACTGCTTTACCAGGATCAGTTAAAACACTCTCCAGACCTTTATTTAGTCTGATTTCTAAGTGGGAAGCCTCTGTAAAATGTGCACTCCACATGATTTCAAATGAGGAGATGGTTCAATAAATGTTTTCTTACTCAGAGAATTTTGTCGAAGTGCTTTAGGTACCTGAAACACTTCTGAAATTCCAGCATAAAGAACATTTAGAGCACGTCCTGAAGCCATTTTCAGAAGGCAGCCAGAATGTGAATTACCTGCTTTCTTCTGAGCTAAAACCCCTCAAGAGGAGCCCGGGGCTGTAGGAGGTAAAACACAATGGCTGTGCAATTAGAGAGGTTTCTAATGAAAAGTTCCTCGCTGTGGTTATTCCAGGCTTTGATCATTCCTTTTTTTGCATACACAGGAAACAGGATCCATTTAAAGCATCACACCCATCATGTTCATTATCCACCACCAGGAAAAGCTGCAGTCCTTTGAGGGATGCCTGCAATGCTTCCTCCCATTTCCCCCCACAGAGCACTTCTGCATTTCATTTTTATTTATGATACTTAATATTCAGCCCAGATGATAATTTCAGGAACTCTCCCTCAATTAATAACATGGAGATTTATGCAGTTCTCTCGTTTGCATACTTAATTTCCCCCACAGTTTGTCTGCTTTACTATAATTCCTCTGATGTTTACTTTGTCTTGATAATGTTGCAAGGTTAAAAAGGAACTATCACTTGAACATTCATTATTAATTTCTCCTAAGTATCTTCAATTAATTTCCTGAATAGATTGGTGCTTTATGACATTTGTTATTGATTGTTTGGAAGCAAACTTCCAATTACCAATGGAATTTTCCTAGGTGAAAACTTGGAATATTCTTCTGCTAAGCACAGCAGGCTTAAAGAGGCAGAAGCTCTTTTAGAGTCACAGCTGTAGCACAAGTGATGAAACAGCCCCAAAATCCTCTGTTTTTTTCAGCTGCATTTCAATTGACAGGCACAAATATAAATAAAGACAGATTCCTTTTGGCAAAGACAAACAAATTCTACAGGTGTGGATTCATCAACACAGTGGGATCTGAATTACAGCAATTCTGTGGCAGAAACACAAACTCACCACCAAAAAAAAAACCAAATCAGGTAAACAAAAGACAGACACAAAACCTAAAGAACCAAAGTGATTTCTTGTCCAACAGCCAAAGTCAAGGGAGAAGAAACCCAAAAATATTGTCCAAGACTTGAAGATTCTTAATTTCAGCAGCAGTATCTTCCTTCTCTTCCTCACAAGAGCAATACCTGAGTGCTGGCAGGCAAAAGGAAGGCCACTGTGGGTTATCTGTGGTTTTTTAATCACCCTCCTGTTTGAATGCTTGGTAAAGAATTAAGCTCTGAGCTCCAAAAGCAGCAAAAATCTAAACCAAGGACATAAACACACCCAGCTCTTGCTCAGTTCACATCTAGGGCAAAGCAAGCTCAAAACAGGTGTTTTTTAAAGTCCCAGAGGAGAACCATTCTGAAACAACTTCCATTAAATCCTGCCCCTCAGAGGAAGTCTGAGCATCTCTGTCCACTCCATTTTTCCCACGGAAAATGGGAAATGGGTATGGGAAATAAGGATCCCAAAGCACTTCAGAGCTCTTAATCCAGGCAACACAAAACCTCTTTGTAAAAATAACATTATTTGGGTTTGTGTCTCTCTCCTCTGCTTCTTCAGTACATTCTTGTTAGAAAACAAGGAATGAAATGAAGTTGTTCTTCTCAGTCAAGAGCTAAAATCTTCAAGGTTCTCCTCAGCTTTCCTGCCCCTTCTGCTGCTCAAACCACAGCAGGCAACATTTGGCTCCTGAAATCATCATTTACCCAGGGAGCTCCGTGACTGGCATCTCCAGGAAAGAAAGGAAATGCAAATGGAAAAGGAGATGCAAGTGTGGGAACCTGCTCAATCCAACTGAAAAATAACTCATTTAGCAGAAATTGTTGGGAGAAATAAATGCTGTCAGAGGCAGGAGTCAAACAGTAAATAAGCCTCACCCAATTTCAATGTGGAGCTGCTTAAAAACATTCCTCACTGTAATGTGCAGTTTAAGCACTTAGGAAAATTGCCAGGAGGTGTCAAAACAGCCAAAAGGAGTCTGAAAATAAAATTGCACGTAAATAAACCCCCCTCAGCCCTGCCAAACATCTCAGGTTCACTAACTACCACAAAGCTGTGATATATTGAGGGCAAAGATCTCTTCCAGCCATATGTGGCCAGAAGATGATGATTTTTCCTTTTCCATGCATAAACTGCCTTCTTATGTACCCCTTAACCCAAAATTCCAGCCTCAGTTTTGTGATATTTGGCATCTTGGTACCTTTACACTTAATTATCCTTCAAAACATCAGAGAGGATAAAGACAGGTATGTTTTGGGGTTTTTTTAAATTGTTATTTGTCCAGATATAAACACATATGCCCCCTCAAATATTTCTTATTTCTCATCACATCATTGGAAAAGATGAACACTGAAGATAACATCAAAACTTCACTGGGAAAGTGAAGAGAACTGAACTAAAGTCTGTTGGTTTCCCACTTCTCCTTCCCAATTATTCCCTCCTTTCCCTTTCCTTACTCCCCTGAGCAGGTGCACACACCCACCCTGGTTATTTCCCTTCAATATCCAGCACTAATTAATATTGTACTATTAATTAAATATAATATTAATATATTTCACAGCCAGCCTTCCCTCCAAAGCACTGTTTCCATTGCAGGTGGGGTTGAAAAGGCAGCACTATCAACACTGAGCTGCCAAATTGCATTTTTATGCCCCAGCACTGCCTGAGATCTCCTGAGCTCAGCCTTACCCCAGATCCCTGCCTTGAGTGGAGGGTTTTAAAAGCTCTTGTTCCTCCAGAAGTTCTGCTGGCCAGAGAGGACAATAATCTGCATTTCAATAATTTGCAGCCCCTGTGGCCTCCCCTGCTCTCTGCTCTGGAGGTTGCAGCTCTTGCTCTCAGCAGAAACACATTTTTTCCTGGCTATAGCCCATCACTTTCACAACTGTCTCCACACCAGTTATGGTCATAAATATACACCAGACACAGCTCAAAACTTGTGTTCTTACAGGTCTGAGCAGCCCTGCTGTGGAGATGTGCACAGGAGACACGTTTGGTCCCCAGGCACAGCATCCTCCTCCAGCACAACACAGCAGCAGCCACCTGAGAGGCCAAAGAGCACAGAAACACCTTCCCAGCTCAGCCACCACCTCCTCCCCAGCCAGTTCATGTCTATAATGCCATTTTTACCTCTGGATTGGGAATCCTGCTGTGGAATCCTGCTTCATAAATGAAGTTAGGTGATGCTTTCAAATATTTTTTAGAGTTCCACTTGAAACGAGTTCTTGGTGCTGCTGCTGAACTGTAAGCACAGGCTACAAGAGAACAAGTGCAAAGCAGCTGTCAGAAAACTTCTTGGGGCTCAACAGCTGTGCTTGGAAAAGCCCCTCAAGGGCATGGGAAGAGCTGCTTTTATCTATTCCTCCTGTGCCACCACTCTCTCCTTATCCCACATTGTGCTAATGGCATCCAAAGCAGGAGTGGGATTAAATATTAAATATTAATTCTCCCTCTGTGTGTCAATTTGCTTCAGATAAAGCTGGTGAATGGGGCCAGTGAACACCAAAACCAGTTTAAAGAGTCCAGAGGGGCAAGCTGCTGGCAGCACCCTCCCCTTGTCACTACAGGACACAGGATTCTCTGCTTTGCAAACCCATGGAATATTCTCCAGTTTTTCAGAGCTGAAATTCCAGCATCTCAAGTTAGAAAAGCTAATGGGCTTTTCCCCAGGAGGTCAGGGTGGCCCCTTGAGGGTCTGAGCACTGCCATGCAGGGGAGGATAATTCCTTTTTATCCCCCCTTGGAAAATGCTCCTGGAGGTGCCTGTCCCTCCCCAGCTCTGTCAAGAAATCACAGAGTGAGCAGAGTTTTGTATTCCAGGAAGGGAAGGGGAGGGAGCCTGCTCTGGAACGAGGATTGTGGGAACCCAGGACACAGGGAATATTTCTCTGTCTGCTCTGAGGGGTCCTGACCCCCAGAGAAACACTGCCTTTAACCTTCACCCATGGAGAGGACTTACAGGACTTCGAGATAGATTAGAATTTACCAAAGTGTGAAATTGACAATGGAGAATAGTATAGTATGTCACTTGGGTGAGAAATTTAGGTTTTGGGATTTTTAGTATGGTGTGGATAGGAGACAAGATGGAGGATTTTTGGGTGTAGTCCCTGTCTTCTTCTTCATCTACTCCATTTTCTGCAGTGTTGGTGGCACAGGGTGATTGGACAAGGAAAGCACAGTGCAGAGGTTACATGGACAGACAAGAGATGAGTTATTGGCAGATAAGTGGGAATAATGCACATTTGAAGAGTTAATTGGATAAAATAACTTTAAAAGACCTTGAAACTGTACATCTGTAGCCATTTTGTGGTGCTTTTCCTGAGCCTGGTGTGGACAGCGTGCAAAACTTTAGATAACAACAAACAAGAAGCTGAAGACTGAAAAAGTCCCACGTGTCTCCTTTTTCCTGGCACAGAACTGCTACAGGAGGGTTTTCCCCCATTTGGGGAGCCCCCAGAAGGGCCCCCAACGTAGAGCAAAGATGGATAGAGGCTGGCAGAGCTCAGCACAGCTCTCCTGAACAGATGGAGCCCCTTCCATCCCCCAGCCCGGGGCACAGCTCTCCACACTCCTGCCACAGCAGGGGAATTTTCATCAACGGAGCAAAACAGCAGCAGAGGCAGCGACTCTGCTCCCAGAGCAGCTACAGAGGAGCCTTTGCTTTAGAATTCCCTGTTCCCTCCTGCCAAGAAACTTCCAACACACAAGAAATGAGCCAAATTCTCCTAAAAACCTCAGCCCAGCTTTGTCCTACCTGTTGCTGCCGTGTCTGTCAGTATTTCTGCTTTGTAGGTTTTACAAATTTTATGTCCACCTCTGTTCCCAGAAATCCCATTTAATTAAACAACTGCCAGGTATTTAAATCCAGTGGAAGTTCTGGTTTGCCAGGGGGCTTATTTTATAGGAAACTGCTATGATTGAAGTCTAAAATTCTGCTCAATGGTACTGAGAGAATCTCTACTCCAAATTTTGGGCATTTTAGGTTAACAGAAAATAGAACCCTCTGCAAAAAATTGTCCCTCTCCAAAAATTTAACAGTGCTTTTATGCCACTACCTAGAATTTAAAGCTATTTCTCTATTAATATTCAGCCAAAAAACCCCTAAAAGTAAACTGCATATAAGCTTCACACATTGTAAACAAGTTTTACACCCCCAAAATACTGAGCACAAGCTACTCTGCATTTTATTTCACAAGGAAATCAACCAAAATACGACCTCTCCACACTGCTGAGAGCCGTTCCCATAAAAGTCTTGGAACATATTCCAAGCCCTGCTTCTTAATGAGCCTCCCAGCAGCACCACAGGGATTTAACTTGGGAGAGAGCAGGGAGGCAGGAGCCTCACACAGGAGCTGGAACAGATGGATAAATGGGATTTATCAGCTCCAAGGCAGGTCCCAGCAGTCCTGCAGGGCAGCAGACAGGGTTCAGGATGGCATTTCCAGGATGGAATTTCCAGGATGACAGGCAAGGGTTCAGGATGGAATTTTCAGGATGACAGACAGGGTTCAGGATGGAATTTTCAGGATGGAATTTCCAGGATGGCAGGCAGGGTTCAGGATGAATTTTCCAGGATGGAATTTCCAGGATGGCAGGCAGGGTTCAGGATGAATTTTCAAGATGGAATTTCCAGGATGGCAGGCAGGTCTCAGAATGGACTTTCCAAGATAGCAGGCAGGGTTCAGATGGAATTTTCCGGATGGAATTTTCAGGATGGCAGGCAGGTTCAGGAT